>CM053773.1:76640163-76688637 GCA_028658325.1 Potorous gilbertii
CCTCCATCTGTTCCATTCTAATTTTGAGAGAACTATTTTCTTCAGTGAGCTTTTGAACCTCTTTTTCCACTTGACTAATTCTGCTTTTGAAAGCATTCTTCTCCTCATTGGCTTTTTGTACCTCTTTTCCCAATTGAGTTAGCCTATTTTTCAAGGTGTTATTTTCTTCAGCATTTTTTTGGGTCTCCTATATCAAGGTATTGACCCGTTTTTCATGCTTTTCTTGTATCTCTCTCATTTCTCTTTCCAGTTTTTCCTCCACTTGTCTAACTTGATTTTCAAAATTCTTTTTGAGCCCTTCCATAGCCTGTACCCATTGGATGCCTATTTCAGATGTTTGGGATACAGAGGCCTTGACTTCTATGTCTTTCCCTGATGGTAAGCCTTGTTCTTCCTCACCCAAAGGAAAGGAAGAAATATATGTTCACCAGGAAAGTAACCTTCTATGGTCTTATATTTTTCCCTTTTCTGAGAATTTTCCCAGCCAGTTACTTGACTTCTGAGATTCCTTTACACTCCCGCCTAGATTCACCCAGGTAGTGCTTGGGATCTGAGTTTCAAATGCTGCTCCCCAGCCTCAGGGCTTTTGGACGTGGGCCAACTGCTATTCTGGATAAGATTAAATTCAGGTTTTAAGGTGGGGGCAGGGCTGTCTCCCAGGCTCATTTCCCTCAAGGAGTTTTCAGAGACCTTCAGTAATAGACCCCACGTCCTGTCTGCTCTGGGAGCCCCTGGCCTCCGCTGCCTCTGCTGCTGCCTCCCGAGGGGGCCTGAGTTATGGAGATACCCTGCTCCCCTCTCAGCCAGTCCAGAAGGCTCTCTCACTGACCTGTGTGTCTGTGGGTGGAGGGACCCCCGTGGCCACTGGAGATTCCATCCCTGAAGCCTCCTTGGATCTCCTCCTCTCGGGGCTGCACGGCCAAGGCAGGGCTGGGTTCTGCTCCTGTCAGGTGCATGATGGACCTTTGAGGTCGGTTTTTCAGGGCTCTCTGGAACGGAAATCTCCTCCACTCCATTGCTGCGTGGCTTCCACTGTTTCAGAATTTGTTGGGAGTTCTTTTTACAGGGAATTTATGGGCTGTGGATTCGGAGCTAGAATATGTGAATCTTTCTACTCCACCATCTTGGCTCCTCCCCCTCTTACTTGATTTTCAAAATTCTTTTTGAACTCTTCCACAACTTGTGGCTAATTCATAATTTTCTTGGAGGCTTCAGATATAGGAAGTGTTACTTTTTTTCTGAATTTATGTTTTGTTCTTCCTTGTCACTAAAGTTTTTATATCCTTACATTTTCCCATTGTTTACTCTTTGTTTCCCCAGTCAATTACTTGACTTTTAAACTCTTTATTAATATATGATTCCGTTTCCAGTGTGGAGGGTGTACTGCTCCAAACTTCAGGGGTTTTAATCATCTGTTTTCTGAGATAGTTATAGGGACCTGTAAGTTTTCATTTCTTTCAAGTTGATATGATCAAAGGAGAGGTGTATACTTCTCTTTTGACCTGAGCTTTGGTCTGTGAGTGAACACAGGAACTTTTTTCTACACTGGGACTATAAGGAGGGTCCCCTCTCCATTGCTGCTATGCTGTGATGTTTCTTCTCCTCCTTGCCCCAGAACTGCCACCCATGATTACAAATCAGATCGACAGAGTCCTGCCTCAGTTCCAGCAAAGATTCCCCAGTAATCTCCTTCTCATTAGTTGTTTGATCATGTCTGGGCTGACAGCTCTGGAAATAGCTGCTGTCACTGCCAATGCAGTATCAGTACTACTGATTTACCAAAGCCTTTGGTTTGCTGGGACTAGGGCTTTATTTGGGCCAGGGTTTGACTTTGCTTTTCTCTCATTCATGTCCGACTGACCTTTCCTCCTGACCTTTTAAGTTGTCTTTGGTATTTGTTGGTTGAGAAGTTTGGAAACTGCAACAGCTGCCAGCTATTCAGTTCCTTGAGGCCTGGTCTGAGTTTGCTGGGGCCTGTTCTGTGCTCTTGTGGCCTGTGATCCTCTCTCAGCTACAGCAAAAGTTATTTGAAAGAATTATTCATGAAATACCATATCATTTAAAGATTGGAAAATATATAGTTAACATGAAAAAATTAAAAATGTAAGTACCATATATGCTAAAGAAAGTGACAAAAAAGAGATGTGTGGACTGTGATCCACAAAACACAAAAAATATATATCAATAAGTCATGAGGCATTCATATATCCCTATGATAGTGCCAATTGCTTCTAAGCACTGGAACACAAATATGTCATTGCCCTTATGAAGCTCTCATTGTAACAGGAAGAACAGCCACACTGACTCCCAAAAAATAATACATACAAGATACACATAAATGCTAATGGTATATAGTCTCAGAGACAAGACTCTATTTGGGGGTTGGTTGGGGTATTATGACATGTGTATTAAATAAATCTAGGGAATTTATTGGTTATGAAGATGGAAATCATCCTAGGTGTGAAAGACAGACAGTGCAAGTTCAGAGAGTTCAAGATATTGTGTTTGAGAAACAACGTCTGGGTAAATGTATTGTAGTGTTCATGGAGGGGAGAAAACTATAAGGAGATTGTAATGATAGGATGAGGACAAGTTATAAACAGCTTTTTAAAATGGTTTAATATTTTCTCCTAGAGCTTTTTTTTTAACTTTTCTCTTACTGGCACCTATTTAGAACCCCTTTTAATTCTAGTCCTTTCTCTCTTTGAAATATTTATTATATTTTACAGTATGTAGCTTGATTTTCTTGCATTTGTTTGAACATTATCTCCCTCAATAGAGATCTTTGAGGGCACAATTAGTCTTTTGCCTCTATTTTTCTGTCTCTAACACTTAGTGTAGTATCTGGCACATAGAATAAATATTGATTGATTGATTATAATATATTTCAACTATAGTTTTGAGAATCAGCTATGGAATACTTCAGTCAAGGAAAACAGGTAAAATAATATTGAAAAATCTCTGTGAGGAGTTATGATCATCTGATAATGAAAGGCCTAGATTTCCTTAATTATCAATTAGTATTAGAATTCTCTAAAGTTAAGATGATATGAGGAGACATAGAGCAAATTTTTTTAAATGAAGCTAAAACACCCTTCTTCACCCCCTCACACCCAAAAAAGATTTAACTAAAATGTTGTGAGAAACAAAGAAATCAGAAGATATATAGGACTTGAGAAGGAAGATGCAAAAAAATTTATGACCTAAAATCTACTTACAAGAAGCCCAACAAGGCAGAAAATACAAATCGGAGCAAATGCAGAGCAGAAAGCTTCATTACTATTAATTTATGAAAATGAGAATAGTTACATCAAGAAGGGATATAACTCTATCTTCTCTTCTAAACTGGAAAAAAAAAACAGTGGAGCTAGTTAAGATCAATCAATGATCCAAACAAAGAAAAAAAAATGTGTACAACGGAATTACAGTTATTAAATGGAGGGAAAATTGTGTTAATAATGTAATAAACTGCTACCTTGTTAAAAATCTAAAATTATATTTTTGTTGGTGGCCTTTGCCAATTCTTTTCTCAACATTCTAAAGAGCAACCATGTGTCCTGGGGTCAAGTATCATCTTTGCCACTCATTTTGCCAATGATGTTGAAAAATTCATTTTTTTCTTTCTAGATTACAGTTTTATCATCTATAAAATGAAGGGATTGCACTAAAGATCCAGTCGAATTCAGAAAACCTTAATTTAGATTTACCCTTTGTACCTCAGGGATACAGAAAAATAGAAAACATTTATATTTATTTATTCCTTTTCCACTTGTAACGTTGTTCTTATATCATTTTTTTTAAATAAAAATGAATGACAGCTAGATTTTATGACTATTTCTATCCCAATCTTAGTGGATTTACTTCCTAATTCATATAAGAAAATTCAAGTGTTTCAACAGTAACAACTGTTTACATTAAAGAAAAGTAACCAATTTAAACTGTTTTGTTTTGTCTTTCATTTTCCCTACGTTTCCAATGGAAACTTCTTAAAACATCATATTCCGCAACAGACCTATAGGAATAAATTTTTAAGACCGCCCATGAGGCTCAACAGGTAAGAAGAATGCAATCGCATTAGGAAATCTATTTGAAAAATCAATATATTTGATGAGATATAAGAACTCCTTTGTTTTTTTCTTGGGCCATGGACATTAAGTATCTACTATAGCCTAATGAAGCATTTATACTTTCCATAAGGAAATGGAGAGCTCTCTAAATCAGCTTCAGAATATTGATCTCCACATTTTATGCTATATAAGAAAAAGATGAAGTGAACTTTACAGAGGCTTGGGTGTATAAGAGTTTTTAGTTTATTTTTTTTCTTTGCTGTTTATTCTTATTTTATGCCTAGATGCATTTTCTTAAGTTGCATAAATTTTTTGTTGAAACCATGAAGAACACACACTAAGAAAATGTCATATTATTGAATCAGAAATACCCTATCAATGACAAGTGAGGTCATCTGAAGATGTCCTTGATTTGAAGGAAGCAGCCTGATTGAGAGCAAGTCAGTTTTATTGATTTGAAACAGCAAGAATTTTAATTTTGTCAAATTGTTACCAAGAATCTGTAGGGAAATAATTCATGAAATATTTAAGATAACCCCATAGCCAGTGTATTTCTAATCTTAGTGCAAAATATTTTATATATTAGCATCAACTCCATAATTCAATTTTGATAGAAATGTATGTGAAAATTATATTCATTATAAAACATTTCCTGAATGACAATAGGTCGATGCTATCTAATACATATAATAAATATCATTTTCACTTAATGGGATTATTTTTGAAAACTTACAATTAATATAGAAAAAGTAAGAAGACTGAATCAAAATTATCTTTTGCAACTTTAAACTGGAAATTATTTGACCTTGAATTGACTGGGGCATTTCATGGTGCCATATAGGACTCAACTTTAAGGTATCTTCTTTATTTGAAGTCATCACAGTGATAATTTGAAGCTCTTCTCTTCTAAGACTGTTCTTTGTGTCTTTTAAATATATCTTGTTAAAATTTTTGAATATAGCATAACTTCAGTAAAAATGTTGAAGAGAAAGAAGGAAATTAAAGTATGTGATTTCTACCTCTCTGAACAACTGTTTCAGTCTCTCAATTAGTTCATTTGAGGTTTGATAAATAATTTATTACTGATTTAATGTAGATTGAAAATTAATGAAAGGGAGACTTCTGCATCTACATGTCAATTGAATTTTCCCCTTATTTCATTGAGAAAATATCTGACAAGGTCTAACACTTTATATTCTTAAAATAATTCAAATGCATTACTTAGAATTTTTCCCTATACCTCCTAAAAGTGATGGCATACTCTGTATTTTTTTTAATCAAGGATAATTGTAGTCTGTAATTTTCACTGGCATCTATATATTTTCTTGCATTTTCCCAGTCTTGTTCATATTTCCAGTGCTTTCTAATAATTCTGATCCAAAGGCTTTAAAGTAGTATTTTTGAAAGGAAGCATATTCTAGTGGAAAGAATGCTGTTTTACAGAAAGATTATGTGGGTAAATTTTAGCACTGCTACTTAAATTTTAATACTTTTTAAAAATCACTTACTTTTGATTTTTCTCAATATTTTAATCTATAAAGTGAGAGTTTGGACAATGTGGCCATCATTCCACGATTTCCAACTCAATATGTAGAATCTTATGAACACATTTTTGTTAAGAAATTGTGGCTTTCTACCCACAGACATAGGTATACGCAGAAAGACTATATATAAATATATATGTATATGCTTACGTATCTACATATGCATATTGTATATATATTTACATATATACATACATACACATATATATAAATATATATATATATATATATGCAAAACTACATTTCCCTGCAATTTTCATGTGGTTTTATATAACCATGAAGTTATATATAAGTTCCTACTTTATAAATAAAACTGTTTTTGAGATGCCAACAATACCAGGATATTTACTTTAAACAATCCACCTAGACTTGGTACCTAATCAAACAACATTTTCAGAGTGGGGCAGCAGTCTCAAAGGAATGAACTAATAGTATTTTGAAGACGTCTAATGAAATCAAACCCAACTTCCTTATTGGTGGTAGTGCCTATTTAGTATCTGCAATATAGCAGACACACAATTAATGTTTATCAAATGATCTGCTGCATTTTTTGACATCTTTGTTTCAAAGTTATGACTATTAAAATAGCATTCATTTCTATTCTTTCATCATTTTTATATTTAGCTATTTATTTATAAGTTCTGGTCATTATTCATAGTTCTGTTTGGTTAGTCAAATATGTATATATATATATATATATAATCACATATAACAAGTCTTAAAATATTTGATGATGAATATCATGGATCCCACTTGTACCTTCCCTGATCCATACATGCCATATTGTTTCCTGTTCAGGTTAATCATTTCCAGTTCCTTCTAACGAAACTCATCTGGAATGAACTCAGATCTCTTTGCTACTTGGTTTTCTAAATATAGTCCCTGAAGTCAAATAGGATATTTCAGATGAGAACTGAATAAGAAAGTGTATAATTTGAAAGATCTAGAGATATTAAGGATAAAAAAGAATAATAAATTTGGGCAATAATAGTAATTGAAAAACTAATGTGGAAGAAGAATTTAGACATCTGCTTGATGCTAGAGGGTATCAATATACACATTTAAGAGAAATTGAAAAGACATAAGTTTAGACTTAATATAAAGGGAAACTTTTAATCCATTAGACCTATCCAAAATCCTATAGGAGAACCTTTAGAGGTAATGGATTCTCTCTTCTTTGAGTAGAGTACTTGAAAATAATGGTTATGTATTTTTTTTTGTTACATTATAACGTTAGATGTGAAAAGAGTACTGACTTTGGTGTCAAAGATTTTGGATTCAACTGCAATGGGGAAAGTTGTGATGTAGAAGGGACAACGGTCTGCAAATAAGCTTTTAAAGTTTATTCACCAAAAACTCTTAGAAGGTTATAAATCTGTCTTGGGAAATGCAGTCTCAAAAGTTTCAATTCAGACATGATAAGAAGGCAAAAAGAGTCAGGGCAAATGCCCCATACCAGAGAGATATGCCAAGTGACTCTGTCCACCCAACTGGGTGCCTCTGCTCAGATGAGCACAGGAAGAAAGACTCAAATGATCTTAAACATGCTCTAGGAAACCCTGCAAAAAAGGAAATCTGTATGCTGTGAAGCATGTCATGCTCTACCAGGATTTCTAATGATTAGTTTTGCACTGATGATGGTTTATGGGGCTTTTACATTTTAAACTAATAAAAAACAAGATGAGTGAAATTTTGCAATAATTTCTGAGATGTCTAGAAAAGAGCAAATGCTTTGGAAAAAGCAAATGTCTTGATCCTTTCTCTGTGCTTACAGTATGCCTTACTTAGAGAAAAATCAACTCAGGAATCAATCAAGCAGCTAGGTTAAGAACAAATTAAAATTAAGACTTAAAAGCTGTGACTTATATACTTTGGCAGCACTAGGCAGATAGAAGTTGTAATTGCCATCAACTCATTTTTTCTCACTGATTTGTCTTAACAAGTTATGCAGAAAGGGATGAGTCAGTGATACCATTGTTTTCAGCTCAGAATGAGCCTGGTTAAAACTATGCCTTCAGACCACTGAGAAGGGGAGGAGAGGACATGGGAGAAGGTAGGAGGAAACAAATCAAACTGCATTCAATATATATATAAATGACAGGATTCTGCATCACTACAAAACTGACATGGACTTCCTTGTTTTCCTCCACAAAACATCTATGATTCTTTCCTGTAGGGCAAATTCTTCTAAGTCAAACATACAAAGATGGAAATCAGGTTACCCATGATTAAAATGCAAAAAAAACAAAAAAAAACCCACAACCCTGAAAAACACAAGTTGCCTTACTGAAAAAGAGTTTTTAAATGATTGTTAACTTACCTAGTACTAGTTATATTGACTGGCTGTGGAAAGTTTTGTGGGTTAAAAAAGGTTAAAAGGCAGGTTGTCCTGCAATGTTTAATTGTTTCCTCACTAAACTTCCTCTTTCTCAGAACCTTTGAGGACTTGTAAATTGATTAAGCCATCAGTTTAATATAATTATATTAATATGAATTACGTTAATCATATTATATAATATGAATTACATATATTAATTATATGAATATATATTCATACAGTTTGTGGATCTAGGTTGGATCTGCTTTGACACTACAAGTGAAGTCCTCTGAGATGCAGTTTTGATACACTAGATCACTACTCCAGGTTCATCTGGGCTGCTGCCAATGTGCTTGGACCACTGAAGTGATACTGGTTTGCACTGGGTGGCAGTCTGAATGTGTCTTAAAGTTTATGTTAGCATTTAGTCTATTCATCAAATTTCTCTTTGTATTATCAATAGATGTGGGGGAAAAAAACATGCCCAATCTCATGGATGAAACGGAAAATAAGTTGGTGGAAGCTGAAATTTGGTGTGTCATAGCAGAAAGGCTGATCAAAGAACACTTATTATTCATCTAGTGTCTGTCAGATCCTTTGTCCATTCCATGGTTCCTACAAATGTGTATGACCCAGGTTTGAGTGACCATTGACTTTTCAATTCCTCTTTCTGTTTCTATTCTTTTGTTGATTTTTTCATCTCTTTAAGTCATAATGATAGTCTTTTCTACATGTTTTGTACCACATTCTAGTCGCTGTCTGACTCCCACACATTTAGAAGGTCTGCTCCAATATTGTTAAAGATCTTCTTGATTCAACTACCAGCATTAGGAATTTTCATTTCTTCACACGCATATATTTCATTGGTGATATCTAAAGATTTCTGCTGTTCTTGCATTATACAAAGTTACTCCACTTGGGTTTTATGCTGACCAACATCAAATTCCCTGGTAAAAGAATTTCTCATTACTATAATAGTAACATTATATGATACTTTTTAACAGTATTCCTCCACTTACACAACATGAACCCATGTCTGCAATGTTATGTAATTTTATTTGCCTAGTCTGGCCCCCAGGTCTCCAGGGATGTATTCAAGGGTTCATTTTCTTTCAAGTAATATTCTGCCAGTTCAGCTGCTCTTCCACCACAAATTCTACTTCTGTAGCCCCTACAACTGCTTGAGCTCCAGGAGTCAAAAGGTTGACAGGACCCAACATATAATTTATCAGTATTACTTATAGGCTACTGAATCATGTAACCAGCTCATTTTCTTTATATAAATTATTTATTTATTTTTTTCTTATGTTCTTTTGCTTTTAAATTTTGACTTTCAAATACTCTCACTCTCTAAGGCAAGCAAAATATTAATTATGCATGTGAAATGATGCTAGAAATTTTTCCACATTTTCCACATTTATAAAATGCAAAAAAAAAAAACCAAGAAAACTACAGTTCACACTCAGAGTAAATCTATTCTTTCTCTAAAGGTGAACAGCTTTTTTTTTTCAAGATGAGACCTTTGGAATTGTCTTGGACCATGGTATTCATCAGAATAACCAAATCTTTTACAGTTGATCAATATTAAAACATAGCTATTATTTTGCACAGTGATCTGATTATTTTCATTTAACCTTACATGAATTCATGTAAGTCATTCCTCGCCCCTTTTTATGAAATCACTACCCTCAGAATTTCTTGTAGTAAGTAGTCCATCATAATCATATGCCACAACTTGTTCAACTGCTCCCCAATTGATGAGCATCCCCTCAATTAGTAATTTTTTACCACCACAGAAAGAGATATGTAAATTCTTTTGTTTGAGCTCTTCTTAATACAGATCTAGTAAGGATTGTTGAGTCATTGAATATACATAGTATTATAGCCTTTTGAGATTAGTTTCAAACTGTTCTCCAGAATGACTCAGCAGTTCAAACAATGCCAACAAGTTATTAGTGTTTCTATTTTCCCACATCCCCTCTAATATATAGATAGATAAATACTATTGTATTATCTATAAACAGATACCAAATACATGTGTGTGTTTATATACATAGAAGCAATATATGTGTGTATATGTATATATGGCTGTATGTATATATTTTTATACATACAAATAGTATATGTGTATATACGTATGTTTGTATGTATATATGTCAGTGTATATACACATTGACTCACATATATTCATACACACATACACTTAGACACATAGATACATATATACAGACACACACATACATCTACATATATATTGACAGCATATATATGTATATATACATATATACATTATATATGTGTGTATGTGTGTATATATATATACATACACACACACACACACACACATATATACATATATATCCTTTTAAGGTAATACTTCAGAGGTCTTTTAAATTGCCTTTCTCTAATAAATAGTGATTTAGAGCATTTTTTCATATTACTATAGATAAATTTGACTTCTTTTTATGAAAACTGTCTATTTTCATCCTTTAACCATTTATCAGTTGAGCATAACTTGAATCATCATACTAAGTGCTGAGGATACAAAGAAGAGTAAAAGATAGTCATTGCTTTTAAGTAGCTCACAAACATGTATGAAAAAATAAGCTATGTACAGAATAAATTGGAGATAATAAATGAAATGAGACATTAAAATTAAGAGGATCCTTTGGATGTATATTATCACTGATACAGAAAGATCCATATTTGCATTTGCATAATCTTCATCAGATATGTAAATTGATTTAGAAACATTTTCATAGCTCTCAAAAACTTGAGACATAAAATTATAAAGATAACTTTCAATGCTTCAATTTAGAGAGGAGAAAAATCTATAGTTAATTCCTAAGGCTTTGTTTACTGGAAGGTATTTCAATTGATCTCATTTTAATTGTAATAGGATCAAAAGTCTCCCTAATATTTTCTTTTATATCAGAAAGACAATGAAGAATTTTGTGAAGATGGGAGGAGAAGTCAGAAAACTCCAAACTCTCAAGATTGTCCTTCACAAAAGAGATGAAATAGGACCTCTGAGAGAATATTGAAGAGTAAAAATACATGAATAGGGCAGATCTGAAGAAAAGTTCCTAGATGAGATTTGGTCCTTGTGAAAAACAAACACCTGCAGGCTTGGTCCTAGGCCCACTTAAACAATAAGCTCCAAGCCCTAGGGTTAGCTGAGTTGGGAGGTTTCCCCGCCCAGCAACAATGAAGGGTATTGGCCATCTGAGTCAGGGAAGATCAAGGGAATCTCTACTGAAAAGGACAAGACCCAGCTTTGTTGTGGAAATGCCTCAGGGGTGAAAAGGAATGAGCATATGCCCAGTGAGTACAGAAGCAATGGGGCAGGGACACAGCTGACTGTGGACTCTTACAGGAGACTTGATGTCTTGGTTAAAGTTCCAGGTCAGAGGAGAAAACTGAAAGACCTGAAGCAATTTGAATCATTCCCCATACCACAGGACTAGAGGTGATTATTAAAAGCAAAACAAAATAAAACAAACTAATGCACAAATAAGAAAAATGTTAGGCAAATTAGAAAGAATCCAATCACAGAGAGTTACTCTGGGAATAGAGAAGACCAGATAATCTTCAGAGGAAAAGAATGCTGAAGCAAAGAAACACTCTTCTGCCACAAAGAGTAATATCAAAAAATCAACTGCTCACAAAGAATTCATAGAAGAATTTTAAAAACACTTTAAAAATTAGATGAGATTGATGAACAATAACCAAAAAAGAGGAAAAATCCAGGAAGAAATAAGATTATGAAAGAAAAGTCAAACAATTAGAAAAGGAAATACAGAATCTTAAGGAAGAAAATATCTTTGAAAATCAGAGTTGGACAAGTGGATGCCAGCAGAGTTGTGAAAGATCAAGAAATAGTAAACTAAAATTTAAAGAATGAAAAAAATAGAAGTAAATGTTGATCTGGAGGACAACTGAAGAAGAGAAAACATAAGAATAATCGGACTACCTGAAAGCTACAATCAAATATAGTCTTTAAACAATAATACAGGAAATAATTAGAAGAAGAGTGTAAAGTAGAAATAGAAAAAAAAATCTACCTATCACCACCTGAAAGATTTCTTTTAAGGAAAATCTATAGGAATATTATAGTGAAATTTTGAAGCCCCCAATTCAAGGATAAAATATTATGAGCAACAAGAAAAAAATATGACAGTACCACAGTCAGAATCACACAAGACCTAGGAGGAGTGAAACTAAAACTGCACAAAGTTTAGAATGCTATTAAAGAGCAAAAGAACTGGGGTTCTGGCTGAAAAATCACACCCAAAGCTATTAATCCTGAATGGAAAAAAAAAATTTAATGAACTGACAGATTTTCAGGACTTCATTTAAAAAAATAAAACTGAACTTAACAGAAGATTTCACCTACAAGAATCAAGGAAAATATAAAGTACTCTCCAAAGACTAATTACAGAGAACTCAATATGGACAGTGTTTACTTTCTATGTATATAAAATGTAAAGCTTATTAATAAATGGGTAGCTCATAAGAAAGACTGGGGTTGACATGAGTATGATTGATGGTTGTTCTTTGTTCTCAAGGAGAAGCAAAATGACATCATTATGCTATAGTCACTTTTCAGTGTGTCCAACTGTGGGTGATCAGACCAATATGAGCTCAGAGCGTTCTACCACAGATTGAGCATAAATAATCCATGTGAACATTTAGGGTGAATTCTCTAAATTTATGCATCTAGCATTTCTCTTGAGCTGTTTTAATTTAGCTTTGCTCATAGAGAAAAGTACCTTCTCTGATATAGTCATACTGTGGTGGTGGTCAGAAGAAGTGATACTTCAGTATATGACTTTAAAAAGCAAAACCATTTTGGAACAGATAACAAGAACAGTTATTTTATACAAATGAGGTGAGAGAGGAAGAACAGACAGAAATTAGATAAGAGTAGAGGACTGTTCTGGAAATGTGCATACATACATATACGTGCAAACAGATGTGTATATAAATTTAAATTAGTTTCCTACATATCTGAGAAATTACTCTTTTGTTTCAGAGAAACTTTATATAATTTTGATATTTCATTGTCTATTGTAACTTTTAGTAAAATATGATTTCTCTCAATATCTCTTTTAATTAAGTCTATTTTTGCTTTTTCTGAGATGATTGTCACCTGTTTTTTTTGTTTGTTTGTTTTTGTTTTTGACTTGAACTAAAGCATATGGGTTTTGATCCAGTCTTTTATTTTCACTCTTTATTTCAAATATTTCTTTTATAAACAATATTATTTTTCTGGTTCACCAGCACCCAAGAAATACAATATGAATGTAGGTGGTTAAAGTGGCAGCAGCTGGGGCAGCAGGTCCTCCTGGCTTTGGTCTTCCTAGAAGTGGTGCTGTCAGGGCCTTAAAGGAGGAGATGAGGAGACTCACCATCACCTACTCCCACCTGTGGAGAAGAGGAGGAGAGCTGGACAATGATATGATGAGAAATGGTAGATGAGCCTGGACATCAATAAGCTACATGGAAAGAAATTAGGCCACATGGTCCACATCATCCAGGCTTGACAGCCCTCCCTCTGTGACTCAAATACGGAGGAAGGAGATCCAGTTTGAGATTCAAATCATCCATGCTGTGAGAACTTCAGAACTTTTTCTTACCTCTTTTAGGGAGAGTTAATGTGTTCCATTGTATTTCTCCTTTTCTCCTCCCAATATACTCTTTTCTCACCCCTTAATTTTACTTTTTTACATATCCTAAATACCTTAATACTGGGAAAAATCTCAAGAGTTACAAATACTATCTTTCTGAGTAGGAATGTAAACAATACAACTTTGATAAGTCCATTATGATTTCTCTGTCCTGTTAATTTTTCAATCTTCTCTTGATTCTTGATTTTAAAAGTAAAATTTTCTGTTCAGCTCTGTTCATCAAGAATGTTTAAAATTCCTCCATTACATTGAATGATCATTTTTTTTTCCCCTGAAGTATTATACTCAGTTGTGCTGGTAGGCAACTCCTGGTTTTAATCTTAATTCTTTTAAACTCTGGAATTTCATATCCCAAGCTCTGTGATCCCTTAATTTAGAAATTGCTAGATCTTGTATTATCCTGATTGTATTTCCACAATACTCAATTTCTTTCTTTCTGGACACTTCCAATAGCTTCTCCTTCACCTGGAAATTCTGGAATTGGCCTACAATATTCCTAGGAATTTTGGTTTCGGGAATTTTTTCAGGAGGCAATTGGTGGAATCCTTCAATATTTATTTTGCATCTGGTTCTAGAATATTAGGACAGTTTTCCTTGATAATTTCTTGAAAGAAGATGCATAAGGCAGAGGCAGAGCCAAGATAGTAAAGTAGAAGGAAGCATAGACTCCAGTGCTTCCCCCACAGCCCACAAAACACATGGGAAAAATGACTCTCAACAAATTCTAGAGCAGCAGAAACCATGTAAAACAAAGTAAGAGATTCCCAGCCAAAGGCAACTTGGAAGGCCAAAAGGAAAGGTCTATCCCATGGGTCACTGAGTGGAGCAGAGGCCATCCTTGGCCATGCAGCAGGGAGGAACAGGACTGGAACAGGCCTCTGGGGAAGAATCCCTACCAGGGAGCATCCCAGATCCCTCAACTCACTAGTGACAAAGAAAATTTCAAAGGTCAGTTTGGGAGGACTTTCCCAAATGGGTAAGAGGTGAGCAAGGTCCCACAAGCACTGGCCCCAGGTGGCAGCAGAGATGGTGGCAGCAAGAGCAGCAGCAGCAGCAGGCAGTGGGCAACTATTGTGGCCATGGAAACTGTCTGGGTCCATTGTCCCAGGAGCTCAGTTTAAAGCCTGTGGGGGAATTGAGCAGGGGATATGAACCTCAGCCCTCAGTGACAGCTCTGCTCCCACCTAAAGCCCCTGGGGGAATTGAGCAGCTGATCTTAATCTCAGCCTTGATCACGGTCCTGGGGGTGGGGGGAAGAGGGAGGAGCACTAGGACCCTCCTCTTGACTAAGGATTCAGAAGTCAAGCAACTGAATAGGAAAATGCCCAAAAAAGGGGAAAAAATGAGAGCATAGAAGCTTACTTTCTTGCCAAACAGCTATCTCCTTCCATACTTTCAGATGAGGAAGAACAAGTCATACTGTCAGAGGACCTCAAGGCTTCTGCCTCCAGTACCTCCAAAATGAATATGAAATGGGCTAGGTGATTGAAGAGCTTGTAAAGCAAGTCAGCAGCTTTCTAAAGGAGAAACCAAAAAAAAAAATGCTGAGGAAAACAACACCTTCAAAAATTGGCTAACTCAATTGGAAAAAGAGGTCCAAAAAGTCAATGAGGAGAAGAAAGGTTTAAAAAGTAGAATTAGCCAAATGGAAAAGGAGGTTTAAAAGCTCACTGAAGAAAATAGTTCTTTTAAAATTACAATGGAGCAGATTGAAGCTAATGACTTCATGGGAAACCAAGAAAATGCAAAACAAAACCAAAAGAATGAAAAAATAGAAGATAATTTGAAACATCTCATTGGAAAAACAATCCACCTAGAAAATAGATCCAGGAAAGCCAATTTAAAAATTATGAGACTACCTAAAAGTCATGATCAAAATAAGTGTCTAGACATTATCCTTGATGAAATTATCAAGAAAAACTGCCCTGACATTCTAGAATAAGAGGGCAGAATATATACTGAAAGAATTCACTGATCACCTCCTCAAAGAGACACGAAAAGAGAAGCTCCTAGGAAAACTGGCCAAATTTCAGAGTTCTCAAGTCAAGAAGAAAATATTGCAAGCAGCTAGAAAGAAAGAATTCGAGTATTGTAGAAATGCAATCAGGATAACACAAGTTCTGGCACCTTCTGCATTAAGGGATGAAAGGCTTGCAAAAAGATATTCCAGAACTCACAAGAATTGGGATTAAAAGCAAGAACAACCTACCCAGCAAAACTGAGTATAATACTTCAAGGGAAAAAATAGTCATTCAATGATATAGAGGACTTTCAAGCATTCATGATGAAAAGAACAGAAATGAATAGAAAACTTGACTTTCAAACACAAGAATTGAGAGAAGTATGAAAAGGTAAATAGGAAAGAGAAATCATAAAGGCCTTTCTAAAGCTGAACTGTTTACATTCCTACATGGAAAAGTAGTATTTGTAACTCTTGAGACTTTTCTCAGTATTTGGGTGGTTGGAAGTATCACACACACACACACACACACACACACACACACACATACACACACACACACACACACACACACACACACACATATAGACAGAGAGTACAGGTTGAGTTGAATCGGAAGGGATTATATCCATGAAAAAATAAAATTAAGGGGGTAGAGAAGAAAATAGTGGGAGGTGAAAAGGAGAAATGGAATGGGCAGACTATCACTCATAAAAGAAATAAGAAAAATCTTTTTCAATGGAGGAGAAAAATGAGGAGGTGAGAGGGTCAAAGTGAAACTTATACTCTTCACATATGGCTTAATAAGGGAATAACATGGTAACTAAATTTGGTATGAAAATCTGTCTTACACTACAGGGAAGTAGGGGAAAAGGGGACAAGTGGGGTGAGGGGGATGATAGAATGGATGGCAAATGGGAAAAGGGAGTAATTAGAAGTAAGCACTTTGAGGACAGGACAAAATCAAATGAGAGAATAGAAAAAAGGGAAGGATAGGGTAGGATGGAGGGCAATGTAGTTAGTCTTACACAACATGATTCTTATGAAAGTCTTTTGCAAAATGACACATATATAGCCTGTATTGAATTGCTTGCCTTCTCAGTGGGTATGGGTGGAGAGAGAGGGAGGGAGGGGGAGAAGTTGGAATTCAAAGTATTAGAAACAAGTGTTGAGAATTTTTATTGGATATTACTGGGAAATGAGAAATACAGGTAATGGGGTATAGAAATGTATCTTGTCCTTCAAGAAAAGAGAGACGATGGGAATAAGGGAAGGGAGGGCACATTGAGGGAAGGGGTAATCAGAATGCAAGATATTATTGAGTGTGGGGAGGGGAAAGATGAGGAGAAAAATTGAAACTCAAAATTTTGTGGAAATAATTGTTGAAATCTAAAACTAACTAAATAAAACTATTTTAAAAAGGATGATTAGGCTCGTTTTTGGATCGTGGCTTTCAGGTAGTCCTATAATTTTTAAATTGCCTCTGCTGGATCTATTTTCCTTGTCATTTGTTTTTCCCATGAGATATTTCACATTGTCTGCTAGTTTTTTTTTTCATTTCTTTGGTTTTGCTTTGTAATTTCTTGGTTTTTCATAAAGTCATTTGCTTCCATCTGCTCCATTCTAGTCTTTAAGAAATTATTTTCATCAGTGACTTTTTGGGCCTCCTTCTCTATCTGGCCAATTCTACTTTTCAGGGCCTTCTTGTCCTCATTGCCTTTTTGGATCTCTTTTGCCATTTGAACTAGTCTATTTTTTAAAATGCTATTTTCTTCAGTATTTTTGGGGTGTCCTTTAGCAAGCAGTTGATGTGTTTTTCATCATTTTCTTGCATTTCTCTCATTTCTCTTCCCAATATTTGCTGCATTTCTTTTGATTTACAAAATTATTTTTAGCTCTTCAATGTCCTGAGACCAAATTCTATTTTTCTTCGAGGCTTTAGATAGAGGAGCTTGGACTTTGTTTTCTTCTGTATTTTATGTTTTACTCTTCCTTTACACCAAAGTGTGAGTCTATAATCTCATTCTTTTTCTGATTTTTGCTCATTTCCTCAGTAATATACTTGACTTTTGAGGTTTTTTTCAGGGTTGTTCTCTACTTCCAGTGAGGATGAGAGGTATATACTTAGCCTCTCAATTCCCACAATCACTGGGCCTAGAGCTCCAGAAACAGTGGCTGCCACTGCCTCTGTTGCTGCTATGGCCTTCTCCTCCATGGGTTCCTCTGCCCACTCCCCGGTCTTTCACCTGACCACTCTACTCACACAAGTCCCATATGGTTTCTTTTTCCACTGACCTTCTGATTTGTCCTCAGTGTTTTGGGGTCATGAAGTCTGAAAAGACTGCCACAGGTGCAAGTGATTCAGTCTCCTCAAAGCCTGCTCAGGTCCCCACACTGGACTGCCGTCTGCTCCAAGGGTAGCATGTTCGACACTTCCTGGTGATCTTTCAGGCTGTCTTGGGTTGAAGATTTGCTTCACTCCCTCATTCAGTGGGTTTTGCAGTTCTAGAATTTGTTTAGAGTAATTTTTTATAGGTATTTGTCTGGGTTTGGAGGGAGCATTCTAGAAAGTCCATGCTGTTACTCTGCCATCTTTGACCAGTTCTACTTTTTAAGGCATTCTTCTCTTCATTAGTTTTTTGGATTTCTTTTACTATTTGTTCTAGTCTGTTTTAAAAAGGGTTATTCTCTTCGGTTTTTTTGTTTGTTTATTTGTTTCTCCTTTATCAAACTGTTCACTTTTTCCTTTATTATTATTTTCTTTCATTACTCTCATTTCTCTTCCCAATTTTTATTCTACCTCTCTTTCAAGATTGTCACAATCCTTTGTGAGATCTCCCATAGCCTGAGATCAATGCATATTTTTTTCTTTGGAGGCTTTGGATGTGGGAGTTTTGGTTTTGTTGTCTTCTTTTGAGTGTATGCTTTGATCTTCCTTATAAGCATAATAACTTTTCATGGTGAGAAAATTTTTCTGTTATTTTCTCAGTCAATTACTTTATTTTTAGTTCTTTGTTAAGGTAGAACTTTGCTTCCAGGGTGGAGAGTGAATTGTCCCAAGCTTCAGTTGTTTTGTGCAGCTATTTTCAAAAATATTTCTAGGAATCTGTAAGTTTTCAGTTCTTCCAAGTGGTATGATCTAAGGAGAGGTACTTACTCCTCTCCTGGCCTGTGCTCTGGTCTATTTTCTGCTCCAGAACTGTGATGGTCTCTGCTTCACTGTGGCTTCAAATTCTGCTATGCTAATAATTCAACCTACAATCTGGTTCTGAAGATAAGCAAGCCACAGAGTCTTGCCTCAGGACTCACAATAAGACCCCTGAAATCTGTCTGACTTTTTGCCTGCCCTTCCCCCACACAATCCATTTATGAGCGGAGAGCCTTGGAAGAAACTGCTGCAGGTGTGTGTTCAATGACTCCCAAGGTCAATTCAAGGCCACTGTGATCCAATCTGCAGTGGCACAACTTGCACCGCACTGGAATGTTCTCTAGTCCTACCCAGGTGTGATAAAATTTTCCTACTGAATTTCTAAGTTGACTTTGGAGTCTGTAGTTTGATAGGTCTGGAAACCAGCACTGCTGGCAGTGAATCAGTTACCCCAATGCCTGCTCCATGTTTGCACATGAAAGAAACTCAGAGATCAGATAGTCCAATCCATTCAAAATCAAGACTCTTATCTACAACATACCTTATAATTGATAATCCAGTGATTGGGGGAAAAAAATGAGGGTAATTTTTGGTGCTCTTGTTAGTTATCTATGTTCTTAGGTTACTGCAGTGACAAGTCTCTAAGTGTATTGAAATATTGATATATGAAAATCTGCCTTAAGAAGTAAGCAGTGGAGTGGCTTCTATTGGACTGTATTCCTCTTATACACTGATGCAACAGTTCTTTCCTGCTAACCTATGTTGTCTTATGCTGAAAGATTGTTTACTCTGTGGGTTCTGCCTCTCAAAACTGTGTCTATAGCCATTATGTGAAGGTATATGGACAGGTTTGGGGGAGAGCTCAAGTGAGTCCTCGTCCTTAATTCACCATGTTGGCTGCACCCAGGTCAATTCTGTTTTTCACCACATTCTCCTCATTGGCTTTTTGTGTCTCTTTCACCATTTGTTCTAGTCTGTTTTTAAGATGTTATTTTTTTCTAGGGGTTTTGCATCTGTGTGTCTCCTTTGCTAAGCTCTTGACTAGTTTTTCATTATTTTCTCATATCACTCTCATTTCTCTTTCCAGTTTTGCTTCTACCTTTCTAACTTGATTTTCAAAATTATTTTTAAAGTATTCCATGGACTCAGGACAATTCCTTCTTTTTTCTTAGAGGCTTTGGATGCAGGAATTTTGACTGTATTTTCTTCTTCTGTTTTTATCTTTCTTGTCATCACTGTAACTTTATGTGATCAGATTGTTTTTTGCTTATTTTCCAGTATATTTCTTGATTTTTAACTCTTTATTAAAGTGGAACTCTGCTTTTTTTTTGCTTATTTTCCAGTATATTTCTTGATTTTTAACTCTTTATTAAATTGGACCTCAAAGTGGAGGGCATACTATCCCAAGTTTTTAGGGTTTTGCGCACTTGTTTTGACAGATACTTCTAGGAACTTGCATGTTTTTAGTTCTTCCAAAGTAGTATGAAATAAGGAGTAGTTTCTTTAATCCTTTTCTGGCCCATGCTCTGCTTCAGGAATAGCCATAAGCACTATCTGTCCTGGACCTGTAATGAGGGTTTCATTTCACCTTGGCTGAAAGCTTTCTTATGCTCATTTAGCACCCTGGGACTGTCACTCAGGAGTGGAAATTGAACCTGAATTTGGGCAAAGCAACAGAGTCCTGCCTTAGTGCTAACAAAAGACCCTTCCAATCTCCTTCTGATCAATTGTTCTACCCCCTTACCATCTGTGGACTGAGAGCCCTGAAAGCAGCAGTAGATGCTTTTTTTTTCAATGTCTTCCAAGGCCTATTGCTATTTTTCTATGGCCTGGTCTGTTTTGGGAAGTTTGCACTGGACTGTGCTTCACTCTTACCCAAGTGCAACAGATTTTTTCTAAAGACTTTCTGAATTGTAGTTGACTGGAAAATGATTTAACCGTGTCTTTGTCTGTTCTGCTGCTCCAAGAACTGTTTTATGGAATTATTTAAAGGTGTTCAGAGGTGTTTTTGGGAGAACTCAAGTGGTCCCTGGCTTTCTCAGATACCTTGGTTCCACTCCTTCACTCCAAAATTGTATTAAAAGAGCTATGTTAAAATTGTTTGGCAGACCACGTTGGGGAAAGTTTACCTCAGCTTCTGCTTTTGCTCCACTGTCTTGAATTCACTCTCTCAACTAATATTTTCCAAATATTTAGTTAAGTAGAATGTAAGTTCTACCTTCTTGAGGATATAGACCCCATTTCATTTCCTTTGACCCATCCCAGAACTACAAATAATGTTTTTCATAAAGATTTAATTAGTGCATGTTGAATTTAATCAAAGACTTTACAGAAAAATTGTAAGTTGAAATTGGAACAATAACTTTGGTGACAAAAAGTAAATTCAAGAGTAAGTAACAGCATCATAGATTTGTTACATCTTATAATAGTAGTCAGTCTCAATGACTAGACTCCAGTAACTTCTTCTGTATCCCAATGAAAACATGCTTCTTTAAAGAAACAAGCAAACAAAACCTTTGTTTGGATTTAAAATACCTTCCATCAGCATTGATTTTAAGTGGAGTTTGTGTTAATATCCTATAAATCTGACTTATTTTGCCTTCAATTCCTGGAAACATCACCTTAGTGGATAATAGATACTGGATTGTAAATCCATGATTACTCACAAATGGAAAAAAAACAAAGGAATTATATTTTTTATGGAAATCCTTATCAGAAATAATTTCAATTGGTTCTAACAATATGAGGAAGTGTATATGAAATCAACAATATAATGTAGAACTAAAAGGAAACATTTTTATGGTTCTAATTTCTTTAATGAATTTTTAGAAGTTTTAGATACAAAATTTGAAGCATTATCTTTCAAGAATTGAAAAAAAAAACTTCCTCCCTCAATGTGTCCTAAAGTACATTAGTAACATTTCCCCCAAAATATCTGCATTCCCTAACTTTTTTTTGTACAATTATATACTAATAGAGATGAAAGGAACTCAGAGATCAGATAGTCTAATCCATTCAAAATCAAGAGTCTTATCTACAACATAACTTATAATTGATAATCCAGTGATTGGGGAAAAAAAATGAGGGTAATTTTTGGTGCTCTTTTTAGTTATCCATGTTCTTAGGTTACTGCAGTGACAAGCATCTAAGTGTATTGAAATATTGATATATGAAAATCAGCCTTTAGAAATAAGACTGAATGAAGAACAATTTCTTTCAGATGAATTGATGTTCCAGATGTACCAAAATGATCAGTGTAAAATACATTTGGAGAGATACCTTTCCTCAAAGAAAAAAACATAGTGATGGTAAATATATTGTATTTTAGCTTTTTTTCTTTCTATTAACTTGTTTTTTTTAACGAATAACTGCTTGTTAGCTGTTAGCTTGCCTATCACAAGTTCAAAAGTTTGTTTTGTTTGTTTTATCTTTGTAACTTTGATGAGAAGTCTTACTGTGCAAGTTTTGCTCCTTCTCAACCTACATCCTAAGGGAAAAAGGAGATTGTTCAAGGTCATCTAATGACTGTTATAAAATTCTATTTTGGACTCACCTTATGATAAAAGCTGCCTTGCAAGATTTATGAACATATATTTTGGTCCTGTTTCTCAAAATACAAATCAGAAGTTCAGGGGGGAAAAAGCAGTCATATTTGTTCATCAGTGCCAAAAAAAACTTTAAGAACAGACCAGCAGTGAATAACTATGACCTAGTTCAATTCAGCAGGTAGCCCAATAATGGGACCCAGTGTAAGCCAACAGGAGAACTTGAGGGGAACTGAATTTACAGCAGTGATTTCCAGAGCTCTCAGTCCACCAGTGGTAATGGAGTTGGAAACATGTCAGAAGATTACAAAGTACTCTTTGTTGATATTAGGTGCAGGACACTGTTACATTCTCCATACTCAGATCTGGGTACTGTTCCAGAGTGAGGAGGACCACTAACACACTGATGATCCCAGAAGAAGGGGACCAGGAGCCCCAGTCACAGTGGCAGAGCATAAAGTTGTGTTGTTGGTTGCTCAAAGGCTGGAATATAGACCAGAAGAGCAGTAATTCCACCTTTCTTTATGTCATTCTGTAAATGCCTTAGCATTCAAATCCATAAAAGAAACATTGATTCTGCATATATAAGAATACATACATATTAACACAATGGAAATGGGATACTTCAAGGCCTCCCTCTCAGTTTTAGAATAAGTCTAATAGAAATGTAAATAGAAAGCATAATGTAGAACTAGAAAATTCCTGGGGTAACTAAAATTAAATACTTATGGTATTTTCTAAATGTTTGCAAAAGAAAATTACACTATCCAGATATATGTATGTGTATGTATGTTTCTCAATTCCATATGACATATTTACTCTGAGACCACAGAGACTTGACAAAAATCTTTGTGAGGTACAAAGGAAAAAAACAAGTATTTTCTTTGAAGGCTATAAAATAATGAAAATAGCCATTAATTCAAGGACTATAAATAAAAGACAGAGATTCAAATGGAGAAAACAATGAAATCCTAACTAAAACATTTATCAAAGAATAATATACAAAAGGAAATGATAAAGAAGAAATAGCACACCAAAATTTCTAGATAGCATCTAAAAGAGTCCTAAGGGGAAAATTCATATCCCTACAAAAAATACATTAAAATATAAAAAATGGAAGGACTGAAAGCTCTATATACATTAAAAATAAGAAATCCAACATATACAAAAATACCACATAGAAGTGAAAGAGGTTATTTTAAACTGGAGGTGAAAGAGTTAAACTAAAAAGAAAAACAGAAATTATAAGTAATAAAAGCTTTTTTGAAAATGTTAATAAAATTTTAAAATATTTGGCTATATTTTAATTAAAGGAAAACTAGAATAAGAGAAAATATTTCATCGTTGCTATTAGTGCCCAACTCCGCTTTAAGAAACACCTCATTTATGAAAAACTGATTTTGTTCACGGTATTAAGATGGCTGATTTTTAATGAGAGTTCAAACTCATATTAACCTGAGTTAAAGACTCACCTCTAGAATAAAAATGACTACATGGTCAAGGTAAGTTATTTATTATCTCCATGTCACAAACAATTCTCTAAGAACATAAACTGCAAACTAGTTTTGTTTTATTTTGTGTTTAGGGGAAGAAATTTCTTTATAAGCAACTCTCTAGAAATTAATAAAATGTTCAGAGGTGGAGGTAAGATGTTGGAGAAAATTCAAGGACTCTACCCCATGCCTCAAAGGAAAGTCTAGAGTGACAGAACCCACAAAAGGGTAGAAAGAAATATTTTTTCTTCCCAAGACATCTTAGAAGGCCAATTGCACTAGAGTGAGAGAGGAGATCTTAGAGTGCTATATGGTGCTGACCTAACCTCAGCAAAACAGGTGTTGGACTTGGAGGTGACTGAATCAGCAGTAGCAGTGGTGGTTTCCAGACCTCTCAGCATGCAGATGGTAAAACTTCAAGCAACTTATCAGAAAGATGTTATAGGGGTCTCTTTGCTGGCACCAGGCACAGGACTCTAATGTATTTTTATACTCAGATCTCAGTTTCAGTCCTGGGTCAGTCCTGGGGTAAGGAGGGGACTAGCACAACAGAGTTTTCAACCTCAGGGGAGCTGAGATCTTAGTCAGTTTCAGGTTAGAAAAGAGTGTTTATAGTTTCACTCACACAAGAGCACAAAACAGGAGAGCAGTAAACTCACATCTCCTTAGATCATACTACTTTCAAAGAACTGAAAACTTAAAGGTGTCCAGAATTACCTCTGAATACATCTGCGTGGGCACACACACACACACACACACACACACACACACACACACACGGCACACACACAATACAAACAAACAAAAAATCCTTAAGTTTGGGGTGGTGTCCCCGCCAGCCTGAAACCAGAGCCCCAGTTTAGCACAAAGTTTAAAAAGTCTAGAAATGATATTGAAAAATGAGCAACCAGCAAGAAAAATCATAACTACAGAAATGTACTATGGTGATAGGGCAGATCAAAAGAGATATTCAGAAGACAACAAAGTCAAAATTCCTATATCCAAACTCACAATGAAAAATTTTAATTGGCCATAGGACATGGAAGAGTGCGAAAAGTATTTTGAAAATCAATAATAAGCATAAAGGAAACCTGGGAAGAGAAATGAGTGGTGCAAGAAATTAATGAAAAAAGAGATTACAACTTCGTGAAAATGGTACAAAATATAATGAATTAAAAAATTAAAAAAAAAAACAGAATGGACCAAATGGGAAAAGAGCCACAAAAATTCACTGCAAAGAACCCCTTAAGAAGTAAAATTGTGCAAATACTAAAAGCAGTGAAAAAGCTTACTGAAGAAAATAATCCCTTAAAGTTAGAATTCAGCAAGTGGAAGCTACTGACTTTATGAGACATCAAGGAACAATAAAAATAAAAATAAATTAAGTAAAATAGCAAAAGATATTTGGAATATCTCATTGGAGAAAGAATGACCTGAGAAAAAAGATTCAGGAGAGATAATTTAAGAATTATTGGTGTACTTGAATGTCCTTATGAAAAAAAATTGTTTTTCCAATGAGATATTGTACATTGTCTCCTATTTTTCCTTCTTTTGGTTTTGTTTGTAATTTCTTTGTTTCTCATAAAGTCATTAACTTCCATCTGCTCCATTCTAATTTTTAAAGAACTGTTTTCTTCAGTGATCTTTTGAAACTCCTTTTCTATTTGATTAATTCTGCTCTTAAAAGCATTCTTCTCCTCATTGGCTTCTTGGGCCTCCTTTGCCATTTGAGTTAGTCTATTTTTAAAGGTGTTAATTTCTTCAGCACGTTTTTAGGTCTTCTTTAGCAAGCTGTTGACTTGTTTTTGCATGATTTCTTTGCATCCCCCTCATTTCCCTCCTCAATTTTTCCTCCACCTCCATTACTTGATTTTCAAAGTCCTTTTTGAGCTCTTCCATGGCCTGATACCATTGGATATTTATTTTAGAGGTTTTGGATGCCGAAGCCTTGACTTTTATTTCTTCCTCTGATTGTATGCATTGTTCCTCCTCATCCAAAAGTATGGAAGAAAATACCTGCTCACCAAGAAAGTAACCTTCTATTGTCTTATTTTTTTTCCCTTTGGGAGCCTCGGTCAGAATGTAGTCAATGGATTCTTTCAATGACTATTTTGCTCTCTGGATCTAGGATTTCAGGGCCTTTTTCCTTGATGATTTCTTAGAAGATATTGCCCAGTCTCTTTTTTTCATCATGGCTTTCCAGCAGACCAATAAAAATTTTTCTATCCATCTCTGATCTTTTCATCAGAAATGCTTGCAAGTCCTCTATTTCATTGAATTTCCATCCCCTCTGCCCCAAAGGATTGTACTGTTTTGCTGACTAGGTGATCCTTGTTTACAATCTCAGGTCTTTTGCCTTCTGGAATACCATATTCCAAGACCTCGATCTTTTAATGTAAAATCTGTTAAATCTTTTGTTATCCTGAATGTGGTTCCATGAAATTTGAATTATTTCTTTTGGGCTCCTTGCAATAGTTTTTTATTGACCTGAGAATGCAGCAATTTAGCTTTCATTTTCATTTTGAATCTCTTTCAGGAAGTGATTAGTAGATTCTTTCAATGTCTATCTTAACTCTAGTTCTAGAATATCAAGGCAATTTTCCTTGATAATTTCTTGAAAGATGATGTCTAGTCCTTCCCCAGCTCATAAAATACCTCTTAAAAATGACTCTAAACAAATTCTAGAGAAGTAGAAAGAAGAGAAAACTCAAGAATTATTGGTCTGCTGGAAAGCCATGATGAAAAAAAGAGCTTGGGCAATATCTTCCAAGAAATCATCAAGGAAAAGGCCTTGAAATCCTAGATCCAGAGAACAAAATAGTCATTGAAAGAATCCATCGACTACCTTCTGACAGAAGCCCCAGACTGAAAATACAAGAAACATTGTTACCAAATTCCAGAACTATCATGGTAAGGAGAAAATACTTCCAGGAACCAGAAAGAAGCAATTCAAATATCTAGGAACTACAGTCAGGAACACACAGGACCTTGCAGCCTCTTTAAAAAACTGGAGGGATTGGAATATGATATTCTGTAAGGCAAAGGAGCTTGGACTACAACTAAGACTCAACTACCCCAAAAAATTGAGCCTAATATTTCAGGCAAAGAGCTAGACATCCAATGAAATAAGGAATTGTCAGATCTTTCTGATGAAAAGTCCTGAGCTTAATAGAAAATTTGATCATCAAAAACAAGACTCAAGAGAGGCATAAAAAGTCAAACCAGGAAAAAAATTGTTACTCAATATGGGAAAAATGTTTACATCACTGTAAGGGAGGATGACACTTTTTAATCTTGAGAATTGTATATTTATTATGATATTAAAAGGGATATAAATAGATAGATGGAGTGAATATAAATTAACCGATGTGATCATCAAAATGTGATTTACAACTGTGAAGGCATTGTAACAGGAGATGAGAAAAGGAGGAGGCAGAAAAAGGTCAATTACATCACAGGAAGAGGCACAGAAACATAGTGTAGTAGAGAGAAACAGGGGAGGGAGATGAGAACTGTTTGAGATTTACTCTCATCTGATTTGCTTCAAGGACGGAACAACATAATTAGTTAAGTATGGGAATCTAACTTGCCCTAAAAGCAGTAAGAGAGATAAGGGAAAATAAAAGGGAGAGAAGGTTAAAAGGAAGGGAAAAGATGCTAAGGTGAAAGGGTAATAAAAGATGCAGGAGATGATAAAAGAGAGGGAAGAGAGATGGAGGTGGTGGACAGAAATAAAACTCAATTGTGGAGGGGAAGGGAGAAAGGAGAACTAAGAATTTAAATGGGGGAAGTAGAATGAAGAGAAAGACACAGATAGTAACGACAACTGTGAAAGTGAATGGGATGAACTGTCCCACGAATCAGAGGTAAATAGCAGAATGGATTATAATCCAACAATGTGTTGTTTACAAGAAACACATTTGGAACAGGGTGATACACACAAGGGAAAGGTAAAAGGTTGCAGGAGAATATATTATGCTTCACCTGATGCAAAAAAGAGCAGGGGCAGCAATCCTAATCTCCAATACAGCAAAAGCAGAAATGAAGCTAATCAAAACAGATAAGGAAGGAAACTATATGCTGCTAAAATGAACCATAAAAAATGAAGCATTGTCTATGTCTAATTGTCTAAGCATATTTGGTATAACCTCCAGATCCTTAGAGGAGAAGTTAATCCAATGATTACAAGAAGTTACAAGAAGAAATAGACAGCAAAACTGCACTAGTGATGGATTTCAACCAACCCCCACTCTGAACATGATACATACAACCTCAAAACAAGCAAGAAATAAATAAGGTGAATACAATTCTACATTAGGTAGATATGAGACATCTCTTGAGAAAAATGAATGAGGATAAGAAAGAATATACCTTTATCTCAGCTGTACCTGGCACATATACAAAAATTGACCATGTACTAAGGCATAAAAATCTCACAATGCAATGCAGAAAGACAGAGGGAGTTAATGTATTCTTCTCAGATAATAATATAATAAAATTAGATGTAATAAAAGGTCATGGAAAGGTAGGCCAAAATTAACTGAAAGCTAAATAATCTATTGCTAAAGAAGGAATGAGTGGGGTAAACAACAAATCGTATAAACAATCAATAACTTCATTCAAGAGAATGACAATAATGAGCCAACCTACCAAAGCTTATGGGATGCTGTAATAGCAGTTCTTAGGGGCAGTTTTATATCACTGAATACCTACATGACTAAAACAGAACAAGAGGAAATCAAAGAATTGAGCACGCAACTGAAAAAGCTAGAAAAAGAAAAAAATTGACTATCCCGAACTGAAAATCAAAGAAGAAATTAATGAAATAGAAATTAAGAAAACTTCAGAAATAACAAATAAAACTGAGTTAGTTGTATGAAAAGGCAATAAAACTGATAAACCTTTGGTACTGATCAAGAAAAAGAAAGAGGAAAACCAAATTACCAATGTCAAAAATTAAAAGGGTGAATGCACTGCTAACGAAGAGGAAATTAAAACAATAATTAGAAATCATTTTGCCCAACTGTGCCCAATTGTATGCCCATATATTTGACACTCATACATATATGCATGTATGTATGTATGTGCATTTATATATATACATATATATATATATATATACACGTATATATATATATATACTATGCAGATTAACAGAAGATGAAGTTAATACTTAACCCCATCTCAGAAAAAGAAATTGAACAAGCCTTCAATGAACTCCCCAGGAAAAAATCTCCAGGGCCAGATGGATTTACAAGTGAAGTCTATCAAACATTTAAAGAACAGTGAATTTCAGTACAATGTAGCTTATTTGGGAAAATTGGTGAAGAATTCCTACCAAATTCTTTTTATTTTACAAATATGATTCTGAGATATAATCAAGAATACACAAAACAGAAAGAAAATTACAGACCAATTTCTCTAATGAATATAGGTGAAAAATTTTAAATAAGATTATTAAAAAGAGTACAGCAACTTATCATGAGAACACTACATTATGACTAGGTAGATCTTTGTAGGAGGAATGCAGGGTTGGTTCAATGTTAGGAAAGCTGTTAACATTATTGATCATATCAACAACAAAACTAACAGAAATCATCTGATTATCTCAATTCAGAAAAAGCTTTTCATAAAACACAACAGCCATTCATCCTGAAAACATTGGAGAGCATAGGAACAAATAGAGCCTTCCTTACAATAAAAATCATTATCTACCTAAAACTATCAACAAGCATTATATGCGATGAAGATAAGCTAAATGAATTTCCAATAAGATCAGGGGTCAAACAAGTCCATTATCATCACAGTTATTCAATATGGTATTAGAAACATTAGATTTAGCAATAAGAAAACAAAAAGGAATTGAAGGAATCAGAATAGGCAAAGAAGAAACTGTTACCACTCTTTGAAGATGATATAATGATATACTTAAATAATCCTAGAGAATGAAGTAAAACACTACTTGAAATAAAAAAAAAACTTTGACAAAGTTACAGGTTAAAAAATAAATCCTTATAAATCATCTGCATTTCTATATATTACTAACAAAGCACAACAGCAAGAGATAAAAAGAGAAATCTCATTTAGAGATATGATAGATACTATAAAATATCTGGGAGTCTACCTGCCAAAACAAACCCAGGGACTATAGGAACACAATAACGAAACACTTTGGCACAAATAAAGGCAGCTGTAAGTATGTGGAAAAACATCAATTGTTCATGAGTTGGCTGAGCTAATATAATAAAAATGACAATTCTACCTAAATTAATTTACTTATTCAATGGCGTACCAATCAACCTCCCAGATAATTATTTTCTAGAGCTAGAAAAAAATACCATCAAAATTCATTTGGAAGAACAAAAGGTCCAAAATATCAAGGGAATTCAGACAAAGAAACGCTTGGAAAGGTGGTCTAGCCCTACCAGATCTCAAATTGTATTATAAACCAGCAATCATCAAAATCACCTGGTACTGGCTAAGAAATAGAGGGGTAGATCAGTGGAATAGGTTAAGTACTCAAGACACAGTCATCAGTGAATACAGCAGTCTACTATTTGATGAAACCAAGGACCCCAGCTTCTGGGAAAAGAACTCACTGACATAAACTGCTGGGAAATCTGGATAATACTGTGGTGGAAACTGGGCATAGACCAATGCCAAACCATGTACACAAGAATAAAGTCCAAATGGATACATGATCTAGATATGAATATTCATACTATAAATAAATTAGGGGAGCAAGGAATAGTGTATTTGTCATATTTGTGCAGAATGCAGATATTTATGATGAAACAAGAGATAAAGAACATCATGAAGTACAAAATGGATCACACTGATTACATTAAATTGAAAGTTTTTGCACAAACAACCCCAAATGCAACCAAGATTAAGAGGGAAGCAGAAAACTGGGAAAGAATTTTTGCAACTAGTGTCTGTGATAAAAGCCTCATTTCTAAAATATATGGAGAACTGAATCAAAATTACAAGAATACAAGTCAGTCTTCAAATGATAAATGGTCAGAGGATATGAACAGGGAATTTTCAGAGGAAGATATTAAAGCTGTCTATAGTCATATAAAAAAAGCTCTAAATCACTATTGATTAGAGAGATACAAATCCAAACAACTCTGAGGCATCACATCACACTTATCAGATTGATTAACAGGAAAATGATAAAAGTTGAAGAAGATGTGGGAGAGTTGGAACACTAATTCATTTTTGGTGGAGCTGTGAGGTGATCCAACCATTCTGGAAAACACTTTCGAACTATGCTCGAAGAGCTACAAAAATATGCATACTTTAACCCAGCAATATTTCGTCTGGGACTGTATCCTAAAGAGGTCAAAAAATAAGAAAAAGGTGTTACATACACAAAAGAATACTGATAGCAGCTATCTTTGTGGTGGTCAAGAACTGGAAATCAAGGGGATGCCCATCAACTGGGGAATAATTGAACAAGTTGTGGGATGTGAATGTAATGGAATATTATTGAGCTATAAGAAATGATGAACTGGGAGACTTCAGAGAGACCTGGAAGGATTTATATGAAATGATACTGAGTGAAATGTGCAGAACCAAGAGAATATTGTACACAATAATAGTCACAGTGTGCGAGGACTATTTCTGATATGGTTAGTCTTTCACAGCAATTCAAGGACATAAAATATTCTCAAAGGAAACTTGAGGCAAAATGCCATCCACATCCAGAGAAAGAACTCTGGAATCATAATTCAGAATGAAGCAGATTATTTTCTTTTGTGTTATATTTTGTTTTGTTTTGTTTTTTCCCATAGGTTCTCTGATTTCTTTTAATTATTCTATGCCACATGACTAATGTGAAAATATGTCTAACAAAAATGTATGTGTGGGACCTAGATAAGATTGCATGCCTTCTTGAGGAAGGAGTGGGGAAAAAGAAGGAGAAAATTTAGGGTTTATGGAAGTGATTGTTGAAAACTGAAAATAAATCAATTATAAAATAAAAAGTGAAATTTTTCTTAATTATTTCATATCTTACCTGGACTAGTTGAGGCAGATAGACTCCCAAATATGTTCATAATGTCGACAATAACTTTAAATGAAACTTCTTTCCTCTTGCTATTGAGCATTGCTAGTAATGTATAGAAATGCCAATGATTTATGTGGGTTTATTTTATAACCTGTAACTGTTAAATTTATTTTATTTCAAATAGTTTCTGTATTTGCTTCTCTAGGATTCTCTAAGTATACTATCATATTATCTGCAAACAATTGTGTTTCTTTTTAGCCTGTTCTAATTCCTTCATGTTTTCTTCTCTTATTGATAAATCTAGCATTTCTTGTACAATATTGAATGACAGTGGTGATAATGGATATTCTTGTTTCACCCCTGACCTTATTGGAAATAGTTCTATCTTTTTCCATTACATATACTTTTTGCTGATGATTTTAGACAGTTATTACACATATCATTGTAAGAAAGACTCCAGTTATTCCTATTTTGTTTGATGTTTTCAATGGAAATGGGTGCAGTATTTAGTCAAAAGTTTTTTCTGCATATATTTAGATAGTCAAATGATTTTTGTTATTTTCATTGTTGATATGGTGATAGTTTAAAATTGAACTACTGCTCCATTCATGGTATAAATCAAACCTAGTTATAGTGTATTATCCCCCTGTTAAGTTGCTGCAATCTCTTTGCTAATATGTTTTGTTAAAATTCTTGAGCTCTATCTTCTTTAGGGAAGATGTTCTATAATTTATTTTCTCTGCTTTGGGTTCTTCCTAGTTTTTACATCAGCACCACATTTGCACCATAAAAAAGAATTTGGTACGACTCCTTTTTCACTCATTTTTGCAAATATTTTACATAGTATTGGAATTATTTTTTTCTTTAAATATTTTGTAGCATTCAATTGCAAATACATTTGATTTAGGGATTTCATTGATGACTTGTTAATTTTTTTCTGAAATCTGATTAAGCATTTTTTCCTCATTTATTAATCTGTGTAATACATGTATTTTTTGTAAATAATTATCCATTTCACTAAGATTGTCAAATTTTATTGGCATATTGTTGTGTAATAGGACTTCAAATTATTTTTCTCATTTCCTCTACATTGTTCGTGACTTCACCCTTTTAATTTTAAATATTGGTAGTTAGGTTTTCTTCTTTCACTTTTTTAAAATCAAATTAGACAAATGTTTATCTATTCTGCAGGTTTTTTCATCAAAGAAACTCTTAGTTTTGCTTATTTTTTCAATAGTTATCTTGAGTTTAGGTTTTACTAATCTCTCTTTTAGTTTTCAGAATTCCTCATTTGGTATTTAATTGGGAATTTTTGTTTTGTTCTTTGTCTAGTTTCTTTTTAGTTATATGCCCAATTCATTGATTTTCTCTTTATTTTATTCTTGGAAGTATGTAGAGTTACAAAATCCCCACCCCATAAAACATTTCTTCTCTATTTCATAAGTTTTTGTTGGTTTTCTCATTGTTTTCATTCTCTTGGATGAAGTTAGTGATTTTTTTCTATGATTAGTTGTTTGGCCCACTTATTCTTTAGAGTTAGATTAGTTAATTTGCATTCAATTTTTAGTTTATCTTTTCATGGCCATTTATTACATGAAATTTTATTGCATCACGATCTGAAAAGGATACATTAAATATTCTGCCTATTTTTTTTTTTTTTTGCTTTAGAGTGTGAAATTTTTATGTCCTAATATATGACCAGTTTCTGTGTAGGTGTCATATACTGCTGAGAAAAATGTATATTCCTTTTAATCCCCATTAAATTTTCTCTATGCATCTACCATTTATAAGTTCTCTAATTTTTATTCATATCATTAACTTCTTGTTCATTTTGTGATTAGATTTATCTAGTTCTTTTTATAAGATTTGATTGTTTTTTATCGTATTTTTTTCAAATATTTCCCAGTAACTTTTATTTAATTATTAAATCATTTACCTTTAGTTTTCAAATGCACTTCCATAAGATTTTGAGTTTTAAATTTTCTCCTCCTCCCTTTCCTACCCTTTTCCCAAGATGGAATGCAGTCTTACATAGACACTATTTATACATTCATACTAAGTATATTTTCATGTTAGATATGATTTAAAGAAGAATTAGAACTAATGGGATGAACCATGAGAAAGAAGAAACAAAACAATACCACAAAAGAAAAGAAAAATAAAGGAAATTATATGCTTCCATCTGCATTAAGATTCCAAAGTTTTTCCTATGGATGTGGATAGCATGTTCTGTCATGAGTCTTTTGGAGATATTTTAGATCCTTGCATTGCTAAAGAGAGATAAGTCTGTCAAGGTCAGTCATTGCACAATGTGGCTGTTCCTGTGTACAGTGTTCTCCTAGTTCTGCTCATTTTACTCAGCATCAGTTCAGAAGTTTTTCCAGATTGGTCTGAAGTCTGCCATTCATCATTTCTTATATCACAATGGTATTCCATTATATTCATATACCACAATTTGTTCAGTCATTCCACATTTGTTAGGCATCCCTCAATTTCCAATTCTTGGCTACCACAAAAACAGCTACTAGAAATTATTTTATACATGTGGGGGTTTCTGTCTGCTTTTTTTTATATCTTTGGAAAGCAAAGCTAGAAGTGATATTGCCAGATCAAAAGGTATGCACATTTTTATTTGCTCTCCAGAATGGTTAGATCAGTTCAAAACTCCACCAAGAATGCATTGGTATTCTAATTTTCCCACATCTCCAACATTTATCATGTTCCTGTTTTGTCATGTTATCCAATCTGACAGGAGTGATGTAGTACCTCAGAGTTGTGTTGATTTGCATTTTCTATTCAATAGTGTTTTAGAACATTTTTATATGACTATAGATAGGTTTAATTTCTTCCTCTGTTCATGTTCTTTGACTATTTTTAATGGGTAAAAGACTTGTATTCTTATAAATTGGACTCAGTTCTCCGTATAGTTTAGAAATGAGGCCCTTATTAGAGATACTACCTGTAAAAAAATGTTTCCCAACTTTCTTCTTTCCTTCCAATCATGTTTTCACTGGGATTACTTGTGTAAAAGCTTTTCGATTTAATGTAATCAAAATAATCCATTACATTTCTATTTCTTGTTATTCTATTTTTTGTTTTCTATTTCTTGTTTGGTCGCAAATTATTCACTTCTACATAGATCTGACAGGTAAAATGTTCCTTGCTCTCCTACTTTGCTAGGGGAAAGGTTCTCTGTGTCATGGATTCCTTAAGTGGGATTTTTCTGCATTTCTCCAGTGTTATACTGATGTTCTCTTGGGATAGGAGTGAGGATACTTACTTACCTGGGCTGCACAAAAGCACTGGTAGATTCAGCTGCTGTAAGATGACAGACTGCTAGAACACATAGTAGTTCTCTGAGCTGGAATCTGCTGGTTTCCCTGACTGTGACAAGACTCTGGAGGTAGAAGGATTTCTCATGTTGATGCTTGCTTATTCCACCACCAAGATCAGAATTTCCCACTGTGTTTGATGAATTGGAGCTTGCTTGGATGTCTCTCATCCTATGCCGTTCTGCTTCACCAGAGGGAGAGAGAGAGGGACCTTTCCCAATAATTCTTCAAGCTTTTGGCTGTAAAAGTCTGCTGCACACTGTCTTTCAACTGGCTCTAGTGTTTCAGGTTTTTTCCCCTGGGGATGATATTTTCTAGGTGTTTAGAGGTCAACAAGGGAGAATGAAAGTGGCATACTACTTACTCTGCCATCTTGACTCCCTAAAGTCATGTTCTCTCTGTTTTCTTTCATGGCATGATTTACATGGAAGTATATTATGTATGACTACTCATGCAAAATCAATTTCAAATTGTTTGCCTTCTGGAAGGAAGGGGAAGGAGGGAGGGAGATAATTAAGAACTCAAAATTTGAAACAAAAAGAATTTTTAAATTGCTTTCGTATGTAATTGGGCAAAGTAAAATATTAAATTAAAAATATGCTAGGTTAAAAAAAAGACAGAAATTAACTTATTCTTTATTGCTAAAATCTCAGAGTAAGCAAATATTTCATTGTCCATCTGGTGCTGACCATATTTGCTTTAAAACATTCCTAAGAATTTGCACTGAACTTATGCTTATAGATTTCAAATGATGTTGAATGGGCATTTTACCTATGGATATATTTAGCAAGTTGTCTTTTGATCAAGCTAAAATATTTTTATTAATAAATTCCATTTATTGTTCAGAGTTCAATTGTGGTTGTCTAAGAAAAGCAAATCTAATTCTATTTCCATAATACAGTTTTTCTAGACTTTTATGTAGATTTAAATGATCCTTTCTAGAAAGTAAACAAAACAAAATAAAAATATTCACATAAGCCAGTTTTAAGATGGTATAGTCCTTTTATCCTCAAAAGCATTCTTATCTCTCTTTTGTGGAAATTTTTTATTTGTGAATGTCCTTCCTAAAATGTGTGCCTCAAATGAATGTTTATGTGAGCAGAAAACAATGAGACTGCCTCTTTTCCCATCCTCAACATAATGTCTCAAGCTCAACTAAGAGTCTTTTTATTTTTCTTAACTAAAATTTTACCCTCAATTTCTTGCATTGCTTGACACCCTCCAATTCTTTATACAGTAGGTCATTGTAAAGCTAGGCTTACTCCATCTTGTGCATTTGAAGTTACCAGTTGATTTTTTTCAAACAAAAGTTTAAGGTTTTATATATATCTATCCTTACTAAATTGAATTTTTGAATGATTTCAATCCAGTTTGTTGTTGCTTTTGTTAACATCTTGTTAATACTCGATTACCTCTCATACCAAGAATGATCATCTTCATCTCCACTTCTTGGAACCTTTGAGTTTTTTCATGTTTCAGTTCTAATTCTATCTTTTTGAAGTGGAATTTCATCATGTCCATAGCTGTTAGATATGCATCCTTTCAAATAACTTTAACATTTATTTTTAGATATCCTGAATTTAGTTATCTGTGCACCCACCTCATCTCATGCACAACATGGACTATAAATTTCTTCATGATAAGAATTCTCTCCTTATGTTTAATCCTGAACATATTTCATTGTTTGGTACACAGGAAAATAATGAATACATTTTGATTCATGATTTGTCACTATCCCCAAAACTGTAGCATATCAGAGATTTATTGAATATTTTCTTGAGAATAAAATAATATTAATGTATACATGTGAAACCATACATTTAATACTTATGAATATGGAGAAATTAACTTTGATATAAAAAACTGATTACCCAAGTTGGTAATTATATGTATACATACAAACATACATATATACATATACACACATGTATAATGTGTGTATAGTGCTCATATTTGTACTAAATTCTGGGAAAGCAAACAAATCACTTTCTTCTAAAAGTTTAGATTCCAATAAAGGTATCTACTTTTATACATAGTGATCAATAAGTTAGATATAGATTTTAATATAGCTATTTTTTAATGTAGAAGGTTTTGTTTTTAGTTCAACTAAAAAGTTTAATCTTAATCTAGAGAACTAAATATAGTTTTAAAACAGTGACATTAAATTGGTTCTTAAATGGCTGGTCATTGATTTTTCTCCATCTCCAGATGTAGAATGAGAACATTTAGGTCCAAATTGTATATGGCATTTTAGTGATTTTGCAACCTTTGCTTTTTTTCTTTCTTTTTTTTTTACTACCAGTTATTGTTTTATTTATTAAGTGAGAATTTTGTCTGTCAGCTACTTTTGGAGATAATCTTGAAGTCTCGGTAAGATCATAATAGGAAGTAGAATTTTTGAATGATTCTTCCTGCATGTTTGTGTGCTCATGGACCTCATTGTTGAAGTGCCTTATACAACACTAGCATTTTCTATTACAATTAGGGTGAGTTCCTGATTTCCCTTTGCTTTTAAGATATTATCTCTGGTAAATACATTCAAAGGGGTTCACAAAGATAAAAGTTGAAGGTAGTTCTATTCATCTGAAATTAAAACCTAGAGCATTGTCTAAATTTCTTTCAAAAAATTTTTTTGGTTTGAGGTTAAGGACAATTAAAGAGCAAATGTAAGAATAAAGTTAGGACACATACAACTCTAATCTTGATCATTTCTGGGACAAGAAAGTTAATAAAATCAGAAATACACTGTTTACCCCCAATTCCATTAGCAGTTTGCATTAAACTGAGAAAGCTTGTACCTGGGGCAGCATTGAGGAGTAAAATATCTTTGAAAAATAGGAAATAAAAACAATGTTTAAAAAAGGGAAAATGACTGTACTCATCCCATTTCAACTTCTCATATTTCCCTCTTCTTTTCTTCGCATTTCACCCCTCAGCTACACTTTATAACAACTATCTATTACTTACCATTATTTAGCATTGCAGAAATCTAAAATATTTTTGGGAAGTACATGTAGGAACATACACAAATATTTATGTGAGTATTTGTGTTTCCATATTGCCAGAGAATTATTTCCACAGGGGACAAAATAAGTACTAAAAAGAATATATTACATTAAAAGCCGTTATCTAGGAACAAGGACAATAAAACAATTCCCTCACCTAATCAGTTCTATAAATCCCATCCTCATGAGAATCCTGCCTTCTTCCTTGCAAGAAAGACCACAGACATTATGATAGTGGCATTCTATTGAATTTACACAAGGAAGAACTTGTTCCGGGCCTCTGACTTTAGAGTATTGGATCTGTCTGTTCATTTATATAAGGAGCTTAGTATTAATTTGTTTATGTAATCAATCTTGACCACATCCAACAGGATTGATCTGGTTTCCCTGATTCTAATTAATGTAATGCTGGAAAAAAAAATACGTACCCACAAACACAAAAATAAAAACAATAGCAGCAAACTTTTGCCACAACATATCCTAATTAATCATCATAAAAATAAAAAGTAATTCATAGAGATTTCAAATCTAAAATTCTGGTTATGCTTTCTCCTGCAGTATTACTTAAGCTTCTTGAGGTGAGTAGAAGAATAAGACCATTTCAATACAGCAGCAACAGAGGCAGCAGAATCAAAGAGTTAAAGGTTCTTTATGGCCTATTGAAAAAAAATTCAGTTCTAGGATATCTACTTTTTCTCTGAAGTAAAGTAGAGGCCCCTCTAAGCACCAGAATTGAATTAAATCCTTTAAAAGTTTTGCACTCATATAACCATCCATGGTGTTAGGGCCAAGATGTTGGCTGAGAGTAACCAAGCTGAATTTTCCTAATATTATACAATACACAGCTTCAAAATAATGCATAAAAACTAATTCTGTTGAGACAGAGTCAACTAACAATCAGGATAAGACATTTTTTCCCAGATGAAAACAAGTTAGGAAGCCTGCAAAACAAGTCTGTGACATGAGTGAAGATCAACCTGGATTGCACACTTCCCTAGTATCAGTAGTGGGCCTTGAAGGCAGCTGCAAGAGTGTTACCATGAGTTTGAGGAGTTCTCAGCCTAGAGATAGTACGGGTATTGAACAACTAGCAAAAAACAGATTATGAAAGACACTGAACTGGCACTGGGTTCAGCATCCTGTTGCATTGCCTATGCATGGTTCCAGGTCACAGTTTTAAGGCATAAAGCAGTACTAGCACTTGAGGTTCCAGAGAAGAAAGACTTTGATCATAATTCTAAGATTGAAAGTATGTCAGGGTGGGGAGGAAGCTAAGAGTGAAAGCCAGGATTTAACTGAGATCTTGCATAAATTTCTTCAGATACCTCTAAAAAGTAAATCTGAACAAATTTTAGAGTGACAGAATCCATTAGGAGACAGGGTGGCAAATTTCCAGCCCATAAAAGCCCTAAACGAGACAGCAAGGATCTGTTACAACTGGTAAGGGATAGTACAGGACAAGTGGGCAGCACTACCATAGATTTAGCCATAGCAGAGCAGGAATGGCCCCAGGCAGATTGACTCACCAGCTGCAGTGCAAAATCCTAAACCTCCCAGCACAGGACTAGAGTCCTGTGGAACTGGGTGAGAGAGAAGTGCAGGGCACATAGTAGCTACAGTAGCTACCCCTGGACCTACAGCTCATAGACTAAATGTTTCAGTCACCTGCTTGAACTTTCAGGATCCAGGAGGGTAGAGAAAATGGTAACGGCTGTCACCCTTACCTTGTCGACCTTAAAAAAAATTCCAAGAACCTTACTCTTCTTGGATGTGGCTTAAGGAAGGAATAACATACACACTTAATTGGGTACCTTGTGCTCTCAGGAAAGTAGGGGGAAGGGGTAAAGAGGGGGCTGGATGATAGAAGGAAGGGCAGATTGGCTCACGGGGTAGTCAGAAGCAAACACTTTTGAAAAGGGACAGGGTAGAAGGAGAAAATAGAATAAATAATGAGCAGGATAGGATGGAAGGAAATATAGTTTATTTTTCGTATCATGACTATTGTGGAAGTGTTTTGTGTAACTACACACGTATAACCTACATTGAATTGTTTGTCTTCTCAATGAAGTTGGGAGGGGAGGAAAGAAAGGAGAGAACTTAGAGTTCAAAGTTTTAAAACCAAATATTAAAAATTATTTTTAAATAAAATGAGAAATAAGATACACAGGCAATGGGATATAGAAATCTATCTCATTCCACAGGAAAATGGAAGGGGAAGCAGATAAGAGAAGGGGTGGTGATAGAAGGAAGGGCATACTGGAGAAATATATGCCACTTCCGGGGGGGGGGGCATGGGAAAGATGTGGAGAAAATTTGGAACTCAAAACCCTGTGGAAATGAATGTTGAAGACTAAAATGAATAAATTAATCAGAATTATTGCAAAGCAAATTCTTGTGGACAACCTCAACTTTCCCATTTCAGAACTAGGTTAATGTACCACCACATTACATAAGAAATATGTAAAGATAGAATATGAATATGAATAGAATTTATAAATGTTACATTTGATGGATTGCTGTAGAAAGATGAAGGAAAATGGAAAGCATTATAGCACATAAGATGATATTTGTAACTCATGAGATCTGGCTTAGTATTAGGGTAGCTGGAGGAAATATAGATAGACAGATAGATAGATGATGGATAGATAGATGATAGATAGATGGATAGATAGATAAAGAGAGAGAAACAGTGCACACAAAGAGAAAGCATTATATCATTTTTTCAGGGGTACATGAAATCTTCACCATAATTAACAATTTCTGAAAGCATGAAAAAAAAAAGCAGAAAAACAAATACATTAAATATAAACTTTTCAGACCATAGTATAGTAAAAAGAATTCCTTCAAAATTAGAATGAAGAAAATGGAAGCTAATGACTCTTTTAAATCAAGAAATTACAAAACAGAACCAAGTGAATTAAAAAAAAGAAGACGACAATGTAAAATGTCTCATTAGAAAAACCACTAACCTCAAAAATAGATCCAGGACAAACAAAACTTGTGGACTATCTGAAAGTCATAATGAAAAAAGAACCTAAACATCATCTTTCAGGAGAATATCAACAAAAACTGCCCTGATATTCTGAAATCAGAACATAAAACAGAAATTAAAATAATTCATCCATCACTGCTTGAAAAAGAACCTGAAAACCAAACTCCTAGGAATATTATAGCAAAATTGCAGAGTTCTTAGGTCAAGGAAAAATATTGCAAGCAGTCAGAAAGAAACAATTCAAGTATTGTGGAAATACAGTCAGGATAACACACAAGATCTAGCAGTTTCTACAGTAAGGGATTGAAGAGCTTGAAATAAAATACTGTGGAGGTCAGAGGAGCTAGGATTAAAACCAAGAATCACCTACCCAGCAAAACTAAATACAATCCTTCAGGAGAAAAATGGAATTTTGGTGAAATAGAGAACTTTCATGAATTCTTGCTGAAAAAAAAAGTGCTAAGTAGAAAATTTGACTTTCAGATACAAGAAACAAGAGAAGCATGAAAAGCTAAACAAGAGAAGGCACAGAACTCATTAAAGTTGAACTGTTTGCATTCCTACATGAAAAGATGACATTTGTAACTCATGGCTTAGTATTAGGGTAGCTGGAGGAAATATAGATAGATAGATAGATAGATAGACAAAGAGAGAAACAGTGCACACAGAGAGAGTTGAATATGAAAGGATGATATCTAAAAATAAAATTAAGCTGTGAGAGAGGAATATATTGGGAGAAAGGGAAAGATAGAATGGGGTAAACTATTTCACATAAATGAGGCAAGAAAAAGCATTCACAGTGCAGGGGAAGAAAAGGGAGATTAGAAGGATTGAGTGAACCTTACTCTCACTATACCTGGCTTAAGGGGGAATAATATACACATTCAATTGAATATCTTACCCTACAGGAAAGTAAAGAGGAAGGAGGTAAGGGGGAAGTGATGATAGAAAGGAGGGCAGATTGGAGAAGTGGTTAGTTAGAAGCAAACACTTTTGAAAAGGGAGAGGGTGAAAGTTGAAAACAGAATAAGTGTGGGGGGGAAAGGATAGGATAGATGGAAATATGGTTAGTTTCACACATCATGACTATTATGAAAGTGTTTTATGTAACTACATTGAAATAACCTATATTGAGTTGCCTCCTTTCTTAATGAGGGTGGGTAGGGAAGGAAGAAGGAAGAGAATTTGGAACTCATTTTCAAAAAATGTTCTCACATGCAACTGGGAAATAAGATATATTGTCAATGGGGTATAGAAATCTATATTGTCCTACAAGAAAGGAACGGGGAAGGGCACAAAAGGAGTGATAAAAGGGAGAACAGACCAAGAAAGTATCATCAGAGTGCATGCCATATAGGAGTGTGGGGGAAGCGAAAGATGGGGAGAAAACCTGGAACTCAAAATCTTGTGGAAAAGAATTTTGAAAACTAAAACTAAATTTTAAAAAGAAAAGAAAAAAAATTCCCTAACACCAGAGTTAAAATCTTGAAAATGATAATATGAGATGAATAAAACTGAAAACAAATAAACATTAAACTGGTAAATAAAATTAGATCCTGATTTCATGGAAAAATCCATTAAAATAAACCACTGGTTAATTCTATTGAAAAAATAAAGATGAAACGCAAATGACTACCATCAAAATGAAAATCCTGATTGCATCATTAATTGAGATGACATTAAAACAATTATTAGGAGTATTTTTTGTTCAATTATATTACAATAAATCTTAAAATATGAGTGAAATGGAGAAATGTTTACAAAAATACAAATTTCTCTGATCAATAGAAGAGGATATAAGGATACTATTTATTCCAATGCTATATAAAATATTTGAAAAACAGGTAAAGAAAGAATGCTATCTAATTTCTTTTATGTCACAAACATAATTTTGAAAACTAACCCATGTAAAGCAAATAAAAATTGCTAAGGTAAGCTGATAAAATGCTAATATAATATTAGAAAGAATATTGCTGTACTATAAAACAGATATAAAAAATGTGAACAGGTAATATTTATCTCAGGTTTGCAAAGATAGCTGGAGATGAGAAAAACTATTAGTTTATTTGACCATTTCAGTAACAAAGAAAACAACAAAAAAGTCTTAATAGATGCTGACAAAGCTGGTGACAAAATGCAGCACATTCCTATACAAACAGTAGAAAACATAGAATTCAATAGAATTTTCTTAAAATAATAAGCAACATATATCTATAATCAAGAGCAAGTGACATGTATGTTGGAGATAATCCACAATTCTTTTCAGTGAGATGAGAGTTAAAGCAAGGTTATCTATTATCACCAATTTTATTCAGTATTGTACTAGAATAAGTCAAGGGGAAAAATAAATTGAAAGAATTAGACTAATCAATGGAAAACAAAACTCATTGCAGATAATAATAGTTTAATGTAAATTTTGGACTTTAATAAGGGCCCAGACCTGAACTAATCAATCAAGACTGCTTTGCTTTTGCTCTAAAGATGCCCTTTTCTGTGTCAGCAATTTCAAAGATCTGTTTATAACAGGATGCTTGCAAGCAGAGTGGTGGAGTTTTTTCTTATCTTGTATCACAGAGGCACATGCTGTATAGAGGAAAGTCAGATATCCTGGAATCATAAATCCCAACTGACACTAGTTTGTTAATTATCTTGTCTCACTAAATTTGCAACTTATACAACTAAGAAAGTTCCTTTCTCCCAGCAAAGTGTATTTAAGCCTGGTCATTCCTGTAACAAGCAGTCAGGAGCTTCCGGACTCCATGATCACATAATCACTAACTTAAAGGGAAGAAACTGTATGTGTTTTGCCTGTTTGCCTTTTCTTAACCAAACTCTTAGATGGACACAGATAATATGATAGTATACTTAGATAATACTAAAATAAAATCCTAAAATAATTAAAAACTAGTTAAAATGATTAACAACTTTAGTAAAGTTGTAAGCTATAAAATAAACCATCACAAGTAAGTGACATTTCTATATATTACCACAAAGTGCAGCAGGAAGAGATAGAAAAATATTTAACTTAATGAACACAATTTCAAAATACTTTCACAAATCAAGAAAATTTGAACAGTTGGAGAAATATTAATTGCTAATTCAGAAGCTGACTTTATATATTCAGTGCCTTACCAATCAAACAACCAAAGAAATATTTTACAGAGCTAGAAAAATAATATCAAAATTCATATGGAAAAAAGGTAAAAGAAATTAACTAAGGAAATCAATGAAAAAAGGCAATATTGGCTAGTACTACTGAATTTCAAATCATATTAAAAGTGGTAATCATCAAAACAGTCCAATACTGGCAAAAAAAATAGAGTGGTGACCAGTGGAATACATTATGTATAATACTTATAGTAAACTGCTGAATCCAAAGTTTGAAGTTATGGGAAAAGGACTCAGTATTTGACAAAAAATTTTCTGAAAACTACAAAGCTATTTGCTAGAAACTCAGCACAAATCAATTTGTCATACTATAGACTGTGATAAAGTCAATTTAGAGAAAAGCATAACAATATAAGCAAATTAGTGGTTCATGTGGAAATGTTCCTTTCAGATGCTTGTGTAAGGGAAGAATTTGTGGCAAAACAAGCCATTTTGAGCATCATGGAAAGTAATATTTCAGTTACATTATATTAAATGTTCTTGAATAAATAAAACCAATACAGTCAAAATTAGAGGGAAAGCAGGAAATTGGAGAAAACATTTTACTGCAAGTTTCAATGATGAATGACTCATTTCTTAAATATTTATCTAATATATGTCATATGTGAAATATATAAAGAACTGAGTTCAATTTATCAAAAAAATTACAATGGTGATTCTCAGACTGATAAATTGTCAATGAATATGAACAGGAAAATTCAGAAGAAATCAAAACTTTCAATAGTCACATGAAAAACTGTTCTAAATATTGATTAGAGTAAACCTTATCAACTTAGAGGTATCACACACCTATCACACTGGCTAATTAAATAGAAAAGAAAAATGACAAATGCTGAAGGTAGTGTGGAAAAATTGGGATATATGGGCGATTGTTCAAGTTATGAAATGGTCCAACAATTCTAGAGAGTAATTTGAAATTATGCAAAAAGTAAAACTATGCATACTCTTTGACCCAGAAATGGCACTCCAAGTATTCCAAGGAGACCAAATGAAAAGGAAAAGCATCTGTATGTATAGAATATTTAAACAACACTTTTAAAATTAGTTTTTAGTTTTCAACATTCTCGTTCATAAGATTTTGAGTTCTAAATCGCCTCCCTCCATCCCCTCCCCCTCCCTAATGATAACATGCAATCTGATATAAACTATACATGCACAATCATATTAAGCCTATTACACATTAGTCATGTTGTAAAAGAAGAATTGGAACAGAAAGGAAAAAAACACAAAAAAGAAGAAACAAAAAGAGAGAGAGAAAATAGTATGTTTCAATCAGCATTCAAACTCCAGTTCTTTCTCTGGATGCAGATAACATTTTCCATCATGACTCTTGGAATTGTCTTAAAACCTTGCATTGTAGAGGAGAGCTAAGCATATTAAAACTTATTTTCCCACAATGGATGTCTTACTACAATGTTCTGATTCTGTTCACTTCACTCATCATCTGTTCATGTAAGTCTTTCCAGGTGGTTTCTGAAATCTGCCTGCTCACTCTTTCTAATACCACAACAGTATTACCTTACATTCATATACCACAACTTATTCAGCCATTCCCCAATTGATGAGCATCCCCTCCATCTCCAATTCTTTCTCCCTACAAAAAGAATGCCAAACCCAGGATCTTTATGTGTCTTCCCACAGCCAGGGGAACATGCACATACTAGCATGGAGAGCCACTACTTGCGCAGTGGACAGGCTTCCCCCATAGTGAACCTATCCATACTCTAGCATATCCCCTGGTGAGGAGTCAAACTCCAGAGGCCAGATGACCTTACTTTCACACCTCCACCTGTGAGCTTCAGTATAACCCAAAGGAAACACCAAAAAACTCCACCTGGCCTTGGCACATATCAACCACCAGCACAAGCTCAGCAACAGTTAAGTTAAAGCCTCTATATCCTCTACAGTCTCCAGGTGTTATCACCTGAAGCCTCAACACACAAAACTAATAACCAAACTCATAACCCCTACACAAGAAGTTGGACAGTGCCCCTTGTACTCTAGAAGTAGAATCAGCTTTAAAAGTCACAGTGAGTAAGATGGAACATAGAAAAACAAAGATCATGGATTCTTACTATGAGGACAGGGAAGATCAATACCTCAAAAGGGAATATGAGGTGGTCTGAAGCCCCAAAAGCCTTCCTGGAAGATCTCAAGAAGTATTTTAAAATTCAAATTAGAGAGGTAGAAGAAAAATTGAACAATTCTTTTAAAAATGCAGTTGACAGAAATTAATTTTTTGTACATGTGTGACCTTTTCACTTTCTTATGATCTCTTTGCAATACAGATCTAGAAGGGATATTTATGGGTCAAAGAGTAAGCATAGTTTTATAGCCCTTTGGTGATAATTCAAAATTGTTCTCAAAGATGTTTGAATCAGTTCTCAACTCCACCAAAAATGTATTCATATGACTATAAATAGTTTTAATTTCTTCATCCAAAAACTGCCTTCCATATCCTTTCACCATTTATCAATTGGGGAATGACATATTCTTATAAAATCCACCTTTTTTGCATTTATTTTCATTAATTCCCTTGATATTCTGGAACTTTTCTTTTTTCCAGATGAATTATGTCATTGTTTCCAGTTTTATAAAACATTTTTTGTAGTTCGATTGGTATGGCACTGAATAAGCAAATAAGTGTAGATCAACTGTTAGTTTTATTATACTAGTTCAGCTTACCCACGAACAGCTTCTATTTTTTTTTCAATTCTTTTGATCTGACTTTATTTGTGCTAACAGTTTTCTCTAATTACGTGAATATAGTTCTTGGGTTTGTCTTGGCAGGTAGGTTCTTAGATATGTTATATTATCTACAATAATTTTAAATGTAATTTCTGTTTACATCTCTTACATTTGCGTTTTGTTAAAGATATATAGAAATACTAATGGTTTATGTGGGTTCCTTTGAAGTAGTGCAATTTTGCTAATTTCATTTACTATTTCAAGTAATCTTTTAATTGATTCTCAAATTATACCATCATATCATCTGCAAAAAGTAATAGCTTTGTTTATTGATTGTTTATTATAATTCCATAACATTTCTAGTAAAATACAGATAAAGAGTGGTGATAATGTTCATTATTATTGCATCCCTCATCTTACTGGAAATGCTTCCAGCTTATCTGCATTACAGATACTCCTTGCTGGTGACTTTTACATAGCAGCTGCTTATCATTTTAAAGAAAACTCCAGGAGGCAGAGCCAAGATGGCAGAGTAGAGAGACTCACATATGCTAGCTCTAAACCCACAGCCCATAATTTCCGATAAAAAGAAATCCCAACAAATTATGGAACAGTAGAAGCTGCACAGAACTGGGGTGAAGGAGATTTCTGTTTCAGAGAGCCCTGAAAAACCAATCCCGAAGGTCCGTCAAGCACTTTACGGGAGCGGAGCCCAGCCCTGCCCTGACCACGCAGCACAGAGAGGAACACATCCAGCAGATCTGAGAAGGCTTCAGGGACGGAATCTCCAGCTGCCACGAAGGTCCTTCCACTCACAGATGCACAGGTCAGTGAGAAAGAGGTCTGGAAGGGCTGAGAGGAGAGTGGGGTCTCTCAGTGACTTGGGTCCCCTTGGGAGGCAGTGGCAGAGGCAGCAGGCAGCCAGAGGCTCCCAGAGCAGGTAGGAACTCAGCAGGAGCGCCATTACGAAAGGTCTCTGCATATACCCCCTGAGTGAACTGAGCCTGGGAGGCGGCCCTGCCCCGACCTGAGCACCAGACCTTAAGTTCACATTGAATAGCAGCCAGGCCGGTCACTGACAGCCCTGAGGCTGGGGAGCAGGATTTGAATCTCAGACCCCAAGCACTAGCTGGGCAGATCTAGGCGGGGGTGGACAAGAATCTCAGAAGTCAAGTAACTGGCTGGGAAAATTCCCAGAAAAGGGAAAAAAAAATAAAACCATAGAAGGTTACTTTCTTGGGGAACACATGATTCTGCCCTTCCACTATGACAAGGAGGAATGATGCTTGCCATCAGATGAAGACATGGGAGTTGGGGCCTCTGTGTCCCAAACATCTGAAATAGATATCCAATGGGCTCAGGCCATGGAAAAGCTCAAAAAGGATTTTGAAAATCAAGTTAGACAGGTGGAGGAAAAACTGGGAAGAGAAATGAGAGAGATGCAAGAAAAACATGAAAAACAGGTCAATACCTTGATAAAGGAGACCAAAAAAAAATGCTGAAGAAAATAACAC
>CM053773.1:76696323-76710049 GCA_028658325.1 Potorous gilbertii
AAATTTGAAATCATGTCATTGCAAATAAAATCCCTTATGCCTGAATATGTTGCATTGTATGAAATGGAAATATGTACGTTTTTGTCAAATATATCATTAAAATACACCCATTTTCAAATAAAACTTTAAAATTGTAAGCAATGCATCATAAAACATTAAAGGTATCATTTGTTATGTTGGGAAAAAAGAAATAATTATATCAGTTTTTTTAAGATTTTGGACCATATTATTCATATCTAGAGAGGTGAATACCTCTCGATTCTTAAAAAAAATATATATATGTACAATAAAGAAAGTCAAAGCTTTATATTATAATGTATTGTAGGCATCTTATGATTCCCTAAGGCTACTTCTGCTTTTCTAAACAAAATGATATAAAAACATTGATAGCTTTAGACCCTCTGAAAGGTTCAAATAAAGTTTAGATTGCTCATTGTGCCATCAAATCTGATTCATCACATGTATGTACAGAGTGGGTGAATAGAGTATGTTTTACTCATCTGTTCTTCCATAACTCCTTTTTCATCAATGGTAAACAGATCTGGGTAGAAAAAAGTAAGCCCACCACTTACTAGATTGCTATGAAATTGTCTTGTTAACATAATACATAATATTTGCCCTATTAGTAGGAAGTGACAGTCTTTAATAACGCCAGTTTGGTACAGACATCCTAATCTTTTTTGTAATCAGACACCACTGACAATCAGGCCCAGTTGCCTTTCCTTCTTTAAGAAAATTGAGTGAAAACGGTTTGTAGCTCTACTTTACTGAATAAGAACACAGAAAAAGCAAAAGAGTGCAAATATAATCTCATTAAATAAGACAGCAAGTCTAAGTAGTATACATAGCTATTAAACAAACAAGATTGGTCCATAATAATAAGAAACATATTTCACATCTGTTGCAGAGTACAAGGCTTTTAACAAGTAATAGGCATAGCATGCTGGAAAATAGTTGCTATTCTTCATCAGTATATCATTGTCAATGGCAGGGCTGTCTCAAAAGAAGCACTTATCTCATACACTTTATTGCTTGATAGCTTGCTGATTGCTTTTACAAAGCAATAAATTGATGGCCTGATTCAGCACTGACATTAGGTTATGTTCATTCCTGGTGATTGATGCTTTGAATTAGAACTCTCACATCCTTCACTGTTTAGGAATATGAAATTCCAAGCAGGCTTGTCTCATGTCCCAAATAAAATGACATTGCAGATGCCAAATGAGCTAGATTTATACATTTAAATGTCTAACTAGCCTTTGTCTTTAATAAAGTTTCCATAATTTATGGTTTAATATTTCTTCTTTCAATTAAACACTCTAACCAAATAATAAAGAAAAAAAAAGAAATGAAGTGTTTTGTTCCTTAAATCATAGTATAACTACAGAACCAAGAAAAGTTCATAAAAGGATCTTAATCTTAATAGATGTATTAATTAAGTAAATTGAAATATATGATTATTTTTCTACAAACTTAAAGGAAATAATACATTTCAATATTTTCCAGTTGGATAAACAACCATCATTTGGAATAATGGTTTTATTTTATGCCATTTACAAACAGTATTAAGGGCAGAGAGGAAAAAGAACCTGAAAAACCAGAATGACAGAAAGTTAAATTTTAATTTTTTCATCTATTTTGCTTTAAATAAATTGACTATGAAAAGTTACATTAAAACATCGAGAGACTGATAACAATTCATCAGAGGCTAGTAAATTCAGAGGTTGTATAAGGTTATGACATTTCTTTCTCTATTTTTGTTTCAAATACCAAAATATTATACCAAAATATTGGCAATTTTAATGAACTTTAGACAAACTCACCAGTTTCCCAGTTGAAAATTATAAGAAAACTAGGGCTGCTTGTTCTGATTTTTCTACTCTTCCCTCCTACCTTGACAAGGTCCACCACTTCTATATACCCAATTGTCTTCCAAGGATCACAGCTTCATAGATGATAAGGACTCTCACTTCCACACATGAAGAAAATCAGGGACAGGAATGTTAAATGATTTGACCCATATCAAGTAGGTAGTTAAATAGAAGGGATAGAATTTGAATTCTGGTCATGTTAATCCAATTCTGCACTGTCAGCATGTTACCACACTACTTGCTCTTATGTACTTCCCAACTAATAATCATTTTAAATTAAGTGAACTTTTATTACTTGTCAACATATGGAAAAAAGATAATTGAGCACTCAAGTGGTTCTAAACTAAGCAAAGATAATAGTACTATCAGTAGGTGCAGCACTAACCTCAGATTATATGTGAAACAGATTACCACGTCTAACTTAAATTTAAACAAGTATAATTCATCAGGACAGAGTGAAGGATAGTTAAGTTCTTGGAAGGAGGAAACTGAAAGGAAAATAACTAATGGGCACAACTTAGATTAAAGAAATTAAGTTTCTAAAACAAATCAGAAAAGGTTCTTGTCTCTGTTAATAACAAAGGGGCCATAACATTTTGATTCTCCTGATGTATTACATGATAGCCTAAAGTGGCATAAAATAAAGGGAAAACTAACAAAATTAGGCAAAGGACATGAAAACACAATTGATGCTAGTGGCAATACGACATTAATCAATTTTCAAGATGTCTGAAGTAAAATTTTATATAATTTGTTGAGGACAGGAGAGAAATCAAAGAACTTCAAAAAAGTGATTGAAAAATGTGAAGAACTGCATATTTTTACTTTCCTAATAATACAAAATTTATGACACTAATCCACACACATGCATGCACTTTATCTAGTAATTAGCTTTAATTCTTCTTATTACATGATTATAATTAATTAAAAATGCCTTTTATTTGAATAGACAGTGAAGATGGACAATGAACTGGGCCCTAAGTTGAAAAGGTAGAGACCAGTCCTCGAATTTTGTTTTGCAAACTTAAAAGTATCTTAATAAACCCAAGTTTCTACCTTGAAAAATGACGTATTTTCAATATTATTCCAGAAATCTTGTGTAGACATAAATGATACAATACTAAGCCTTTTAATAATTGAGGTTGAGCATTACCCAAATTATAACAAAGAGGTATATACCAAGTATGATCAGTGTTCAGCATAATACTAATGGAAAATGCATTTAGAAGGACTGAAGCAAATTTTTAAGGTAATCTACCTAAGTTTCAAAAATGGCTTCATCAAAAATATATGTGACCAGAAAATGTTGAGGGCTGGTCATATAATGAAAGGCAAAGATGACATTTAGTGCATTCAGAATGACCCACAAAAGATCAAACAAACAAACAGGATTGGACAAAAATAGCAACGGATAAGAAATCAAGGATGTTTATCTGTGCTCATGAAGATGATGATTGTAGCAATGAGATAGATATTAACTTTAGGTTATAAATGATTAAGATCTTGTTTTTCACTTGACCTGAGAAAGACATTAAAAAATGGTCTTAAGTAAAGAAATGGGATAAAATCAAGCAAGAAAATGATGATCAATGGTGAAAATGATGATAAACTTATAAATGAAAGCTTTAATATATTTTATAAAAATAATTATATATATGAAATAAGCAGTGTAGAAGATTCAAAAACAAGATTCAATATTAATTTAATTTTTATTTGAAATTCACAAATAGAATAGTGAACAATAGGAAGAGACATTTATCTATCAACTTGTTCTACCAACAAATATATATTTATTAAGCACCAACTATGTGCCAGGCACATCTTGAAGGACTGGAGAAACAAAACAACAATAGCAACAATCTTCATGTCAAGGAGTTTACAATTTAACGGACCAGACCGCAAAACCAACAAATATACACAAATAAGTTGTTTACAAAGTAAAATGGAAAATAATTAGCAAAAAGAAGGCAATATAATTAACAGTAGTTAAGGAAGTCTTCTTGTAGAAGGAAGATTTTATCAGGGACTGAGAAGAAAAATAGAACACAGGAGGAAGAAAAAGATGACCTGGGCCAAGAAGTTGAGTTTCTTGTTCATGGAACAACAAAAAAGCTGTTGCTACTGGATGTAGGAATGGGTGATAGAGATTGTGTTATAAGACTCAAAACCTAGAAATGGATTTGGTTATAAAGAGTTTTTAATAGAAAAGAGGATTATAATCCTTATAATAATAGGGAACTACTTGTTTTTATTTAGCAGGGATAGCATATTCCAGATTTAGAAATTCACTTTAGCAGATGAATAGAGGGTAGATTGAAATGTTGAGAATCTTGATAGAGGAAGCCTTACTAGCAGGTTATTACAACAGTCCAGATATTAGCTGATGAGAACCTGTACCAGAATCAATGACAGAACAGAGAAGGGAGCATATTTGGGAGATGTTGCAAAAGTGAAATCGTTAGACCTTGGCAAGTAATTCGATGTGATGCTTGAGAGATAAGTGAGGAGTTAAGAATGATTCCTGGATTGCCAACATGAGAAACTAGTAAGGTGGTGTTACCCTCTCTAGTAACTGAAGAGGCAAGAGGTAGTCTGGGAAGAGTTGGGTGCAGAGAGAAATGAATTGCATTTTGTGCATGTGGATTTTAAGATAACTACTGAACATCCAATCTGAAAGACAGATGGAGATAAGGAACTGGTGGTCAGTGCTGTAGTTTGATCAGGATAAATGGAAACAAATTAATTGGATCTAAATTTTAAGTTTATATACAAGAACTTAGAAAATGAAATTATTCCACTGAATTTAAATATTTTATTAGAATGTTCTTAAAAATAACAAGGTACAATAAATAGTCAATGTCCAGCAAACTCCATATTCTAATGAAATATTGAGCCTTTGGGAATGGTGAATAAGAATGTTTTGTGAATCTAGGAAATAAAAGTGCTCAAATGATTATTTTGCATAGGAACATGCTACTATTTTTCACAGAAATAATTAAAAAGAATGAATTAAAGAAAATTGAACAAAAGGTTGAAATTTTTAAAAAGGTATTCACACAGATAGTTTTGCCTGCATTAAATTCAAAGAGAAGATATTTATCACTAAGTGCATTGTTAAAATAAATGTTTAATCTAGGACATTGATAAAATATTCTCCTCTGAAGTTTATGTTTCAAAACATTATATTACTGAAATGGGGATAAAATGACAGCATGTAGAATGGGCAGAAAATGCATCTGCATCTCTTTATAGGGACTGCATTGGTGCAAGATGCTTTTTTTCAAAACCTAACTCAAGAAAAGATTCATTGAAGTCAGTTGGAGATTACATGTTTATGACAAAGAAATCGGGGAAAATGTTGTAGGAATGCATGGGGAAATGTTGTGAAGTATGTATTTATCATACAGGCTGAAATGCCTCACATATGCACAATACATAAGGAGCACACTTGGAAGAGACTTGAACAATACTAGGACCCAGAGAAGGTTGAAAACAGTTCATTTTCTTCCTAGTAAAGAATATAGACCACAAAATTTATGTCTCTTATTCTCTTTCCCCAAAACCACGTAGTCTAGATGCTATGAGGAAGTCATAGAATTTTTTATTTCTTGTTTACTTAGGAACTTTTACATCATATTGGGAGCCCTATGGCAAGAATAGGTGGAGTTTCATTCTAGCATTCATTCATTATGATATTGGACAGTATCTAACTGACTAAACGACTGAATTTTTCTAGCAAGAAACAAAACCCTGGTGAAGTAATTAATAGTTTTGAATTTCTAGTTCATGAGAAAAAGTTAACATCACCTACTGAAATGAAGTACAGAAATTTATTAAAATCAAGACCTCATAATTGTAGATGTGCAAAATTTGAATTGTATTGCAATATCCAGAATAATTTTAAGATGTCCATTTAGAAGCATATTAGATTGAAAATCTGACTCTCAGGTTTCCTTCTAACTTATTTGCTTAAAAATTTAACGTAAGTTTGTTTCTTTTAGGAGGAACATTAATACAATTCTGCTTCACGTAGGATAGTTCTAGTTGTAACATTTCTAAGTCTCAATAATCCAGCATTTACTAATTTCAAAACTTATAGAGTGCTTTTTTATTGTTTGAACAATAGAATATTAAGCCATTGATATGATTCCTGTTCTATATGTGACATGACTGTGTCAGGAGGAATGGGAATAGTTGTTTAGGATAATGGTGCTGAAAAATAAAGAAATTGTGTCAAATGCCAAAAAAACAAAACAGATAAGTGATAGTGAAAATGAAGATGAAATAAATACATGCACTATACACACAAATACATGCAGTGTGTATATGTGTGTGTGTGTGTTTGTGCCTGTATATACGTGGATATATATATATATATATATATATATATATATATATATATATATATATACACACACACACACACACATATGGAGATATATACATATACGGATAAATATATATATCTGTATATATATATATATATATATGTATATATGTGTATGGACATGTATATGGAGAGAGAATACAGCTCCAAAATATTTAATAATTATCATTCTATAAGTGTTCCCTAATATTGGTTGCTGTCTTTCATTCTTGAAGAGGAACAAAATGACATTGCTGTGATAAAGTCAAGTTACAATGTGTCCTACTGTGGCTGATTAGACCAATATGAGCTCAGAATGCTGTGTCCCAGATTGGGCACTGATAGTCCACGTGTACATTTGGGGTGGATACTCTATATTTGCACATCTTACATTTCATTTGAGCTGTTCCAATTCTTCTTTCCTCATAGAGTACAGCACCTTCTCTAATGTGGTCATGCCATGCTGAGCAGTTCTGTACCAGTGTCTCCCATGTCACACAATAAATTCCAAAGTTCTTCTGAGAGAACTTTAGAGTGTCCTTGTACTGCCTTTTTTGACTACCATATGATCATGTGTCCCATGAGTGTTCTCCATAAGAATAGTCTTTTTGGTAAGCCTACACTGTACATTCAAGTAAAAGAGTAGTTATGTTGTCTTTTGTAATGTTATGGATAAGAAACTAAAACTCTGACTGGCTTTGAATGAGGTTATCCTACTAAATAATATTGCATCAAATATTTGAATAAAGCTACAGTTTTGTTTCAAATTATTCAGCACATCAAAACTTCTTATATATGCAACGTTTGGTGATGTTTCCCAAAAATCATACTTATTTATTGAGTATTGAGCATTGAATGTTTATAAGGAGAAATTTGCTTCAAAATTATTGACATTGTTCACTAGTATTTTACTTGTAATCTGAATAGGTTAATTATTATTTCAGACTTCAACAGTGTGACCTAAAATGAGTCACTCACCATCACTGTGCCTTGTTTTTAATTTGTAGTGGTTCTTTTTTACTTATTAAATTAGCTATGAAGACTCAATGACTTCTAGTCTCTTCTGATTTTAAATCTATGATCTAATGATGTGGAAAGATCCTGCGCAATGGAATGAAGACTATTTTTCAATTGACTCCCTGAAGTACTAAACCATATACCGTAGTTTCAGGAACACTCCCCAGTCAAATGTTCAGGTCAGAGTAATCTAACCTTTTCAATATATATAATCGTGGTTTTCTACTATAAAGCATAAAAAATTGAAAGACTAAATCTATTATTGTGTATATGTATGTACGTGCATATATATTGCAATGTGTAGGCATGCTGAGCTAGCTTAAAGATAGAATGACAGTCTGAATTTTCCTGGTAGTGGAATTCACAAGACTGTTGACATTATCTTAATGCAGCTTTTAAATATTTAATTCACTGTTCTATTTTAACAGGGGAGCCTAATGCACATCTACTTAGTCTTTTCATAGAAGAGTCTCAAAATGCCAGGCAATCTGTACTATAAAATAGCTTTCTGCATCGTATTTTGTAGCATTCCTCCCTGCAAATATATTCATAGCCATTGATGATATGTTGACACCAGTGCTGTGAGAAATCTCTTTTTCAAACAAGAGTAATGGAATATGTGTTTGCATGTACATGTGTGATCCACATTAAGTAACTAAAGTTAAGAGAAGCCCTAATAAATAGAAATGAGCATGTGAATAATGCAAATATTGGCTACCTCTTTTATGAAACCTTGATATCTGAGGTCATATATGATGCTAATATATGCAATTTGAAAAGGAAAGATGTTGGTTTTCCTACAAGAAGGAAGTTTTACAAGCAATTTATTTCATTCATCTATGTTTATGAGTATTAAAATAAAACTTTATGAAGGGATAGTCTTCCTCTTTTTTCTGAAAGAAGATGAAGGGAATAAACAAATTTGTATCTACACCACTCTAAAATTTAATATTCAGATTAAGATTAACTTCCCAGTAATATGAGTCAAGTCTAAAGTATGTATATTTCCCTATGAGTCTGTTCCACAAACTTTAAAGAAGAATAGGAACTTTTTTCACTTTATTCTTCCATTATGTGCACATTTTAAGATGATGATATCAATTCTATACTGAGTTTTATTTAAAAACTTGATTTAAAAAGCATGTTCTATTAAAGTGAAAGGCTAGATTTCATTTACTATGGCTAATAATTAAATGAACTCTGTGTTTATTTTAACTATGGAAGAAATAAGGAAGCATTTATTAATTATGTATTAAGTATCCACTATGTGGCAGGTACTATACTAAACACTTTACAGATACTATTTCATTGCATCTTCACAAAAACCTTGTTAGTATTATATTTACATCACCAATTTACAGTTGAGGAAATGAAGGAAAATCAAGGTTAAATGGCTTTCCCATTGTCAACTAGTAAGTATCTGAAACCATTTTGATCTTAGGTATTCCTGACTGCAGATCAGTTGGAATAAATGAGTTGGAATAAATGATCTCTAAGATCTCTTTCAGTTATAAATTTAAACTTCTATGATCCTATGAATTTGAATTATATGCATATCCTATTAAAATTAATTTTAAAAGCACTTTTGCCATTGTACTCAAAGGTTTCTGGAAAACTTCTTTCTGACTTGCAGATGAAACTACACAAACACACACACACACACAAAGAGAGTCTCTCCTATAAGAATTTGAGTTTCTTCAAATTTAGAATTTTTTCACTTTTCTACTTATGTACTTAGTGTTTAGAATAATACTTATATGTTGCTTTGGATTTAATTGTATGCCTATAAAAAACTAAGTATATTTTCCCTGATGCTGTGCCTTATGACAGTATCATGGATGGTATGTATATATTACTTAGTCTTGTGTTCAAACTGCTTTAAATTTAATAGATACTCAGTAAGTCAGTGTTAAATGTGTTAAAGCAATGAGTGAAAGAACAGATGGATAAATGAGCTAAACTCAGTTATTAAGTTACATGAAGTACCTTACTAGTGTTTCCTGAAGGAAGATAGTTTATTCAAACTGAGCTATGAATCAAAATTGTGGGCTTGGATAACTAAGTGATCTTGAACAAATCATTTATCCTTTCTGAGATGCAGTTGTTATAGTTTCCTTTTTTCTTTTTAACATAGCTATATCAAAATAAATATGCTTGCCCTCATGCTTTATAGCATGATGCTTTCAGCCATGTTGTCAAATGCTTTCAATGGGGATGAACAAGGCATCAGGGTCAACTACAGTACTTATGGTAAATTCTTCAATTTGAAAAGGCTATAAGCCAAGACCACAGTGGAGGGAGTGTTGGTGTATGATTTTCTGTTTGCAGATGATTGTGCATTCAATACAGCCTCTGAAGCTGAGATGCAGAAAAGAATGGATGAATTCTCTGCTGCCAGTGATAATTCTGGTCTAATAATTGACACCAAGAAAACACAGGTGCTATATCAACCATCACCACACCATTCATACATAGAAGCATCAGTTACAAAAAATGGAGTTTTGGTATGTTCACTTATCTTGGTAATGGACTTTCCAGGGATGTAGGCATTGACAAGGAGGTTGACACATGCATTGTCAGAGCTAGCTCAGTGTTTGGGAGACTCCAAAGAAAAGTTTGGGAGAGATGTATTAGACTGGCTACCAAACTGAGGGTCTACAGAGCCATTGTGCTGATCTCACTGTTGTATGCCTGTGAAACATGAACAGTCTACCAGTGCCATGACAAGAAACTGAATCACTTCCATTTGAACTGTCTTAGGAAGATTCTGATCACCCTGGCATGATAAAGTACCAGACATTGAGGTCCTTGCTTGAACTAATTGACAAGCATTCAAACTGTGCTTCAGAGAGTGCAGCTCCGATGGGCTGGTCATGTTGTTTGAATATAAAATTTACATTGCCAAGAGGACAATTATTTTATGGAGAACTAGCATAGGGCAGGCAATCACATCATGGGCAGAAGAAGTTGTACAAGGACACTCTCAAGGTCTACTCAGGAACTTTGGATTTTGGGACATTGGAGACACTAGTACAAAACCACTCAGCATGACATACCCACATCAGAAAAGGTGCTGTGTTCAATGAGCAAAGCAGAATTCAAACAGCACAAAGGGAACATAGGATGTGCAAATTTGGAGCAAGCACCCCTAATGTTCACATGGACTATCTGTGCCCAATCTGTGGTAGGCATTCTGAGCTCATATTGGTCTGAGCAGCCACAGTCATACACATTGAAAATTCCCTTTATCACAGTGATCTCATTTTCTTCCTCTTTGAGAACAAAGGACAGCAGCCAGTCATAAGTAGTCTCATAATGATATGTAATGGCCAAATCTGAATGAACATGAAAATACGCTAACATATAAAGCATTATGCAAATTTAGTTTGGCAACATAATTATTTTAATATTCTGAAAGACTCCTTAAATTTCTCATTGTGGTGCAGAAACTGTTCTCTAAAGGGACAAAACAGTGTTTTACACATACTGACTGCTTAACAACTATTTTAAATATTTTCTATTTAACAAGAATAATTTTGCTTATATGTCTAACATCTAAGGACTAACTATCTTAAGTATGGGAAGACTTAATCACCACGTACTTTGCAACAAAGTTTATATGCATATACATGTAATTTGCATTACAGTAGCAATAATAGTAGTGGTGGTGGGGGTTATGGTACTTGTGGTAGAAACTATAGTAGTGATAGTGGTAATATTAGCTTACATGTGTATATATCTATAGATATAGATACAGATATATACACACATAAATACATCCATACTCACATATTTTTATGTATGTGTATATATGTATAAATACATAATATATTTGTGTGTGTTTACTTTCCTTACAACTGTTTGAAATAATTTGTATGTCGATTCACATTTTAATCATGCAGAAACTGAGTTAAGGAGAGGTAAAGTAGTTTGTCTAATTCTATAAGTCAAAGGAAGGATTTGAACCCAGATCTTTCTGATTTCAAGTTAAGTTTCCTACAGAAGCTATGCTATAACACCATTAAAGTAATTAAAAAGATCTACCAAGTGCTTCCAGGACTACAATTTGCATTTTTAGTGGTGGTGATGTTCATGGAGAGTAATTCGTAATTTTCAACTATCTCAGGAATATTTTGACAATCTCATACCTATTCTTGTTGCTGAATCCAATCCATATTCTTCATTTATGTGTTCAAGCTGGCAACTTCATCATCCAATGTTATCCAAGAACTAGAAATCCACCTGTCAGAACAATCGCTTCCCTGTTCTCTACCATCACCAGCACTCCCATCTTCCTACCTTTGCCCATGCATTATGTCTCACATGCAGTCTCCACTTCTATCCCAAACCTAGCAATTAGCTAAGGTTCTTTTCAAAGTTTTCTTCACATTAAATGTTCCTAGCAATGTTAAGCAAACATAGACCTTACTCTTATTAACTGACTTTTGCAATATTTGCACACACACTTCATCTTATTACTTGAATATATCCAAATCATCATTTAATGATGTGTTGTATTGCTCTCTGTTTTCAGTGTTTAAAAATTTTTCTTTTTTTCTCCAACAAAACTTTACTTTTCTAGAGGATGATTATATTATTTTGATATCAGCAATTCTAGACATAACATATATTCAAAGATGTTCAGACTAAATTTTTAAGTCCCTGATGAATTTTAATATTTAAATGAAACAGAAAAAGGAGAATAACTCCTGGCAATCATTTACAGAATGTATCTGTTCCTGCTAAAGTTTTCTATCTCTTGCAAAAAAATGATGTGAACATCAAGTCTTATGAGAATAAAAACAAGTAACTAATGCTATCATCTAAGCTACAAGGAAAAATAGAGGGTGTGTCCTCTTAGGCTTTGTCTTACTTGTGCTGTCAATGGGAATTTAAGATTGGCAAAATAACTAATGAGGATGTTTTGTCTTCAGAAAACTTTTTCTATTCTCTGCTTCACGTGTTAACTCTTCATTAGCTCTGTGCTGAAACTCATAATCTACTGCACATAGCTATAAAATAATGAGCTCTTCAGATGGGAAAATGAGGCACCAACTTAACAATTGAAGGCACATGAGTAGAAACTCAAAAGGGGATTGAAACTCACTAAAATTTATTGAAATTATTTTGCTTATTTCCTTGCTGTTTTATTTAGTTTTGCTGCTTAACTATATTATTCATTCTGAAAGATCATGATAGGTTTTGAAAACAACTCAAAACAGGGATGTAAGTTACTTAACACTCCCATCCATATTCTTGCTCTTACTCTGCTAAGCAGGCAGATCTGTGACTCATGTCACATAAATCGGAACTGCATTTTATTTCTTCATGATGTTAAAATGCCATTGATGACTAGACCCCTGAAATGAATTAAAAGGAACATCCCAAGCTACATCTATCCATCTGTACAAAAATACTCATAATCACAAATATTCAAATTTGAAGTATACAAAAAGAGAAATACTGTGATTTCTTATGTCTTTAAAGCACAATATAAATAAATCAGATTCTTTGTCTTCAAAAAAGCTTTACCATCGTCAGAATCCATATATCATTTTGATCACCCTTTTCTTTGGGTCAAAGAGCCTTTTAAATAAATATAACTACATGTTCATTTCTGTAGAAGCTTCTTACACTCTTTCTGTATGTAGAGAAACTTTACTAAGTGAAATTTATCCTCTTCAGCAAGTACAGCCAAGAGAGGGAAAAAACAGGATATTATATAGTGTAATGGATGCATTCCAATTTCTTTTTACAATATCTTCTCCAAATGCGTTTGTTAAATTGAATGCATTTTAAGGCAATATAGGAAATACATCAAAAGTTGATTAAATATTTGTTTTCCAATTGCTTAAATCAAAGCATTTCCCCTTTCTACACTAAGACCTTAGTGAGAGTGTACCATGTTCTGCTAAATAAAAACTGTGCTTTCAACTGCTTACTACATGATGACAACTAATACTTTCCAAGATTATGAGCTTCAGCTCTAATAACTGTCATTTATCCATAATCTCATTCTTCAACCTTAGCCTTCACCATCTTACCTTTAGGTACATGATGAAAAGTAGCAGTAAACAAAACTAAAAATCTACCTCCAGCTGGCAAGAAATTCAGAGCAACTAAAATATAGTACATTGTTCAGAACATCATTGTGTGTGTGTGTGTGTGTGTGTGTGTGTGTATTTGTGCATGAGAGAGAGAGACAGAGACAGAGAGTAATTTGAGTCAGAGTTTAAACTAATGACTATGTCAAAGGGATAGAAACAGAAGAAACAGAGGAGTAAGCAATAGTCCTAAAATAGTAAATTTAAGTTTCTTCTTTTTCATTAAAGAGTCAGTGCTTGATTATATCTATTGCCAGTCTAGTATATAATATGTATAGGGTAAAATAGAGTGGGAGAGATAGAAGAAAGCGAGACACACACAGAGACAGAGAGGGAGAGATAGAGAGAGAGAAATAAAGAGTGAGAAG
>CM053773.1:76710549-76735010 GCA_028658325.1 Potorous gilbertii
AAACTTTTTGGATAACATCACAATTATTGTAGACCATTTATTTCTTTATAGAGTCCTGAATCTGAGTAATTAATATTTTGCTGCTTGCCAACACTGTGATATAAAATTTTAATATTAACAAATTCCATAAATATAGAAGAGACATCTCAAATATAAGAAGTTGGCACAGTGACATTGCAACTGAATAGCCATACTTTCCTTCACATGTGTAGTATGATAGCAAGTGCTCTAATTATTAAAATTTATTTCAGATAATCTTCATACTTGTGTTCACACAAGTATGGAAATAACCAAATGCAGTACTGTTGTTTTATTCATTGGGATTGGATGTTTATAAAAGGATATATATATTTTATATGAAAGTATTTACAAGTACATTCAATTTCTAGGGTTATGTCAAGGAATCTTGTCCAATCTTCCCCATCCAATCTATTTCTGTCTGTCTGTCTCTGTCTCTGTGTCTCTGTCTGTTTTTGTCTCTGTCTTTCTCCTTGGTTCTGTCTCTGCCTCTCTCTCTCTTTCTCTCTCTCTCTCTCTCTCTCTCTTTCTCTCCCTTTTTCTCTCTCTCTGTCCCCCCCAACCCACACAGAGTAATAACCCTTCATTGTATCTGTTAACCCTGACTTCATCTGTTTCTGGAGATACAGAAAAAAATAAGAAAAATTATGAGCTTTTGGAAGAGAAAAAGTTCATATCAGTGATATAATTCTGACTTCCTTAACTATTATTAAGAATTTTGCTCATTGATATAGTTGTGTGACTCCTGGTATCAATGAGCAAGACATATTAGGATGGTATAAATAATATTTTCCTAGTCATGATTCATTAAAAATATGAGTATACCTTAAATTTCCCATTTACAAAATTCATCCAGATATATTAGGAAACAGAGCTTATCCAAAATGTGTTATCTGATTTTTTATGAAGATGCACTATCATCCTCAAAATCATTGTATGCTTTCTTCATCCTAGAAATCAACTTAAACTCTTCAGTACACAGGTACCTTAATCTTTGTCATTCTAGTATTTTGAGTACATTGGATATATGCATTTATACCATATGATAAAGAGATGACTTCTAAGAGAATTCTATTTAATCAGAATTTATTAAGTACCTACTCTGTGTAAGAATTGCAAAATATAAATCCAATTTAAGAAAAAAATAGAATCTTAATAGGTTTCAGATATTTTCTAATCTGAGTCAACTTTGGTGTCATTAGTATTTTTCAAAAGACTTACTTTTTAAAAATGTCAATCATGGATTAATATTTGCAATGCATTTAATAAGATTTTTCACTGCAAAGATTAAATTACACTTTGAACTATGAAATAGTTAATTAGCCTCCCATGGTGCATATGTTTCACTCCTTTCTGTTTCCTTTTCTAGCAAAGCTGTCAAATAGCTTATCCTGGCTCATCAGAGAATCAATCCTTGTGTGTTGTATGGAGCCCATGGGGCACATTCAGCAAATAAATAATTACTAGATGCTTATTGTTTGAGAAATCACAATGAGGCATGAGGATCCCAACAGTTGATTTCTCATTGAATAATATAAACAACTATTGATAATTATTTTTTCCACAGAATATTAGCATAGTTCCACAAATTGAACTCCTCTTACATCAGGTCTGAGCTTAGGTTGGGCTTCTTCTAATCCTTCTGTACTCTAATATATCTTGCTTCACATTTCTATCATCACATTGCTTAAACATTTTCTTTGTCCTTCTTGCATTCCTAAATGACGTATATTAAATCATGAATTTTAGAGCTGGAAAGAACCTTAGGAAGTAGCTTGTCTGAAACATTCAATTAATAGATGAGAAAATTGAGGCCTAGAGAGGTGAAGTTCAAAGTCATAAAAGTGGTCAATAAGAGACACAACATTTGACTTTGTATTTATATTTGTTCATGAAATATTGTTGCTACTAGAAGGCATTTTTTTTTAAGCTAGACACTCTGTCATTTTGTTTATGTTTTAACCTTTGTAACTTCAGTGGTTTACTCATTATAGATGCTTAAAACATTTGAGTTGATTTTATTTTGCATTCTAAAATATTTCATTTTATATGGGTAGACAATAAATAGGAAATAGATACATTACGGATTATGAGCTTACTACACGATAATCACTGTGCAAAATGCTGGGGATATAAATGAAATCAAGTTAGACAGCCACAGTCCTCAGGGAGCTTTCCTTATAATAGGGAGAAGTTGCATGATAAAAGGAAGATCTTACAAGGCAGGGAAAGGGGACAAGTTAGCATCTACATGATGGAATGGCTTGAGATGTCCTTGAAGTGCAAGTGAAAGTTGTGATACATACACACTAGCATAACAAAGCCAGAAACTCTAAGGGTAGGGGCCCATTCTTAAATAGTGAGCAAGATGAGATGATACACAAAGTTCAGAAAATGGTAAAAACTTAATAATGAGTCAGCATTAGAGCTTGTTTTACATTACTGTCTTGACACCTGCACTTCCTAAAAATGGTAACAGGATACTAAGTGATTTTGTTTAGAACTATGAGCAGATCTTGCAAATATGGCATTCCTCTGTTTCTATAATTCATGATAAAATGTGAACATATTTTCCCAATGAAGAAAAATTTATTCATTCTCTCCTCTCAAGTTAATGAAAGGGATAAATAATGTGGTGAATGCAGAATAACCAGAGAAATAGTCTCATCTTTAAAAATTCCTTTAGTCTCCTTTGGGATAGCCAAGTGATGCAATGCATAAAACTCTGAGCCTAAAATCAGTAACTAGATACATGACCTTGTACAATATAGTTACCCTTGGATTGCCTCAGTTTGTTCACTTGTGAAATAAAGATAATAAACGTACCTAAATTACAGGGTTGTTGTGAGCAGCTAATAAGGTAAAAATTATGAAGAGCTTAGCACAGTGCCTGACCAAAGTAAGCACTCTATGTATGTTAGCTATTATCGACGTTTAGACCATTTAAATGAAATATATTTATTCACCACAAGAAAAGCACCAGTGACAAGGCCTAAATATGTCTAAAAGTGGGGATTTTACTTTTTCATTATTTTTGAAGAAAATAGAATGCTCATTGCCACAACGAGAGTGTGGCATTAAGGCTATGTCTATCAAAACTCAGATTTCAAAATATCTAAAGCACAGTTGGCAAATTCAGTTTCTCATCCGTTTACAATCACTGTTTCACCACTTTCAAAAAAGGGGAAATAAAGCTATCTGGTTATGGTTATACATATATATTATGGTTATACTTTTACATACATATATATGCATATAATCATAATTCAGTAAATAAATATTTATGAAATATCTAATATGTGCCATGCCTGATGTATACTGTGGAGAGTCAAAGAAAGGCAAATGATGATCCTAGATTTCAACAGTTCCATGGTTTTTAATAGCAAAAAATGAAATACTATTTGAGTAAAACGATATTAGATGAGAGAAGAGATGACCTGTATTTCAGATAACTTTTCTAAAGAGATGACTTTGAGATTATTGTGAGAATTTCTTTACACTTAAGCGTGATAATTTATATAAGAATTTAAACTTTCCCTATTCATTTCATATACTTAGTCTACTTCTACCACTTCGATTTTATTACCATTGACTGCTTTAATATGTATATTTTGTAATATGCTTTTATTTCTTTCATAGTTACTTCATTATTAATGTTAAAATTCTTACACAAGAAATTATGTTTAGGTCCATTGATGGAAATTTTTACATTTCCTAAACTATCATTACAGCTGGATTTACTCCACATTCTTACTCAATCCAATGACATTTGTCACGTTCATGATCATGTTCATCTTCATGGCCATCACAATCATCATCATAATTTTATTGTCATAATTATTGACATTTAAAAGATTGACAGACCCTAAATCAGCATAAAAATTATATTATTGTAGAAAGAAAACATTCAAGCTCCTACTTCTAAAACAATTCCTTCCTTGTGACTCCCCTGCTCCAAAGAGATTATAGCTCAATACAGATTTAATTAGAAAGATGGGAAAAGAGTATAAAAAACATAAAGCAATTTTTTCTTTACAGTACCAACCAAATATAAATGAACAGTCAACATGTTCAGATGAGAAACAAAGCTTCATAGCCTAAACAGAACCACAAATACACCCGCAGGTCCTAATGGTACTTCCCAACTTTTCCACCTGTTATTTAGAGTTTTCAAAAAGGGACTTCCTAAGTCTACATATGAAAAGGTCCAGACTTTTATTTTTTTCCTCCCTCTAGAATGAAAACAACTCATGCACAAATGAGTAAGTTTTCAGCTGTTCTTGGAAATGTTCTTTTAAGCAGCTTTGATACCTTTTAATCTTCTTAAACATTTTAGTTCATGGATGTCCTTGTTTTAAATAAATCACACTGACTCTGGTGAAGATATCATAGTTAATGTTTGTCTTTATAAGGCAAATGTTGAAAAATCTATAAAATATAATTTGTGAAAAATTTTAAATTAGGGGAATGTGGCATTATATGATCATGGTTAGAAATGAACATATCTATACTCACTTAAATTCAGGCAGAAAATGTATACTCCTTTGACCTGATATTCTTTGAATAAAATATGTATATTTCAATATAAAAAGACTGATAGATGCTTGCTACTTTGGTAATGGTGTAAAAGAAACATAATTTGCAAAGTAAACTATATCATTGTGCTGAAGGCATTGGTGCACTCATAACTATGCTCCCTCTTTAGTTATTGCTAGAATGTCACAGATAGATTTATTTCTCCACCAAATCTCATATTTAATTTTATTAATTGTTGTTTGCATCATAGCCCATGTGGGGTAATTATTTAGAAGAATTTTAATAAATTATTTTAATTAAAATATATCTTATAATACTACCAAGTAACATTGCTGGATCTTATAAAAAAAATTGGGGCAGCTAGGTGGCACGGTGGATAGATTACTGAGCCTGCAGTCAGGAAGACTCATTTTTGTTAGTACAAATCTGACTTCTGACTGCCCCTAACTGTGTTACCCTGGGCAAGTGACCTATCCTTGTTTGCCTCAGGTTTCTTATCTACAAAATAGCCCTGGGAAGGAAATGCCAAACCATTCAATATTTTTGCCAAGAAAACTCCAAATTGAGTGAGTGGTGAAGAGTCAGACACAACTTTTATAAAATGGAGCAGATCACCAAGGTTTTTGATGATTCTTACCAAAAAAGGAGAGCTAACTTTCTGAAATGTAGTCTCTCTAGGTTACCCCTTAAGGTAATGATCTTAACTTCTTAAAGATAGCCATGGAAAGATTCAAGAGCTGTGACAGCCAATGACAGTCAATCAATTAGTCAAAAACTTTTAATAAACATTTGTTAAGTGTATACTATGTTCCACTGTGTTGGTTTGAGTGCCGCCAAGTCTTTTTCAGCGCTACGTTCCAACTTTGCTATCCACCTATTCCACCTAAGTCTCCCCTGTGGTTTCAAGAAGGTCTAGCAAATGAAGTAATTACACCTCTGTAAAGGGTTTCAGCAGACAGGATAAAAGAGGTTGAGGACAACCAAGAGGTCTCAGACCCATTGGTGAGTTAAGGGATGTCTATCCCAAGTATGTGAAGACTTCCTCTGATAGAATGGGTGGGTGAAAACAATTTGTTCCAATAGTCATGCAGGCAGCTGAAGGAAGCACTGTCGAGTACTTTGTGCTTGGTTAGATATTGAAAACACCAAGGTCATTCACTGCATCTTAAACTATCATCAGTCATCTTCAGTCTGTCCTACCATGGATTGTGATGACTCTGAAAGAGAGAGTGAAGTTGATGATTTCATGCAACTCTGCCTCACTTAAATCCATTTAACATATGAAATTGAAAGATATCACTCATAAGATTTTACCATCTCAAATGTCAAAGGCATGCTTGCATAAAAATACTTTTATGGAGAACTCATACAGGACAAGTACTCACATGATGGTCAGAAGAAGTCATAGGAGGACACTCTCAAGGTCTCACTTAAGAACTTTGAAATTGATTGTGTGACATGGTAGACAATGGCACAGGACAACTCAGTATGGCCCTCATCAGAGAAAGTGCTGTGATCTATGAACAAAGCAGAATTAAAGTAGCTCAAAAGAAATGCAAGATGAATTAATTTAAAGAATTTATTCTAAATATCCACAAGGGCTCTTTATGCCTGACCTGTGGTAGAACACTCCAAGTTCAATTTGGTCTGATCAGCCACAGTCAGACACACTGTAACTGGACTCCAGCATAGTGATGTCATTTTGATTTTCAAGATAGTACAACAAACAAACAAAATATGTGTCAGACACTGGGCTAGGTGCTAGTGATACAAAAACAAAATGTAAAAGATAACCCCTGTTCTCAAGAAGCTCAGATAGAGAGACATAGAGATATGTATATCACTATATCTATATACATCTGCACATATATACATATATACACATAACACATACACACATACATATATGTATACATACACACAGAGATACACACACAGAAATATTTTACATACATATATTTTTTCCTCAGTCTTTGATTGCCCTCCCTCTAGATCATAATATAAATTTTCATTTTTCCGTTGTGGATGGACTCAAATATACCATTTCTACTCAGACCTACATATGATAAATTTGAAATAATCAAAAAATATGTGAATGCCTACAACAGATCAAAAGAAATGGGTAATATGCAGTAGAGCTGACAGCATAAAAGAGTGTTTTCTATAGGGGAACACTTGTATAAGATCAAGCTGGCATTGTGTTCCCTCCTACCATTCTCTCGCATACTGTGTTTTCTCTGGCTCCATGCTGATATTCTGCCTTTGAATGATAGGCATACAACTCTCTATGATCAACTAACTTAATTTGTTTTTTTATTCTGTGCTGGATCACTCCTTGCTACAAAGACCACCAACCCGTTCCAGATCTCCTTTCTCACGTTATCTCTGATTACTTTTTCAGTTTCCCATTGGCACATGTCATTATACACATATTTTATGATACATATCCACTTTTCCAAAAGCATATTGTCCACAGACCAATTGATTAATTGATTTTTTAAACAATCTTTAACAGTACGTCAAAATTCACCTTTCCTATAATTAGAAAGATTAGGTTCCCCTACTACTTATTGATAAATTGTTATCGGCCAATTTACCGAAAATAAATTCATTTGCACAATAACTGACATTTATGCGAGACTTGAAAGATTTTAGAATATTTTACAGACATTATATTTTCTTAATCACTACCTACTCCTTATTTAGAACTTTCATTTCTCCATTGTGACTAAACTCAAATTCACCATTCTTACTTCTTAAGAAAAGAACCTATAAATTAATCATCACTTCAACATTTTGGCTTACTCCTTGCCTTCCAGTAGTCAGAGGCAAAACCCTTGCAGAACCTTAGCTGTGGAATAGGGCTAGCCTTTAAAACCACCTTGTTAAAAAAAAATCACCACCTATTCTAGTAAGATGGAGGACCAACGCTATGCCCAGAAAATTCACCGTTTCAAGCTTACCCTAAATTATTCCATCTGTGCAGACACTTATCCTCAATAATCACTTGGTCTTGAAGATGAACCTTCCTATAAATATCATCTCCCCACAAAAAATGTAACCTTTTTTTCCTTCCAAATATATTTGTATATTTGTTTTCAATTTTCAACAATCACTTCCATGAGTTTTAAATTTTCTCTCCCCTCCCTCATCCTTCCCTCCCCAAGATGGCATGCAATCTTGTATGAACTCTCTACATACATTCTTATTAAGCTCATTTTCACATTAGTCATATTACATAGAAGAATTAAGGTGAATGAGAGAAAACACAAGCAAAACTAAACAAAACCAAATATAGCAAAAGAGCAAATAGTCTGCTTCATTCTGCATTTCAAATCCCTGGTTTTTTCTGTGCATATGATGATATTTTGCATCATGGGTCGTTCGGAAATGTTTTATGTCCTTACATTGCTGTGAAAAAGCAAAAAAAAGAAAAACAATATATCAAAAACAGTCCAGTCCTCACATACTGTGGCTATTACTATGTATAATGCTGTCCTGGTTCTGCTCACTTCACTCAGTATTAGTTGATATAAGTCTATCCAGGTATTTCAGAAGTCCTCCTGTTCATCATTTCTTATGGCACAATAGTGTTCTGCTACATTCATATACTGTAACTTGCTCAACCATTCCCCAATTGATGGGCATTCCCTCGATTTCCAGTTTTTGGGCACCACAAAAATACTTTCTATAAATAGTTGTGTATGTGTGCATCCTTTTTCTATTTTTATGATCTCTTTGGAATATAATCCTAGAAGCAGTATTTGTGGGTCAAAGGATACGCAAGGAATGTAAGCTTCTTGAGAGCAGATTCTTTTTTTTTTAATTTTTCTGTTTCTTTCAACAATGCTTAGCATATTGCTTAGTCCATGTTAAGCCTCTAACAATAATTAGCATTTATTTAGCATTTTTAAGTGAAATTTTTTTTATATATTATCTAACTTTATCCTTAAAAATTTTCCCTAAAGTATATATTATTATTTTAATTTTCAAAAAGGTAACAGGCTAAAAGAGATTAAATGATGGTCGAAGTCATACACGTAGGAAAACTATGAGGCAAGATTTGACCTTAGGAGGTCATAGCATCTTCTAGTTCATTTTAGTCACTGCACTACCTAGCTGCCATACAATTAAACAGTAATTATGGTGGTTACTATTCCCGGTATTGTTATTAATTAATAAATCAATAAATATTTATTAGGCACCTGCAATGTGCCATACTCTTTGCTATGTGATGGAGATATAAAAAAGAGGCAACAGATAATTCCTGCTTCCAAAGAGCATACTTTTGAGTGGCGTAGATAACATATAAACAAATATGTCCAAAGCAATCTATGTAAAGGTTAAATATGAAATAATTAATGGAGGGAGGAACTAGAATTAATAGGAGTTGGGGAAAGTTTCCTTTATAGGGTGGAATTTTCATTCAAAAAAGTCAGAGAGGTAAGAATTGTTGGAAAGGTGGAGAGCTCCTATGCAAAAGCCAGAAAGAATGCTCAGAACAGAGCAACAGGTTTTCTTTTTTTGTTTTTTGCACAATAGGCAGGATGCCATTGACACTGAAGTAAAGAGTATATATTGGGGCATAAAATATAGGAATACTGAAAAGATTGGAGGGGACTAGGTTATGAAGGACACGGAATGTCAAATAGAACATGTTTATTTGTTCCTGTAAGTGACAGGATATTTATTGAGTGTGTGTGTGTGTGTGTGTGTGTGTGTGTGTGTGTGTGTGATATGATCAGACCTGCATTTTAGGGAAATCAATTTAGTGGCTGAATAGAGGATATAATAGATTTGGGAGAGACTTGAGGCAGGCAGATCCACTAGTAGATGGTTGCAAAAGTAAAGTCTTGAAGTAATGGAGACCTGCACTGCAGTGGTGATAATGTTAGAGAGAAAGAGACATATTCAAGGGATGGTACAGAATTGAAATTGACAAGGAATTTGAGTAGTTTGTATATAGTGGATTAGAGACAGTGAAGAGTTCAAGATGACTCATAGGCTGTGAGTCAAGGGACTAGGAGGATAGTGTTTCCCTCTATGATAATAGGGATGGCAAAAGGTTAGGATATCTTTTGGGGGGAGTAAAGAGTTCTGTTTGGATATATTGAGATTTGAACATCTACTGGACATTCATCTTCATATATTTAAAAGGCAGTTGAAGATGTGTGTGTGTGTGTGTGTGTGTGTGTGCATGCGCACACATGCACTCTTAAGGGTCAGTAGTTCAATCACTCTTTTCTCCTTTCAAACAGAATTGTTTGGCCTAGTGCAAAAGTCCTGAGGCAGATTTTTTCTTTCCTTTTTTATTACTTTATTTATGAGATTTACAACAGTTGTTCCTTAATAATCATATTTTTTGGTCTCACATTCCACTTTAGGACCTAGGGAGTTCTAAAAAAAAAAAATAAGACTCTAGTCAGTTTTTCAATGCCATCCACAGCTGTCTTTCACATTCCTTTAAATGTCTATAATGTCAAATGTATCTCAAAAGCAGTAACAAGAGATTTTTTTCCCCTGAGTTCAAAAATACTAATTAAATAAGGAATCACAAACAAACTTAAAGGACAGTTTTAAATGCTTCACAATTATAGCAGATAGAGAGAAGGAAGGGAAGTTAAGGCACTTCATTCTCTGTATAAATTCCTTATTAGGGGTAAATTGAAAACTTGCTATTTAAATACTGTTCTTCAGCTTGAGAAACTACATTTGCTTACGTGGACGAGGACATTAGCAATCCTGATGAATTGCACTTACATCCAATACAATTTGCGGTCTGTTGTCCCTCTTTACTTTCACTTTCCAATTTTATGTTTTTATATATTTTTATATATTTCATTAAATATTTCCCAATTTCATGTAGAGAGGGTCAGAAGTTGATGAAAGATAGACATACAGATAAATAGATAATCTAACTTTCTACTTCTCTTCTCTCCTATTCCCTCTTTAAAAAGGCATGAATTATGCACCTAAGTGCTTAAAAGCCTTAAAAGTTCCAAAGAACTGTGTCAGGAATCCTTGGAAGAGTAGAAAGAGGGGCCAAAGACAATTGATATATCTTCATTTTAACCACTGATGTCATGTAGTTCCTCCATGTCAATTTCTTGCTAGGCTCTTCTTTCAGATTAGATAGCTATTTGACCTTTTGCAAGTCATGTCACTTCTGCCTGCCTCAGTTTCCTTGATTCTAAATATGTATAAAATAGCACCTACTTCCTATTGATTGGCTGATGAGACCTGGACCCCTAAAGACCCTGAATTTCCCTTATATTCCAGCAGCCCAGATCACTGACCCACCTCAGACTGCTTGTTCATTGGCCCACCCCAGGCGACTTGCATATAGAGACCACTCCTCAGTCTCACTTACACCATCTAATTAGACTATTTGATATTCTTTTCATTGCTGCATCTAGACCACCTGACACTATTTAGCTCTCTTTAATCCCATCCAGATCCTTTCACTGTCCCTTTTGTACATAAGCATCAATCTCACCTCCATGAAGTTGCAGATTCACTAGGAATCCTGCTGGCTTCTATTGGCATTACAGTGAAATTTGCCCTATGACTTGAAGAAGGTCTGAGTGTGTGAATTCATTCCAGGCTGATGCTACTCTGTACCCTGACATTTCAGGATTCCCATAAATTATGAACCAGGTCATTACTGTGGTGGTAAGGAATTAAATGTGATCATATTTGTAATTTATTATTGTTCAGCCATGTCTGGATGACCTCATGACATTTTCCTGGCAAAAATACTGAAGTGATTTTACTGTTTCTTTCCTTCTAATTTTGGCTTCATTAATTTTGTTTATGCAAAAAAACCTTTTTAACTTCTTGTAATCAAAATTACCCATTTTATTTCCCATGATGCTCTTTATCTCTTGTTTGGTAATAGACTTCCTTTATCCACATATATATCTAGTATATTTTTTCATGCTTCTTTAGTTTACTTATATAATATTACCCTTTGTGTCTGAAATATTCATTTTGTTCTTGTTTTGGTAGATTATAAGTTGTATATTTCTTCTATTACACAAACCATGCTCAATTTCTTCCTTTTAAGCTCTCATCAGGCCCTGAACATATCTTCAAATGTTTGTGATCTGTTGAGCTAATGAATGATCACATGGTAAGCATAGGCTATGAGAGACTGTGTTGTTGCATCTCATCATCCAGATTCTATTTAATCAAATACAGTTCATGAAAATGAGGGTAGAAATCAAGAAAGGTCATGGGTACACATAATTAAGATGATTTTGGAATGGAATGTCATAAAATCATTGTTTATAACAGGAGAGGGGACTAAGTTTTGATCCATGAGAAATTCAGGAGTTTATAAAAGACAAGGAATAGCAAAATGTCAAAAAACAACCCTTTGTATCAAAAGTGAGATAAGCATGAACATTTACAGAGTAAGGTTTACCTGGTGTTTATTACATATACAATTTAACTGCAATTGTTAATTATGTGAAAATGAAGATACTCGTTAACGATAAACAAAACAAACAAAAAAGGAAAAAAGAAACAAAAGAAGATAATAACATTAGATCTAAAGTGTTTTGATTCAGTTAAAATGTTATGATTTTATACTTACAAAAGTCTGTTAAGAAATTAAATTTTTGTGACAATTTGAGGAACAGAGGCTTAAATTGTCTTTTAAAATAGATCTTGCTTGAAAGCATGTTTTGAATCATTTTTTATTGAATACACAAAAGCAAGGGTAATTTTCTGTTGTTATCAAATGCTTCCTAACAACAGAGCCTTATTCCTTTTCAGATTTTCTAGAACCAAATCAATAAAATGATATATAAAAAGACAAACTATACTGCCATCATGATGAAGTACTGCTATCTTTTAGTGAATATTTAACTTGTGGCATAAAATGGATCATAAAGGCTTTGGTCCATTATTTATATGGAGACAGCTTTCCTATCTCATAAACTCTTACTCTCCTTTGAGTGCAATGGGAAGCAGAGAAGCCAATAAGAGTACAGCACTATGAGCTATTGAACAAGAATGCTTATTGATTCAAGTGAACTTTACAAAGTTCCTTCTGCAGCATTGCTGCCCACCTTGCACCCTTTTGATTGTGTTGGTGTGTTTCTCCTTAGGGCTATGACCTGGTATTCACATCCTGAAATTGTCAATAAGGTTCAGCATTACCTCAAGAAGCCACAGATATTGATCTTGTCAAACAGAATATCTTCATCAGGAATCAGCTGTTAAACAGACTTTTTGATTGTGCCATCTTAGGCATATTTCTTTTCTCCAATTTATTTATTTATTTTTAGTTTTCAACATTCATTTTCACAAGATTTTGAGTTTCAAATTATCTTCCCATATCTCCCCTCCCCAACCCCAAAACATCGTGCACTCTGATTACACCTTCCCCCAATCTACCTTCCCTTCTCTCACACCCCTCCATTCCTTTATCCCCATCTTCTCTCTTTTCTTGTAGGGCAAGATAGATTATTCTACCCCATTACTTGTATTTCTTATTTCCCAGTTACATGCAAAAACAGTTTGCAACATTCATTCCAAAAACTTTGAGATCCAACTTCTTTCCCTTCCTCCCTCCCCACCCATCCCCACTGAGAAGGCAAGCAGTACATATAGGCTACATATGTGTAGTTTTGCTAAACACTTCCATAATAGTCATGCTGTGAAAGACTAACTATATTTCCCTCCATCCTATCCTGCCCCCATTTATTTCTGTTCTCTCTTTTGTCCTAATCCCTTCCCAAAAGTGTTTACTTCTAATTACCCACTTCCTTTCATTTGCCCTTCCTTCAATAATCCACCCCCACTTCACTTATACTCTCTTCCCCTACTTTCCTGTAGTGTAAGATGGATTTTTATACCAAATTGAGTGTGCATTTTATTCCATCCTTAAGCCAAATGTGATGAGAGTAAGCTTCACTTTTTCCCTCTCACCTCCTCTTTTTCCCCTTCATTGAAAAACTTTTTCTTGCCTTTTTTGAGAAATTGTTTACTCCATTCCATTTATCCTTTTGTCCTCCCATTATATTCTTCTTTCACCCCTTTTATTTTATTTTTTTAGATGTCATCCCTTCCTATTCAACTCACCCTGTGCCCTCTGTGTGTGTGTGTGTGCGTGTGTGTTTGTATAATCCCTCCAACTACTCAAATACTGAGAAAAATTTCAATGGTTACAAATATTATCTTTCCATGTAGGAATGTAAGCAATTCAAATTTAGTAAGTCCTTTAACATTTCTCTTTCCTGTCTACCTTTTCATGCTCCTCTTGATTCTTGTGTGTCAAAGTCACATTTTTATTCAACTCTGGTCTTTTCATCAAGAATGGTTGAAATTCCTGTATTACATTGAATGACCATATTTTTCCCTGAAGTATTATACTCAGTTTTGCTGAGTAGGTGATTCTTGATTTTGATTCTAGTTCCTTTGACTTTTGGAAAGAAACAACTCAAGTATTGTGGAAATACAATCAGGAGTTCTTAACTTTGGTCCACATTATCCCAAGGATTCTAGGGAAAAATTAAAGTGTATTCGTAAGCTTGGATGAGAAACTTTACTTTGAATACTATATTTCAATGTATTTGTTTCCTTTGTGCAAATATATATTTTATTCTTTTCATTTATAATTCGTTTCAAAGGTATCCATTGTCTGCACTAGATTTTCTTTCTCCTTTTTGGGAAATGCAAGTATTTTATTTATTTTTGCTTTGCTTTTTGTTCTTTTCACTAAGTATTTATTTATAGTTCTCAACACTCACTTCCACAGGAACTTGAGTTCCAAATTTTCTCCCCATCTGTCCCCTCCTTCCTCTCCAAGACAGCATACATTCTGAGTATGCCTTCCCCCAGTCTGTCTGCTCTTCTATCATTCCACTTTCTCTTTTCTCCTTCCCCTCTATTTTTATGTAAAGAAAAACATATTTCTATAGCCCCTTGCCTGTATGTCTTATTTCTGCATGGAAAAAACAATTTTTACATTCATTTTTGTAACTCTGATTTCCAAATTATCTCTTCCTCACTCCCCACCCACCCCCTTTGAGAAGGCAAGTAATTCCATATGGGTTATAGATGTGTCACCATCCAAAACACTTCTGTGACAATCATGTTGTGAAAGACTAACAATATTTTCCTCCATCCTATCCCAGCCCTCATTTATATTCTTCTCTCCTTTGACCCTATCTCTCCTCAAAAGTATTTCTTTCTGATTAATCCCTCCTCCTTTTTCTCTCCCTTTTATCATCTTCCCCTTATGCCCTTCCTCCCTACATTTCTATAGAGTAAGATTGATTTTCATAACCACTTGAGTTCATATGTTATTCCTTCCATATGCCAAATCCAGTAAGAGTAGGATTAACTCATTTACTATGACCTCTAACTTTTTCTCATCCATTGTAAAACCTTTTTCTTGCCTCTTTTATAAAAGATACTTTACCCCATCTTTTTATCTCTCCTCCCAACATATTCTACTCTCACCCCTTAATTTAATTTTTTATATATAATTCCTTCATATTCCACTCACCCTGTGTCCTCTCTCTATACGTGTGTATGTATGTATATATGTATGAATATGTTTGTATGTGTATTGTATATGTATATATGTATGTATGTACGTATTCCCTCCAAGTACCTTCATACTGAGAAAAATCTCAGGAGTTACAAACATCTTTCCGTATAGGAATGTAAACAGTTGAACTTCAGCAACTACCTTGTGATTTCTCTTTCCTGTTTACCATTTCATACTTCTGTTGATGCTTATATATGAAGGTCAAATTTTCTAGTCAGTTCTGGTCTTTTCTTCAAGAATTCTTGAAAGGTCTCTGTTTCACTGGATGTCAATTACTTCCCCTGAGGTATTATACTCAGTTTTGCTGGGTAGGTGATTCTTGGTTTTAATCCTAATTCCTTTGACTTCTGGAATATCATATTCCAAGCCCTTCAGTCACTTAATGTAGAAGCTGCTAAATCTTATGTTATGCCAATTGTGTTTCCACAATACTCAAATTGTTTCTTTCTGGATGCTTGCAATATTTTCTTGACCTGGGAACTCTGGAATTTTTCTGTAATGTTCCTAGGAGTCTTCTTTTTGGTATCTATTTCAGAAGGCAATCAGTGAATTCTTCCAATATTTATTTTAACTTCTGGTCCCAGAATATCAGTGCAGTTTTTCTTGATAATTTCTTGAAAAATGTCTAGGCCCTTTTTTTTTTGGAACATGGCTTTCAGGTAGTCCAACAATTTTTAAATTGTCTCTCCAGAATCTCTTTTCCAAGTCATTGGTGTTTTCAATGAGAAATTTCCATTGTCATCATTTTTTTTCATTCTTTTGGTTTTGTTTTATAATTTTTTGATTTCTTATAAAGTCCTTACCTTCCATTTGCTCCATTCCAGTTTTGAATGAATCGTTTCCTTCAGTGAGCTTTTAGACCTCATTTTGCATTTGGCCAATTCTGTATTTCTTTTTTGTTCATATCATACCCTTGTTTAAAATATGCATTACACTAAAGCAGACAAAATATTGCCAGTCTTCCTTAGCACAGTCAAATCACTATCAATCAAGTTGCTTTTTTTTTCGTACTTAATCACATTTCTAGGTGGAAGAAGCATTTGCTACAAAGAATAAAAATAAACACAGTTCTTGTTGCTTGTTGATTGGTATGGAATTGAGCTCATGGTTATGTCCACATTTGCCTTCCATTGTAAAATTTTTCTATATATAGTGTGTTCCATTCAAAAGCTCACTGTACAGAGGGAATTGAGCTTTATATTTTACACTACATTATTAAAAATAATCTTAAATGACAGTGCTTCAATCTTTAAATATTTCTTCAGAATCTCTTCCACAATAGCAAATAAAGTCACCAGTAGTCAGTACTTGCATGCTATCTTTATAAAGTAACTACAAAATATTTTCAAAACCACAAAGGTCATTCTTTTTCCATGCAAATAATGACAATATGAAAATTATAGAGGTTATGTGCATTATCACATTCACATAACACATCTTTCCTCTCCTTCCTCCTCTCTCACACCCTCCCATTACTCCCCCTATCCACCCTTCCCATTTACCTTTGCACTGAAAGTACTTTTAAAGGTACCTGAATGTACAAACCCACCAAAAATGTATAACTTAGTGTTTTTGTAGCAGGACCTGTGGTTCTGGACTGATTGCTGGATGTTAAGCTTCAGCCCACAACTTGATCTGATTGTAAAGTTATATAAAGCTTATTGTAAATTTCAAGGTATGCCTTGATGCTGGTCATACCATATTCCCAGCATGACATAGGAAAGCACAATTATTTCAAGTTGCTTTCAATGGTGGTAGTGGGGTGAGTTGTTTGATGAAGAAAAATGCTCCCTCTCATTGTTCAACTCAAATGGTATTTGAACTTTGACAATATCATTATATATTATACGTGTATAATTTTATGTGTGAGTATTCTATCATGTTCACATATAAGCATATACGTGAACATTATATGAAGCCTTTCTTCTGCAAGCATTCTCAAAATCAAGCTCATTCACTTTACAAAGGTTGTCAAAGACAAATCCTACTACATGTCTAACACAACAAAGACAATTTCTTGGTTAAAGGCAGGTTAGTTGCAGTATCATGTTTTGTCCTGTATACATAACATGTGGAGCCATTAATATCTCTTCAGTTCTGCTTTTTTGATTAGCCCACACAGTCTTCAGATTGTTTAGTTTCCAGTTAGTATTTTTTGTTTATATTAACAAAGCCTTTTATTACATTAATGACAGTTACAACTTCCCCTTCTCTACATGTTCCTCCTCCTCTTCTTCCTCTTCCTCCTCTTCCTCTCCTCCTTTACTACTACTACTCTTATAATTGTTGATGGTAAGAGTGGACTTTGGTAATTTGACATCCTTAAAAATGCTGTATAATGATGGCAAATACACTTTATTCAGGATTATTTAAGGGAAAAGGAGAAGACTTTTCAGGAAACTTAAAAAGTATTTTATTTGCATATAATTTTCCTACATTTCAGGTCAGAAAATATGTTTAGAATATTTATATTACTCCCATCTTATCTCAATTCTGACACCTTTTCAGAGTACGCCGATCCTTTGTGCCCTTCTCCAAATATCTTTGTAAATTATTTACCAGCCGCTCTGATCAGATGATGGAAGAGTAGAAGCAATCTCATTATATACACACATATATGTACATACATATACATGTGCATATATGTATATGAGCACATGCATGTGTTTGTATATAATACATGCATATATAATGAGTGCATACATGTATACACATATGTATGTGTGTACATAAGTATTTCTATATTTGCACACTTGCATATACATATATGTTCATATATGTGTGTGTCCATATACATATAAACATATATGTATATGCATGCATATGAATATACATATACCCATATATCTGTGTGTATATATGTATGTGTGTATAGAGAGATGAGATATATTTATAGATTAGATTTAGATATTGATCTTGATATATAGATAGAAGCAAGTATATATGTCTGTAGTAAATGTGTATATATAAGTTTGTGTATACGTATGCGTATGCATATACACACATGTGTATGTATACATGTGTAAATATCAGATATTTTAATGGGCATGCATATGTACTGTGTATGTTTGCATATATATATGTGTGTGTACATCTATGTATACATGTATGATGTACATGCATGCATGTGTAGTAGAGATGAAACATTTTTGTTTATATATTCCTGGACAAAATCTTCTGTTCTCTTTGTTACTTATGATTTGGAATGATCTAGGACTCCTACACAAATACCTCAGATTACATGTTCAATACCTTATTTTGGATCTTAACCCCACAAAGCAAAACATGGAATCTCAAAAAAATATTTAGCCTCATTCTTTGGCCCTCAGTAGCTTCATTTCATATAATTAGACAATTCTCACGGGCTAGAAGAATAACTGGTCCTCTTCCTGTCAAACTTCACACATTCGGTTCCCACTATCCTGATCGTGGTGGTACTTGGTGATGCAGTGATCATCCCATGTTGTGGGGTGTTATGGGAAGTAACTTATATCTCCCCTGCTGTGAGTGAAGGTCTACATGGAATTTTCATTGAGATTTTATTTTATGTTTCTAAAACATACTAGAATTCTAATTACATAGAAAGTGATTTGCAAAGAAAGGAAGCAACTTGTCTAAATGATATGTTACAACTGACAATTAATGGCAATGGCATTCAGTTCTACTAATTCAGTCCAGTATCCTTTCTGCCACACTATTATTGAGCATTTAGTTTTTGCCAAGTGCTAACATGGGTTCTAGGGGTATAGGCATGTATCGTGAAACAGTCTGCTCCTAAAAGATCAACATTCTCAAGATGGAGACAAGTGTGTGTTTGCACACTTAGCATTTATAAGTACATATATGCATATGCAAATATCATATATGCATATGTATGTGCATATGTATACATACCTAATTCCAATGTGCTTTTTGTTTGCTTTAATATGCTTACTTCAAAGTAATATGAAAACTAAATATTGTAAAAAAATATTTAACATTCAATGAAAACAATGATGGTAACATTCTTCCTGTCTTTGTAGCCAGGGTAAATTAGAAAACTTTTCTAGTAGTGTTTCAAAGAGATGAAATAAAAAATGGGAAGGAAGCTGTATCACACATCTATATGAAGGGAATAATCATGTTCATAGAGGAAGACAAAGTTAAAAGTGAAATGGAAGCTGGAACAGAAATGTTGTTCATAAGTTAAACCACACAGATTTGAAAGTGAGAAAAATGGCTGGAGATATCTCTACATATCGATATTCATATTCAAGATCATCCATGGTGATTTATTTCACTATTTATATATTGGATTGAGCCATCAAAAAGAAAAAATAATAAAACCCCTTAATTTCAAGAATATCCTGGGACAGTAAAAGGTAGATAAATAAATACGTGTATATAATTATGAGGTATGTGTGTGCCTACACACATTGGTTGGTTGGTTGGTTGTTGTCCTTCGTCTTCTAAGAGCACCAAAGAGATATCACCATGATAAAGTGAAATTTTAGTGTGCCTGACTGCGGCTGATCAGACCAATATGAGCTTGAAATGTTCTCCCACAGGTTAGGCACAGATAGTCCATGTGAGTATTTGGAGTGGATATCCCAAATTTGCACATCCTGTGTTTATTTTGTGCTATCTCACTTCTACTTTGCTCAAAGAGCACAGCACCCTTCCTGATGTGAGCACGCCATGTTGAGTGGTCCTGTGTCAGTGTCTCCCATGTTGCACAGCCAAATCCAAAGTTCTTGAGAGAGACCTTGACATCATCCTTGTATCACTTCTTATGACCACAATGTGATTATCTACCCCATGTGAGCTCTCCATAAAACAGTCATTTTAGCAGTCATACATTTTGCATTCAAATAACATGGCCAGCCTATTGGAGTTGCACTGTCTGAAACATAGTTTGAACACTTGGCAGTTCAGTTCAAGCAAGGACTTCAATGTCTGGTACCTTGTCCTGCCAGGTGATTCTCAGAATCTTCCAGAGACAATTCCAATGGAAGTAATTTAATTTCCTGGGATGGCGCTGGTAGACATACGCAGGTACACACGCATGTAAAGTACATATATGTATATAAACATATATATACATATGCATTCCTCTTTTTATTCTTTACTGCAACAGGATATTTTTGAAATGAAAGGTTTCTATAAAAAATAGTTTTTGTTCTTCTTCATGCATTTCAGTGCAATGCATTATTAGTAAAAATCCGTCACTAAAACTTTTTTGTCTTCCTCCATGGCTTTTCTCACAAACATCCCTTCTCTCTATTCACATGGCCACAATCCTACTTTAGGTTCTTTTCATCTCTCATCTTGACAATTGCAATGCCTTCATAGCAGATCTCCTTGTATTCAGTTTCTCTTTTCATCATTCCTTCCAACATAGGGCTACTATTTTTTTTCTACTAGCACATTTTATGCCATGTCAACTGTTGTACTCAATAAAATCTAGTGACATACTATTGTTTCTGGAATCAATTCCAAATTTCTCTCTTTGACATTTATTCTATATCCATGAATATAATTCATATTCAATAATATAATTTCTCTCTATCTACCTTGAGTTTGCTTTGAAGCTTATGAAATCTTTCCTAATCTCCCCATCTACAACCATCTCAAGTTTTATAATCTTAGAACTCGCACATTTATGAATATATACATATATTGCTATGTATATATGTACACACATGTGTTAGTATGTGTATACACACATACATGTATATGTATTTATATGTACACACATGTGTATGTGTGTGTAATATCCCCCTAAATAATACAATCATCTTTAAAGTTGGGGCAATTTCAGTCTTGTCATTGTATCCTTAGTACCTAGAACATAATGGGCACTAAACAAATCTGTACTGATTGATATGCTTTCAATCTATCACATTCACATGAAATACTTTTGCATGCTTTGATACGTTTTTCTTTTATTCTTCCACTTTATTGGATTTTGACTTTTGTCCACAAAATAAATAACTCATTTGAGAGCTGATTCTATTTGTCACAAAATAGCAGCAGTGTATTTCTGACTTGTGTTTTTTTTTTTAGCAATTCTTTGTCCATAGGCTAATAAAACCTAAAGATGATGTGAAAATGGAATAGCCAGAGAATGTTCAACAATTCAAAAGAGACCACTGTCAGAATATTTTTAGATTGTTATAGGAGAATAGTTAGAATCACAGTCAAATAGAAAACAGAAAAAAAAACTTTGGAGAAAAGGTTAACTATAAACTCTATAGGCAAAGCAAATAAAAAGGACGAGAAACAGGATTTTAAAAAGCACTCAAAGTCCTTGAACAAAAAAAGAAGTTGCTATAGCTCATTTCATCTTTATACTCATGACATCAAATATTTCATCCAGATCCATTAGGTGAGAATTATTATTTGAGAACACATTCTGCTTTTCCTACCATGAACTTGATTCTCACTTCCCTCCATGCAAAGTGATAATTAAGGTTTTAGAACAGGATGAAGACCTAACAAATATGACCCTGCTACCATTTTCAGTCCTGCAAAGTAAATTGTTTTTGACAGCATCTTTTTCATCATTTTTAGAAAAGAAACCCAAGAGATTCTTTAATACACCTTGTGCTGTTGTTTGTTGTTTTTAATGGAAGATATCTTGTGAATAGCATTACAGGTAACAAAATCTCCTATACACCTACCTGGATAGTTTGGATTGTTTGGTTGTCCATCAAATACGTTTGTAATGATGATATCCCTAATAAGTAGGATTTTCACTGGCTTTCCACTAATGGATAGTAAATTAGAATGACATATAAATGTGTGTGTGTATGTGTATGTATGTGAAGCGTCAAGGTTAACACAACATATTTTAGCTTTTCAATGAGACAAAAATTGTAACCTCTGTTTACTATTGTGTTTTGATTTTGGGGGCACGTTGTTGTAGCTGTTGAAGATTTTATTGTTGCTTGTTTTAACTTGTACTTCTGGTCCTTATATGGGCCTAAGAGAAATAAGGTGAATGCTTTTGGTGATCTAACTTGTTTTTATAAAATATGGAGAGATGAATCTATAATGAGGGTAACGATCCTTAAACTAATTATCTTCATTACTAAGAGCAGTGGTCCCTATACTGGGTTCCTGGGATTAGAAATTAGGGTATGACCTCAAGAGTTATGTAAAAACCTAATATTATAACAACAAATCTGAGAATGAGAAGATGAGTCTCATCCTTTCCTTCTCATAAGAAATAACAGTAAGAGGAGTAGACTCTGATAATGCCGTATGTCCTAACTCTACCTTTTGCTATTGCTTCTCAAAATCTCTTTCTGCATTTGTTTGAAACCCTTGGGACAATTATTTCCTAACCTTGCAGCAGCCTCCATTTCAGCCTCTATAGCAAAATTCTTCACATCACTTTGCTACATAAATCATTTCAAGTGTGCAGCAGGCATTCCAGCACTGATTCGGAGCTCTGGGTCAATCCCATATATTATTTTATTGTTGGTTTTTAGGTTTGTTAGTTTGTTTCATATTTTTTAGGACAGAGTGAGTTGTGTAGCACAAGTAAGTGTGGATGAATTTCTATCTTCTTTGGAGATTTCAATATATTATCTTTCTACTAAAAAAGCATCCTTCAAAAGAATTTCCCTGTTACTATTAAGTTACCACCATTCTTCCAGATTTCCAGAATTGTAAACTTAGTGTTAGTCTTCATTTTTCACTTCCAAATTCTTAATGAAAATAATTATTTTTTCTCTACAGTTACATATCTTCCATCAATCTCATTATTTATACTGCCATACCAAACATCTAGTTAAGTCCTTTATCACCTTACACTTGTACTACAAGCATGAAGGTCTCCAAGCTGCAAACCCTGCATCAAGTCAACTCTATTGTCTTTTCTCTACACAGTTGCTAAATTGATTTCTCTAATGCATGTGGCAAACTTTTACTTCTCTATTTACTCTTCTATTTGCATCATTTATTCACTCCTCTAATGGCTACAAAGGATCAAATGTCATTTCATCTTTGCACCATTCTTTTAAAATTAAAAAAAAAACTATAGTGAATAAAACTATTACTAAAGGCATATGGATATGCTACAAATAAATATTTTTAGAAAAATGAGGAATGCAGATTCTACATTTTTAATTGATTAGAGAATCAAAAAAAGTGATCACAGGGTTCAAAGATTACTGAATTATAATACAATAGTTATGAGGTCAAGGTTATGACTTCGTTGTCCACAGTGAACAGCTAGCTTTGTTCCATTTCATGACTACAGACCATTCACTTCACCTTCCTATTTTTAAAATGTTTTCTTACTTGTTTTACATTGCGTATTTACCCCAGTGTCTCTCCCTTTTTTAAATCCTAGAATGCTATCACATGTACCAAATAACACTTTTAAAAGGGAAAGACAAAGAAGGAAAACTCAGCACAACTGATCAATATATTAAAAAATTTGAAAAATCCGTGCAATGCATAGCATTATGATCTTCCCATTTTTATTTTTTGGGGTGAGATTTTCTTCTTGTATCTTTTTTTTTCATGCCATGCTTGCTCTTTATACTTTGCAACATTCACCTTTGTCTATGTGCATGTTTATGTATGGAGGTGGTCTTTCTTTTTTTTTCCTCATGATTGCAGTGATTGTGGGGCCCGCCCCCACCTTGGATCTGCTTATTCATTCCTCATCAGTTCATAATGTAAATTATTCTATGCTTTCCTATTCTCCATATTCATTATTTCTTACAGCAAAGTAACACTTAATTATGTTCAGGTAGCACAATTTATTTAACCCCTCCGAAAGAATGAACACTGACTGTGTTTCCAGATTTCTGATATCAGAAAAATATTGCTATAAATATTTTGATGCATGTGGTAACTTTCTTCTTAACAATGATCTCCTTGGTGTAGATGGTAAGTAATGAGCTCTTCTGGTCAAAGTATAAAGAGATTTTGGTTGCTTTATTTGGAGAGTACTAATTTGCTTTGAAATTATTTATGCCATTTAATAGTACCAACAATGCACTGGAGTGCTAAAATTCCTGAAATCCTTCCAACATTATTTGCATATTCTGTCATATTGGAAAGCATAAGGTCAAACTTCATATTTGTCTTGATTTTTCTTTTTCTTAACATGTAGATATGTTTGTTAAATGTATGTATCCTGAATATCAAACCATTATCTGAGAAATCTGAAACAACAGGTTGTTTATTATTTGACCAATTCTTCTTATACCCTAGGTACATATATTTTATCAGTGAAAAACTTTTTTCAGTATTATATAATCAAAATTATCAATTTAATCTTCTATAATATTGCCAATGTTTGGATATCCTTTATTCTAATAAATATGTATATCTGTGTATCTAC
>CM053773.1:76735510-76754441 GCA_028658325.1 Potorous gilbertii
GAGCAACCTTGTATCTTTTTTCTTCTTTTTTCTTTTCCGGGCTACTGAATTTGTAACTGCGCCACAGATCCAGGCCCTGGGCCAATTCCAGATGTATTCCCTGGTTGAATTTCTGACTGTGCCCTCTTTTTTACGATCCTCTGGGACTTCCTCATTCCTAGCTTTCTGGCTTCCCCACCTCCTGTCCTGGTCGGCGCCATCTCTTTGGGTGTTGGCCCCGTATTGCTCGCTCGCTCTTAACTCGTCCCACGGGTATACGGATGGTGGGAACGACTGCCCAGACCTTCGGGGCGAGCGTTTTGATCCCATAGGGAGGGTCTCTCTCTCATCTGACTAAGAGTCGTCTAACGAGCTCCCAACCTGGGCACTCTGATTATCGGAAGCCCTTGGGCGTGGCGGGTGGAAGATTGCCTGAATAACCTTATGAAATGTGAAGTCCTGGACATATGCCCATGGGGCATCGACCCAAATTGTTTCAACAAAGCTTCTACATGTTTTTAAGTGCAATTTTAAGCCCCCCTGCCCGCATAGCTTATACAGCTGGCAGGCGAGGACTCTTTTCTCCTCGGGCTCAAGACAAGGAAAACTCCTACCTTGTCCCATCCTACCCGTAAGTTTTACGCCTTCCCAGTGTCCTGATACAGGACTCTGAGGCTGCCTGGCGACCTTCCCTAAGCCCGCTTAGGAAAGGTAGGCGGTCGTTTCCCCTGGTCCCAGATTCGAGCCCCACGTTGGGCGCCATTTGTTAGGGGCTAATCCCCCAACCACCTGGGACCATCCGTCGGGACTACCTCCCCGACCACCGCCCTCTACTCACCTCCTTCACCGGAGGTCTTCAGCCGTTGCTGGCTCCCAACCCGGGGTGGGGGATGGGAGAATAAACCAGGCAGAGCACCCGAGGGGCATATGGACTTTATTGTTACAGAGATAGGAAAGCCCCCCGAGCCCTTCCTGTGTGATATTCTTATACCCTGAGTCGCCCCTCCTAATTGGGCAAACTTCTCCTTTCCCCTCCTCTAGGGGTGGTCACTCCTCCCCAGTACCTCCCAGAGGGCAGAGCCCAGCTCGGCAAGGCAGGAGTTCCCCTGCTAATGTGGCATTCCACATCACAGGTCCAAACCCACCGGCGTCTCATTATCCACTCCAGGAGGCCTAGATCCAGAGTGCCCCTAACACAGTTCCAAGATGGTGAGAGAAAGGTATGGACTAGACTGAGATCTCCTAAATTTCCTTCTAAACAGCCTTAAATAGATCAACAGAATGGAGTGACAGAACTCACAAAATATGGAGTGAAATTATTTTCCAATGCAAAACAATTTAGAATGTTTGAAAGAAAGGTCTGGGTAGAGTGGAGAATAAGTGGTGTCTGGAGGCCAGTCTCCAACAATCCAGACTTTAGGGGCAACTCAATCAACATTAGCAGCTCCTGGAGCTCTCAGTTTATAGACAGGCTGAAACCTGCTAGTCAAATGGTAAGAAGGAGATTATAGGGGTCCCTTGGTTGGCTCTGAGTGCAATATTCTATGGCATTTCGTGTATGTGGTACTGGGTTGTAGTCCTAGGTACCAGTTCTAGGATGAGGAAGATCACTAGAACAACAGAGCTTTCAGTGGCAGCAGAATAGTGACCCTGGTCGCAGTTCTAGGGCAGAAAAGTCACTCATAGATGAGAATAGAGACCAGGAGAATAGTAAACACACATCTCCTTAAATTATCGACTGTAGAAGAACCAGAAATCTATAAGCTCCCAGAAGCAACCTAACAACAATTGCAAAAAAAAAAAAAGTTGAATGTTGAAATAGTGCTTTCTCCATCCTAAGGGCAGAGCCCAACTTTAATAGGAAGTCCCAAGTTAAAAAAATAGGTTGGGAAAATGAGCAAAGAACAACCTTTAATAATAGAAAATTACTATAGTGATAGGTAAGATTAAAACACAAACTCAGAATGTAATGGAACTGTACTGTACAATAAAACATGAACAGCAAGATTCCTGGGGGGGAGTGGGCTGAGTGGGATGGCATGGGGGGGGAATCGGAAACACTTGTGTGAACTGATGCAAAGTGAAATGAGCAAATCCAGGAAATCATCGTCCACAGTATCTGAGACATCGTGTGATGATCAGTTATGAATGACTCAGATTTTCTCAGCAAAACAATGATCCAAGAAAGTATAAAGGATTCATGAAGGAAAATGCTATCCCCAAAGATAAAGAATGGATGAACTGTGATTATAAATTGAAGCATACATTTTTTTACTTATTTTATACTTTAATTTTTTTTCTTTTTCATTTGTTTCTTCTTTTTCAAATGTGACTTACATGGAAATGTTTTAAATGATCGAACACACATAACCTACATTAAACTGCCTACCATTTTCAGATGGAGTAAGGGATAAATATTTGGAACTCAAAATCTTGTAAAAATGAATGCTAATATTGTCTTCATGTGTAACTGGGAAAAAGTACTAATAAAAAGAACATGTCCTAAACTATATCTTCACAGAGATTGCTCTCAGGTTTATTAGTGTGGACACTCTTCTGGAAGCATTACTGTTCTCAAAGTCCTTGAATTCAGGTTCCTGCATTATCTCCGCCATGGTCAGAGGTGAGATAATGCTCCACATGGTAATGTAGTTTTACTTGCCTGTCACCTGCTGCCTTTTATCTCTCCCTTGGAATATGTTGCTGATTTAGCCAAACTGGTTTGTCTATTGTATGAATTTCAGTTGATGAATGGGTGCTCTCTTTTCCACAGAAATTATTTTCAAGGATTTTGTTTATGAGAATTGGTTTGAAAGTAGAATTGTTACTGGGCTTGTGGGGGTTCTTCCATTTCTAGGGTTCCTGAACTTATTTGCTTTCTTGGTGGCATTCAATTTTACTCATTGCTTGAGCTGATGAGAAAGTTGGCTCTGCAAAGACTTGTCTCTTGAATGGTAGTTGTAGGGACTTGGCTGGAAACAGGTGGTTTGGATGTTGTTGCTTTTTCCAAGGCTGTTCTGTTCAGAGTTATTGGTTATTTTCGTCAGAGTCTTAGTTGAGATGGTTGTCATGGGGTTGTGTAGTAGTTTGACTTACTCAGACACGTAGTGCTTCCTGTCTTTCTCTCTGGATACCTTGTTGCTTCAACCAGGTTGGCTTATTTGCTATGTGATTTACAATTGTTTGGAAGACCATAAAACTGATCCCTTCTACACAAGAGTTTCTTCCCCAGACAGTGGTTATGAGATCATTGAGAAAAGTGTGTACCACTTAGATTTAATTTGTTACTCCAAGGTTTATTTGCATTTTGAAAGGAGGAAACTTTTGAAGCAAGAGAAATCTTAAAAATTATATTTGGTAAATTGGAATCACTGTGGCAGATGGTAGGAAAAATATTTAAGGCATAAAGGAAATCAGATAACACCCCTGAAATGGTACTAGTTAAGTAGCCGTTTCCTACTTTACTTGAAAGGAGGCACTATCTTTGACTTAGGACATCAACTGTGTATCCCTAAAAATGGATTTGGGGGCAATGAATTAAATAGGAAGAATGGAAAGCTAAAGACAAAGGTTATACACAAGAAAAATTCAAGGAAAATAAGATTTCTGAAAGATATTGACTGAGTCATTTCTTCCCTTCTCCTACTTCTCTGATTATTGATTAATTAGTTTTCCAAGTCTGTGTTCTGTAGAGCACAAGAATTATTTATTCATTTTCTTCCACATTATCCTTCTGATATTGGTAGGGACAGGCATAATGTGTCAATATATAAAAGCTGGGGAAATTAACTAGAGGATCATAAACAAGATTCAGAAGGTCACAACTAGCTGAACTCTGTGTCCTATAGTTCTCCAAGAATAGGGAGTTCCTAGGTGGCACAGTAGATAAAATGCCGTGCCTGGAATCAGGAAGATCTGAGTTCAAATTCAGCCTCAGATATTACTTGTGATCATGGACAAGTCAACTTAAGCTCTGTTTGCCTCAGTTTCTTCTTCTTTAAATGGGGATAATATAGTCACTACCTTCTAGGGTTGGTGTGAAGATCAAATGAGATGATAATTATACAGCTCTGGATACATTGTAATTCCTAGTTAGTTCATGTTAGTGATTGATTATTTTTTATTATTTATTATTTATTTATTATTACTATTATTCAGTGCTGTAGCTACAGTATGAGCACCTTGTAATTTTAATGCACCTTTAAAGAATTCACCTGGTCCATTTTCTCTTCTTCCATATACATGATGAATCATATATATTTTCATATCTTTTGTCGTATCTCTTTTTCCATTGACAGCAGTACCCTGAGTTCAAGGTCTATTTCTTGGAAATGAAGCAGTGGTTTACTCTGACTACTAAGAAAGAAAGAAAGAAAGACAGAAAGAAAGAAAGGAAGGAAGAAAGGAAGGAAGGAAGGAAGGAAGGAAGGAAGGAAGGAAGAAAGAAAGAAAGGAAGGAAGGAAGAAAGTGAGGAACACCCAGAAATTACAACTACAAACTGCAGATGATTAGTATCATTGGCTAGAGACTACACCATTGTTGGATTTTCTGATTAGGACATAGAACAATGGCAAGGATTAGATGAAAAGTTCATAGCTGAGATCGGAAAAGAATGGAAATTTTTTTTGAGGGGTGGTTGAAGATTTAAGTCTATTGGAATTGTTAAAAGATTTTTTTTTTGCTACTGAACTGCCTGTCATACACATAATTCAATCTTTTGAGCTAGAAAGGTTACACAAAAAAATTGAGCAATAATGCGTGGTGGACCCCAATTCAAAGACTCACAAGATACTAATAAGACAGCTTCACTAAACATCAAACGACACTAGAAATAGGTTTGCTATTGAAAACTGTCAACAATGAAGAAATTGTATGTATCAGGAATAAGTCAGTTAATGAAGGTTTTTAAAATGTACTTTTTAAAAACTTACTGCTTCCCAATGTTCAATCTCATCGGACCTTTGCATGTTCACTAGTTATCCTAGGAAACTATCCATAGTCCATGTCTCTAACAGCAGGTTGTTCTTGAAATTGCAGCATTTGTGTTTTGCAAACAGTATTAAAAGCAGCTTTTGAGAGAGAACAGATTGTTTTCAATCATTTCATACAGAATATTTTCAGACACATACTTTTCTCATTGCATCCAGAACAAGTACAGGGGAAGCCCTTGGTCTCTAGGAAGGTTATACATGAGAACACATATACTAAGAATAAAATCATGTTTCTGCAACTAGAGCATCTTTACACAGGAAGAATTCTGTGTTACACAGTTGGTCCATGAATCAGATTTTAGTCTTCTTCTCCAACACAAAGATTATAAATGAGATATTCTATATATCCTTTTTGTGCTCTCAAGCCATCACAGTATTTAAAAATACTTTGATATCCTTATGAAAGGCACTGTGGTACAGCGTAGAATCCTAGACTCTTAAACATTAGAAGCAGAGCTTCAATTATCAGCATTTAATACCAATATAACTTTAGATAAATTATTTGATTTCTTTTCGTCTAAAATTCCCATATTTGTAAAAGATGAAAGACAAAACTGAAAAGATTGCAAAAAATAAAATGAAAATAAGTCATTTGGATTAAATTTCAAAAGTTTTCACATGTTTTGCACAGAATAGTTCATTTGATTCATTGATAGAGGCATATATCATTGTTGCTATTTGACAAATGCAGAAACTGAGGGTTAGTGAAGTTATTTGGCTTGTTTACCATCACTTGGCCAGTAAGCATAAATGACAAGTTACATAAACAATAATATTCAGGCACATAACCAGGACTTACAAAATATGTTTATATTGAGTGCATAACCTGTATTTCCTTTAATAATATGTGGCTTCTGCCAAAAATATGATTTTAATGGATTTCCTTGTTACTTAAAAGGCCATGAGGCCAGATTGTACTCTAAGTTACATCAGGGTAAGACTTTTTCAAAATCTATTCATTGACATATGACTCTTATTGTTTCTAAGATTAAAAGATTTGTTTTCTTTGCTCAATGTTTTTGCAATGTTTTTTCTTTAGTGACTAAGGTTTGACTAACTTAACAGTTATTGAGAATTATGGAGATATAGACATTTACATGTATCTTTATATTTGTATCTCTATCTGCATATTAATTATGAATCATTTTCACATGCTTCAATCTTCAAGAATATAAATTCCCATGGCATATGAGAAATAAATCTTAGTTGTTTGATAAGGACATTATTTATAATGTAAAGATTCATAAAAAATTTTTCTAATTTATATTTAATAACATATTTATAACTTTTGATCAATATCTATATTTATATAATAATTATTATTTACTAATTATTTGAAATTCATTTCTTTACTTTTAATTAAAAACAAAAAATAAAAAAAACAATTCAATAGTGGCCTCATGGTATAGTTATTAATTACATCCTATATCTCATATTTATGGACTTTGTCATATGCCTGTAAATATCATCTTCATTATTTCTTTCACAAGTTTCCTTAATGTCTTTCAGAATCACCAATTATTTCTATTTTCCCCATTTTGTCTGCCTTTTAAATTGGTCATGAAAATGAGGAGAGAAATTAAAGAAAATATAATGGTCTTTTCTTGAAGAAAAAAACCCAACAAACCTGAGTTGTAGTCACTAACCAAAGTTCAGAGATATTATTTTCCCCAATTATTGCCCATTTTTTTCCTCTTCATGCCCTACACTGAATGGAATGCAATGGAGTATCACCATCCTCATTCTCTGTGTCTCTCTAACCCTGAGTTTTCACTGTGTTAATCAGGGGATTTAAAGAAAAGGGTCATTTCTGGGATGTAACCTGCTTGCAACTATTAGATTCTAACAAAATTTCAATTTGTTACCTAAATAGGTTGACATGTGGCAAATGAAATTTAATACTGACAAACAGAATAATACAGATTAACCTAAAATGTAATAAGCAACAGATACAAAATTATAGATAATTGGAAGGAAGGGCAAAGACCTTGAAATAAACCTTGAATTCATGGCACATTTTCAGCAACCTAATTCATAGAAAGTAAATTCTGCTATTGCTTGTCCATGGAACCTCAAAAGTTTAATATTGAGGCCATCTACTCAGTAATGTTTAATCAGATTTTATGACAAATTTAAAATGATTCCTGTCTTATTTCTGGCATTGCACCCTGCATGTATTGTGGACAGCAAATTGGATTTAACACAGTAATGCTTTTTAAAAATATTTGAACATTGGCTGAAAGCTCTTACCTTGATGGCTATTAACCAAGATTTGGAACAGAATAGTGCAAGAAAGAAATGGTTTAAAAAATAGCACATTTTTTCTTGAAGACCAATCTAACTTGGAACTCTCCTAGCAAAAAAGGGATCTGATGGATTCCACCAATTTGTAACTCTAACATTTCTCAGTTTAGCAATTTAAGATGTTCCTTCCCTTAAAAGGAACTCTCTGCTGGCTCTGCTCAATGCATTTTCATTGGTCAAGTACATAATACACTCAAATGTTGGAAATCCTTTAGACTAGGGCTAAAGACAAAAATAACAATAGACTTATATGTCCCAAGAGAGTATAGAAGAACCATAAGAGTATTCAGATCAAATTAATATGTCATTCACTTTCTGTTTTTACCTCTTTCTTTTACTAATAACAACATAATTTGGTGGAAGTGAATGACTCCTCTTGCTTTATAGGAGCCAACTCAGCCCCAAATTCACAAATATAAAGCAAGAATTGAACTTTATATATTCTCACAAAGAGTCAGATGCAACATACAAGTTGACATTAGATCCATTAGAAGCTCATATTCTAAAGATAAAATGGAATCTTAGATTTTCTACATGAATATAATTTTGGGAGTTAGAGCCCACCTAGATTATCTAGCACAACACCCTCAATAAATGAGTGTGGAAACCAAGACCTAAGGAGGATTTTCTATGTGTGAGCGGTGAACATTATATAGGAGAAAGAATTGCAGAAAAATGAGCTGAAGAAGAGAAAATTGCTCAGGAGATATGAAGAATGTTGAATCACAAAAAGGGTAAAAGGTTGAGTTTTGGGAGGTGAACCCTGAGATACTTAGAGGAAAAGGCGTTGAGTTAGTGGTTGACTAAAGCTGAAGTAAACGTACCTCCTTAAGGAGAGGGAGAAAAAATGAGAGACAGATGAAGAAATAAAGGAGAAGGGGTAAAAATAGAAAAATAAGAAAGAAGTCTGTAAGGCAATATGGTTTAAAAAAGTTTCTAAATAGGATAAGATGCCAACAAAACCAATGTAAATTATGTTGTTTGATGAAACAAGCAGTAATAAGTGATAAAATATGAAAGAAGTGAAAAAGTAGCAACACAGTTGTTAGAAAACTTGCTGCATGTCTCTAGGGAAATTATTAGCATGAATAACAAGAATTACTTTCCAACAAGAGAAAGAAGAAATTTGTGGTAAATACCACAATGTTTGTAATACTTTTATTTCTCTCATAGCCAGGGAACAGTTATCTATTAGACCTGCACAGTTAACCTTACCAACTAAAAATGCTACCAATGATTTTGTGGAATTTTCAGTTGATTGTTGATAATATATCTTCCACTTTTTCTCATTCTAAACATGTTGCTAAAGTAATATAGTGGAGGAAATCTTACAGTTATTCCACCAAGGCAAACCTTCCTAAATTTCTGATAATTATTTACAGTCAGTGGAAAATCTGCCTTGAACAGATCTCTAAGGGATTTTCTATCACATCTCCTATAGAAATTTTCAAGGATACATTCATGGCTTCTGGGAACCAAGATGGCGAAGTGAGCAGTAAGCCACTCTCACTTTCCCTGCTTGACCTTTAAAAATCCAGAAAATATTGACCTTCCCTGAGGGGAAAAAAACACCTGAAACAGCAAAGTCAGCAGAAAGACAGGGTGCAACAGTCTATTAGTCCAGAGGGACTGAGGGATTAACAGAAAAGGTGTCTCTCTGTCTTGTGGAAGGGAAGCAGTACAGGAAGGGTAGCATCATAGCAAGCCCCATTTCAACAAACTGGGAATCCTGAACCTTATGGCAGTTGACTGAATCTGCACAAACACCAGGACCCCTTCACTCAATCCACACCACAACTTCAGCACAGCCTGGGTGATGAAGTGTCCTTTGGGGCCTGACCACCCACCTCAACTTGAAAACTGTGGGACTTTCAGTGTAGATCAGGGAAACACAGAAAAATTGCATCTAGAATCAGCACACAACAGATACCACCACTAGGACCCCAGCACAGCATCAGATAAGCTATCAGAGACCTACAGCCTCCAGCTGCCAGAACTTGAGGCACCAGCACACAAAGCCAGCAACCACACCCCCGATCCCCAGCACAAGAAGTCGGGGACTATGCACCCTGTGCTCAAGCAGGAGAGCTCAACTTTAAAAGCCAGGAAATGGGCAAATATCATGAACAAAAAGCGGAAATGGACAATGAATATAGATGCTTTCTGTGGGTACAGACCATAATGATCTCTGTGTTCATAAATTCTTCCCTTCTCCATAAATCTGATAAGTAAATTATTGAGCTCCCAAGTTACTTATAATATCACTCCTTATGTCTAAACTGTGTACCAATTTTTAGCTTATTTTGTTATATTGTGTAAGATGTTGGTCTATGCCCGTTTTTTCCATACTACTTTCCAGTTTTTCCCACAGTTTTTGTTAAGTAGTAATTTTTTATTACTGCTGGAGTCTTTGAGTTTATCAAACTGTAGATTCCTGTAGTCACTGACTACTTTGTCTTGTGTATCTAACCTATTCCACTGATCTACCATTCTATTTCTTAACCACCAAGTAGTTTCAATGATTGTTGCTTTACAATACAATTTAAGATCTGGTACAGCTAGCCACCTTCCCTTGCATTTCTTTTTATTAATTCCACTCATATTCTGGACCATTTGCTATTCCAGATAAATTTTATTACTACCTATTTCTGATTCTATAAAATAATTTTTGGTAGTTTGATTGGCATGGCACTGAATAAATTAATTTAGGTAGAATTGTAATTTTTATATATTACCTCATGTTTTAACGTTTAAAAACATTAACTGATGTTTTTCAAATTATTTAGATTTCAAAAAAAACTTTCAATGAAATATAATACCCATTCCTATTAAAAACACTAATGAGCATAGGAAAAAATGAGCCTTTCTTAAAATGATAAGTAGTATCAATCTGAAACCACCAGTAAGCATTGTATGTAATGGGGATAAGTAAGAAGTTGGAAGCATTTCTAGATCAAGGGTGAAATAAGATTTTCATTATTACCATGCTATTCAATATTCTATTAGAAATGTTAGCTTTAGCCATAGTACAAGAAAAAATGAATTGAAGTTAAAATAGGCAAAGAAGAAGCAAAGATATTGTTCTTTGCAGATGGTAGGATGGCATACTTAAGGAATGGTAAAGCATCAAGTAAAAAATTAATGAAATTGAAATAATATTTCAATAAATAATTGAAATACTGAATGACTTTAACTCAGTTGCAGGACATAAAATAAACCCACATAAATCATTGGCCTTTCTGTGTATTAATAACAAGCCCCAACTGCAAGAGATAGAGAAATTCCATGTAAAGTTACCATAGACTTTATAAAATATTTGGCAGTCTGTCTTCAACAACAAATCCAGGAACTATATGATCATGATTACAAAACACTTTTCAGACAAATAAAGTCAGATCCAAATAACTCGGTGTGTGGGGTGGGGGGGATCAGTTGCTCATGGGTAGGGGAAGCTAGTGTAATAAAAATGACAGTTCTGCCTAAATTCTTTTCTATTCAATGCCATACGAATCAAACTATTAAAAATGATTTTATAGAGCTAGAAAAAATAGAAACAGTTCTTCAGTAAGAATAAAATGTCAAGAATATCAAGGCAATCAATGCATTTTCTTTCTCAAGATGATTAATATGGAAACATATTGTGAATGACTGATCACTTTTAACCTATGTGAAATTTCTTGCTATCTTAGGGAGGGGAGAGGAGAGAAAGAAAAGGAGAGAATTTGATACTCAAAATTTAAAATATATGAAAGTTAAAATTGTTTTTGCACATATTTGGGAAAATAAAATACAAGTCTAAATATAATTTCAAAAAATAAATTAATTCCAGCTATTAACTAGAAGCTGAAGCTTGAATATGTTGCTCACATAATGAAAACATGACAATCAATGCAAAAGACCGTAATATTAGTAAAGATTGAAGTCAAAAGGAAAAGGGATAACAGAGGATGAGATAAATAGTCTTATGGAAACAGTGAACATAAAGTTGGACAAACCTAGAGGCAGTGGAGGGTTGAAACGCCTGGTGTTCTATGGTCCATGGAGTCACAAAGAGTTTGACAAGTCTAAATGACTGAATAACAATGGAAAGGTTCTCGACTATTATAATGACAATGATGACAAAGACAAGTGCATGGTCTAACATAAATTGCAAAGTCTTAGGTGTTGTGGAATAATTCCTCATCTAAAACTAAGCTAGGCAGTAAAAGACATGTAGAATCTTAAATATGTATTTTGATACAGTATCTCTAATGGCAGTACTCTATTCTAAACTAATTATATTGCAATAATTTAAATTACTTCCTACAATCAATGAAGCAAGATAGAGATCTTCATTTATGTCACTGTCTTCTCATGTGAAAATATTCCTGTTGTGGTTGACCAATGAAAGAGAAAAAATCTAATAAACAAAAGTCAATGCATAAAATATTTCTTAACAGGCAATCATAATTTCAATCAGATTGTTCTGTTTTTTGTAGCTTGTAATTTAAATTTTAGTTTTAATTTTTTTCTAATAATACATAATAAAGCTAAGTTGTGAAATATGTTTGTTAATAGTATTATTGTAACACCCACATTGCATTTCTAATGGTTAGCTCAGCGAAAGTTAGGGTTATTTTTACTCTAATTAAATATTCTCCCAGTTGAATATTATGTCCATTTACTTTAGAATAATATTCTTCACAAAGGAATTGAATAATAACCTTTATTCATAAAGTCAGCAAATTTGTTCAAAGAATCCAGCTGCTAAATGCTAAAATGATGAGTAAAAAGAATTATAACATTATTTAAAATTGTAGTGACAATTACTTTGGAAAGAATGCTTAGGTTAATTATTGATTTTTCTATCTCTGTCTTTCTGTCTTTATGTGTTTGTTTATTTGTTTTTAGCTCATTGACATGACTTTGGGAACAGAAGGGAAAACACCAGAGAGTATCCATAGAGAGTTAGCTTATAACTATATTTTCACAAATAATATAATATCACTTATAAATGTATAAAGGTTCTACTTAAAATTTTATATATGATATATGCATATGTGGTTTATTTAAATAATCCAAAGATACTATTTTAATTTAATTTAATTTATTATTCTAGCTACATTAATGTGTTTTCTTTGAGGAAAGGGAAACTACAATTCACATTAAAAAATTTCTGAGGAATAACACCAATAACTTTTTACTATTATTCATTTTAATCAGTGCTGCCTGTGTAGTGGTTTGCCATTTCTTTCTCCAGTAGATTAAGGCAAAGAGAAGTAATTTCACTTGCCCAGGATCATACAGCTAGTAATTATCTAAAGTTATATTTGAACTCAGGTTTTCCTGACGACCAGCCCATCTTTCCATCCACTGAGACATCCCAGGCAGCCACGTCTGTGTGGTAGCTGAAAATAACTTTATAGATGCATAATTCTGAAAAGCAAACAGTAAGAATAGTTGTGTTATCTTTTCAACAGGCTATTGGTGAATTGGTGAATTAGAGAGCAAATTCATATAGAATTCATGTCTTAGAGAAAAAAAGTAATTTGAAAGTAGAATATAGGTTGCTCTCATTAACTAGAGGTATCATTCATTCTTTACAGTTCTCTGCTTAATTACTTGTTTTGTTGATTTTAGACTCTAGTGATTTCCTCTCAATTTTCATGCAGTTGGCATCTTAGGAAGGCAAACTTTACATCTAAATACTGAAACACTACAGAGAATATTTACTAGAGAATAGTTATGTATAACCTACTGAATTTTATTACCCTGAGTTACATGTTGTCTTGTTTCAGTATGGGCTTTGTTGCAGGGAGAAACCTTGGATTTAAAAAGCTGTGAGTGACTTAACTATTCTCAGCAACACTGTACTTCAAGAAAATTCCAAAGGACTTATAAGGAAATATGATATCTGCCTCAAGAGAAAGAGCTGGTATGATCTGAATACAGACTGAAGCATACTATTTTTCACTTTCAATTTTTAAAACTTTTTTCAAGTCTTCTTGTATATGATGACTAACATGGAAATGTTTTACATGGTTGCACATGTGCAAGTTATATCAGACTGATTGCCATCTGAGTAAGGGGGGGGAGATGGAGAGATATTCAAATATTTGATATTCAAATATCAAAGATTTGATATTCAAATCTTTAAAAAACATAAAAATTATTTTAACATGTAATTGGGAAAATAAAATACTATTTTGAAAACTGAAGAAAAGTATGTTGAAGTCAGGATGGAGAAACAATTTCTCTCTTCCCACCCTCCAATTCAATATTGAGTGGTACATAAAGTTCTGGAAGTAGAGTCAGATAACTTGAATTTGAGTCCCACTTTTGCCATGACTTAGGGGTGTGATATTTCTTGGGTAAGTCACTTCACTTTTCTGATTTATTTTTCTCATCTATAAATAACTTCAAATTTATCAAAAAGGGATTTTGAAAATATATTTTATTGACATCTTTTTATATCATGAATCCTTTCTAATGTATTCCTCTCCTTGCCTTGTCTCAAAGACATCACTTTTTAAAATATTATTTTATTTTCTCCCAGTTGTGTCATGAAAATTTTTAGCATTTATTTTCACAAGATTTTCAGTTCCAAATTTTCCCTCTCCCTCTTTTCCCTCACCTCTTCTGAAAATGGAAGGCAGTTTTATATAGATTATATATGTACTATTATATAAGACATATTTCTATATTAGTCACAATTGGGAAGGAAGAAATAGATCAAAAGAAATAAAGATAAAGCACATAGTTTGATCTGCATTCAGAGACCATCAATTCTTTTAGCTGGGTATGGATCACATTTTCCTTCATGAATCCTTTGTGCTTGTCTTAGACCACTGTGAAGATGGGAAGAACTGAGACATTCATGGTTGGTCAGTATACAATGTTTCTGATAATCTATATAATAATTTTCTGTTCTAATTATTTCACTTTGCATCAGTTCATACAAATCTTCCCAGGTTTTTTCTGAAATATATTCTTCATCATTTCCTATTGCACCAATAGTATTCCATTACACTCATATACCACAGCTGATTCAGCCATTCCCCAGTTGATGGGCATCCCTTCAGTTTCCAATATTTGACTCCCAAGAAAAGGACTGTTACAAATATTCTTGCACATGTAAGTTCCTTTCTATTTTTTATCATCTCTTTGGCATGCAGACCCAGTAGTGTTATTGCTGGATAAAACAGCATGCACGGTTTGGTTGCCCTTTGGGCATAATTCCAAAATGTTTTGCAGAATGATTAGTTCAGTTCACAACTCCCTCAATAGTATATTAGTATCCAAATTTTCCCACATCTCCAGAATTTATTATCTTCCTTTGCTGTCTTATTAGCTGATCTGATAGGAATGAGGTTGTAGCTCAGAGTTGTCTTAATTTGCATTTCTCTAATTAAAAGTGATTTAGAGCTCTTCTTCATATGCATGAAGATAGGTTTGACTTCAACATTTGAAAACAGCCTGTTCATATTCATTGACTATTTATCTCTTGAGGAATGGCTTGCATTCTTATAAATTTGACTCAGAGTTACACCCACACACCCACACCTACCCACACACACACACATGTATATAAACACATATACAGACATATACTACATATACATATATGCATATATAAATACATATACATATGTAAAGGTGTGTGTGTGTGTGTGTGTGTGTGTGTGTGTGTGTGTGTGTGTGTGTGTGTGTGAAATGAGACCTTTATCAGAGAAATTTGTTGCAAAGATTGTTTCCTAGCTTTCGGCTTTCCTTTCAACCTTGGTTGCATTTGGTTTAATTTGTACAAAAGCTTTCTAAATTTAATGTAATCAAACTTGTCCATTCTACATTATGTAATGCTCAGTATTTCCTATTTGGTCATGAATTCTTTCTAACAGGAAGACCATAACTTGCTCTTCTAAATAGCTTGTGGTGTTACACTTTATGCCTAAATAATATTAAAAGTCTGTCATATGTAACCTTTCTAATATTATATTTACCTCCTTAGCACCTTCCTTGGTTATTTTGTGGTTGTATTTATCAAGTTTTGAGTGATCAGTTGAACTCTCCTACTAGTATAGTTTTGTTCTCTATTTCTTTCTGTAATTCACTTAACAGCTCCTTTAATAATTTGGATGCTATGCCACTTGGTGCGTATATGTTTAGTATTGATTTTACTTCATTGTCAATGGGGCATTTTAGCAAGTTGTAGTTTCATTCCTTATCTCTTTTAATTAGATCTATTTTTGCTTTTGTCTGAGATAAGGATCATCAACCTGTTTTTTGTTTGTTTGTTTTTTGTTTTTATTTCATCTTAACTATAAGAAATTTTGCTCCGGTCCCTTTACTCTGTGTTTCTCTACCTATACTGTGTTTCTTGAAGGAAAAAAATTGAACAACATATTGTAGAATTCTTGTTTTTGATCTATGCTATCCACTTCCATTTAATGGTAAAATTTGTCTCATTCCCATTACAGTTATGACTACTTGCTTGTGTATTTCCCTTTATCCTACATTTTCTCCTATCTATCCTCTCTCTTCTTTCATCCCTTCCCTCCTCACCAGTGTTTTTCTTCTGCCTACCACCTCTCATAATTTCCCTCCCTTCTTTCAGTCCCCATCTTTCCTTTACTTGATGTCCTCCACTCCTTCTTTATCAAGAAAGACAGATTTCTATATCCTTTCTCTTCATGTGAAATAATTTACCTCATTCTATCTCTCCTTTTCTTCTGTATCAAGTGTACTCCTCTTTCTCATCCCTTAATTATTTTATATCATCCCCTCAAATTCTCCTTATACCAATACCCTTTGTCAATTTATATTCCTTCATGCTATAGTATTAGTGATATAATTTTTAAGAATAACAAGTATTCTTTTCCTATATAGTTATTAAAGAGTTTAGCTTTATTGAATCCCTCTTGCTCTCTTTTTTCTCTTTACCTGTTTATGATTCTCTTGGGTCTTAGTAATGTTGGTCAAATTCTTGGTTTTTTTCTAATATTCTCCTTTGTTGGGTGGCTGTTGTCCTTCATTTCCAAAGAGAATCAAAATGACATCACCATGATAAAATGAAGTTTCATTGTGTCTGACTGTGGTTGATCAGATCAATAGAAGCTTGGAATGCTCTACCACAGGTTGAGCACAGATGGTCCGTGTGAATATTTGAGGTGGATACTCCAAATTTGTGCATCCTATATTTACTTTGTACTGTCTCAATTCTGCTTTGCTCATACAGCACAGCACCCTTTCTGATATGAGCAGACCATGCTGAGCAGTCCTGTGCCAGTGCCTCCCATATTCTCCTTGAAATCCTTCCACTGAATAACAATTTTCCCCTAGAAATATTATGCTTAATTTTGCCTGGCAGATGATTCTTGATTATATTGCTAGCTCTTTTGTCACCTGGAATATCATTTTCCATGACCATGGATCCTTTAGTGTTACAACTGCCAAGACCCTCGTAATCATGATTGTGACTCCTGATATTTGAATTGTTTCTTTCTGATCATTTATAGTAATATTACTTTTTCCCTTGACCTGATAATTTTGAAAATTAGCTATAACATTTCTTGGAGTTTCTATCTAGGATCTCTCTCTTGAAGTGATCAGTGGATTCTTTCATTGCCTAATTTGATATCTGACTACAGGATATGAGAGTGTTTCTTCATAATTCCCTTGATTATTTCTTGAAAGATGCTGTCCAGGTCCTCTTTTGGATTATGAATTTCTATAGTCCAATGATTCTGATGTTACCTCTCCTGGATCTATTTTCCATGTCATCTCTTCTCCCATAAGGTATTTTACATTTTCTTCCATTTTTTTCCTCTTTTGAAATTGTTTGATTCTTTCTGACCCATACTTATTAGTTTCTACTTGCCCAATTCTCACTTTTAAATTTTTGTTTTTGTACTCTGTATTTTTCTACTTTTTTCTCCATTTCACCAATTGTACTTTGTAAAGAGTTTTCTTCAGTGGATTTTTGGTCATTTCTACTTTTTAAGTTGGCTTGTTCAGATTGGTCATTTGGCCAATTCTACTTTTTGAGCAGTTTTCCAAGCTGATGACTCTTTTCCCATAATTATTTTTCATTGCTCTCATTTATTTTCCCATTTTTTTCTTCTACCTCTATTGTATGATTTTCAAGCTACATTTTGAGCTTTTCCATGAGTTCTTTATGGGCTTGAGATCATTTCTCATTTTTCTTTAGAATTTTGTTGTAGGTGTTTTGACATTGTGCAGCCTCTGAGATTGTATCTTAGTCTTCCCTGTCACCATAATAACTTTCTACGGTCAGATTCTTTTTTATCTTCAATTTTTTTAACCTTTCGCCTTTAAAAAAATGAGTTCTTCACAAAGGGAGCAAGGGTCACTGTTTCAAGTTTTTTTGTGCCAGTGGTTGCAGTCCCTGCTTGTTTTGCTGGTGTGGTCATCACCAGTCTTATTCATGGACATCTGGCCACAAGACCAAGATGGCTCTGGAGGAGAAAGTGAGGCTAGTGACTTTGCACAGCCCTTTCTCTCTCAAATCAAAGTCAGCTGAAAGTCATATCATCATCTCCCTGATGTCATTGTCCTTTTAGAGAATGAAGGACAGGTTATTATGCCCATCCTATTGTCTCCACTGACTCCTACCTGAACCCTAGCTTCAGTTCATCAGAGGCTATAGCATTTTCTGAGTCAAGCCATATAACTCCACTGAAAAATATTGGTTTTAAAAAGATGAGTATTGAGAAAGGTGAAGCCAAGATGGTGGAGTAGAAAGACTTATATATGCTAGCCCCCAAATCACAGCCCGTGGTTCTCCTGTAAAAAGAACCCCCAACATGTTCTGGAAGAGTGGAGCTGTGCAGCAACAGGGTGAAGGAGATTTCTGTTCCAGAGAGCCCTGAAAAACCAATCCCAAAGGTCCATCACGCACCAGACGGGAGCGGAGCCCAGCCCTGCCCTGGCACAGAGAAGAGCAAGTAGATCCGAGCAGGCTACAGGGACAGAAGCTCCAGTGGCTGCGAAGGTTCCTCCACCCACAGATGCACAGGTCAGTGAGAGAGATGTCTGGATGGGCTGAGAGGGGAGCGGGGTGTCTCCATTACTTGGGGCCCTTTGGGAGGCAGGAGCAGAGGCAGCAGGTGGCCAGAGGCTCCCAGAGCAGGCAGGAGCTCAGGAGGAGCTCCATTACAGAAGGTTTCTGCATAAACCCCCTGAAGAAAATGAGCCTGGGAGGTGGCCCTGCCCTCACCTGAGCACCAGAACTTAAGTTCCCATTGAATAGAAGCAAGGCCTGCTGCTGAAAGCCCTGAGGCTGGGGAGCAGCATTTGAATCTCAGACCCCAAGAACTAGCTGGGCAGATCTACGTGGGGGGTGGAGAGGACTCTCAGAAGTCAAGTAACTGGCTGGGAAAATGCCCAGAAAAGGGAAAAAAAAAATAAGACCATAGAAGGTTACTTTCTTGGGGAACAGATAATTCCGCCTTTCCTCTCTGATGAGGAAGACCAATGCTTACCATCAGGTAAAGACATAGGAGTCAAGGACTCTGTATGCCAAACATCTGAAATAGATATCCAATGGGCTCAGGCCATGGAAGAGCTCAAAAAGGATTTTGAAAACTAAGTTAGACAGGTGGAGGAAAAACTGGGAAGAGAAATGAGAGAGATGCAAGAAAAGGATGAAAAACGGGTC
>CM053773.1:76754941-76771276 GCA_028658325.1 Potorous gilbertii
ATCTGGCCCTACAGGACAAAAGAGAAGATGGGGACAAGAGAAGGGAGGGATGATAGAAGAGAGGGCAGATTGGTGATAGAGGAAATAAGAATGCTCGGTGTACTGGGATGAGGGGATGGGACAAATGGGGAGAAAATTTTGGAACCCAAAATTTTGTGAAAATGAATGTAAAAAGTTAAATAAATATATATTATTAAAAAAAAAGATTTATGTAGTTCTGAGAGGAGGTTGAGGTCCCTCTGCCCCAGTATGGTTTTTCTATCTCTTCCTATAACCCCCTCAATTTCTCCCTTAAGAATATGAATGCCATAGTGCTTGATAAATATTTTTAGTTTCATTATTACTTCATTATCGATGGTACTTTTAGCAAAATGTAGATTCCTTATTGGTTTTAATTATATCAATTTTTGCTTTTGCTTTTGCTGAGATCAGACTTGTTATCCCTGATTTTTTTTACTTCAGCTGAAGCATAATATATTCTGTTCTAGTCTTTTACCTTTGCTCTGTGTGCCTTTCTCTCTTTCAAATGTGTTTCTTGTAACTTATGTATTGTAGGACTCTTGATTTTTAATCCACTCTACTATCTGATTCTGTTTTATGGGAGAGTTCATCCCATTCACATTCACAAACATGATTACAGTTTATTTCCCTCCATCCTATTCCCCTCCCCCTTCCCCCACATTTATACTTTTTTATCTCCTTTCACCTTTTCTGTCTTCACCAGTGTTTTGCTTCTGACCACCATTTCCCTCCATCTGTCTTCTTCTATCAGTTTCTCTCTCTTTTCTTTCCCCTTTCCCCTGATATTTCTGCCCTCCCTTGCATGAGCCCTTTCTTCTCTTTCTTTTCCATTTCCCCTATTACTTCCCTATAGGGAAAGATCAATTTCTATATCCAACTGTGTGTAGATGTTATTCCCTTTTTGAGCCAAATCTGATGAGAAAGTTCACACACAATGCTCACCCCCTCCCTTCTTTCCCTCTTAATTGATTTTTTGCACCTCTTCATGCGATGTAATTTATCTTATCCTGCCTCTCATTTTTTTCTTTCCCCAGTAAAATTCTTTTTTGCACCCCTTAATTTTTTTATATCATCATTATAACACCATATCAAAGTCAATTTATACCAATACTCTGTCAATATATACTAATAAAAATACATTTCTCAAGAATCACAAGCATTATTTTCCTGTGTAAGGATGTAAACAGTTTAATCTTATTGAATAGCATGTTTTCTCCTTTCCTGTTTGCTTTTTTTGCTTCTCTTGAGTCTTGTATTTGAAGATCATATTTTTTGTTAACTCTTGTCTTTTCTTCAAGAAGGTTTAAAAGTTCTCTATTTCATTGAATGTCCATATCTTCCCTGAAAGATTGGGCTCAGTTTTGCTGGGTAGTTGATTTTTGATTGTAATCCAAGATCCTTTGTCTTCTGGAATAACATATTCCAAGCCTCTGATCCTTTAATGTAGAAGATTCTAAGTTCTGTGTAATTCTGGCTCTGGCTCCTTCATATTTAAATTGTTTTTTTTTCAGACTGCTTGTAGCAGTTTCTCCTTGACCTGATATTTTTGGATTTTGGCTACAATATTCCCTGGAGTTTTCATTTTGGGATTTCTTTCAGGATTGGTGGAGTCTTTCAATGACTATTTTAGCCTCTGGTTCTAGGATATTAGGACGATTTTCCTTGATAATTTCTTGAAAGTTGCTGTCTAGGCTCTTTTTTTGATCATGATTTTCAGAGAGTCCAATAATTCTTAAATTATCTCTCTTGCATTTATTTTCCAAGTCAGTTGTTTTTCCAATGGCATACTTTAAATTTTCTTCTATTTTTCATTCTCTTGATTTTGTTTGACTGATTTTTGATGTCTTATAGAGTCATTAGCTTCCATATGCCCAATTCTAATTTTTAAGGAATTATTTTTTTTCAGTTAGCTTTTTACCTCCTTTTCCATTTGGCCAATTCTACTTTTAAGGAGTTGTTTTCTTCAGTCAATTTTTGTCCTTCCTTTTCCAAGCTGTTGACTCTCTCTTGCTTAACTCTCAGTTTTTCTTCTACCTCTCTGATTTTTAAAATTCTTTTTGAGTTCCTCCAAGAAGGCCTTTTGGGCTTGAGATCTATTCATATTCCTCTTTGAGGCTTATATGTAGGAATTTTGATATTTTTGTCCTCTTTTAAGTTTGCATTTTGGTCTTCCCCATCACCATAGTCTGTGATTAGGGTTTTTTCCATTTTTTGCTCATCTTTTAGCCTACTTAGTGACTTTTAAAGGTGAACGCTGATCCTGGGGCACAGGGGGCACTATCCCAAGCTTCTTCCATTTGGGTCTAGGGGAAAAATCACTGACTTTCTGTGCCAGGGTCTTCAGGGTTCAAGGTTTTCCTACTGTTGGGAGTGATCTGGCCTATTTGTGCCTGTTGTGATGGGGTTCTGGGGTTGGCAGTTTGCCTTTTGTACTGTTGCTGGAGGCCTCAAAACTGGTTTGCTGTGCCACTAGCTTGCCGAGCCAGGACCAGGGGTCTTGATTGTTGATCTGTGCTGTGACGAAGGGCCTCTTGCTGGTTTGCCTAGATACCATTTGTGCTGGGCTGCATTTCCCTTTTAACCATGTGGGACATTCCTTTCCTGAAATCATTTTAAGTTATTTCAAGGTGGAAAATTGTTTGAGTCTGTCTTTTTTTGTGGGTTATCTCACTTAAGAATCCTTTTAGAGGTTTGGTTTAATGTTGTTTCCAAGGGAAACTGGGGAGAGCTCAAGCAACTTCTTGGCTTTTCTCTACCATCTTTGTTCTGTCTCCAGAATTGCATTTTTTGTTTTGTTAGATATCTCTGTTTTTACTTCTTCCCCTTTTTGTGAAGGAACCTCTTATATTTCAAGCCATAATAATTACAGTAATTTGTAACTTCTTTTGGGAATGCCAAGATGGAGGCAATGAGCCAATGATTCTAAGAAAGGAGATCCTGGTCCCCTGATCAGAAGTCACACTTCTCCATACCACAGTGGCCTGGCAAAGTGACTTTGGTTCTGTAGTGCCAATGCAATATTCACAGTGCCTGTGATGGCCATGAATATCTGGGTGCAATTCTGAATCATGGAATACCAAAGACTCTCCACATGGAAGGTCAAATCAGAACATTTATTGAGACACCAGAAAGCCAAATCCTTTACAGTAACAAAAATCTATACACATTAACAATGCAGAGAACAACACCATTCCCAAGTTTTCTCCTTTCTAGGCTTTCCACAAACCAGGTACATTAAACAAATCACAAGCAGGTTCTCTCAAACAAAATCACAAATAATCACAAAATCACTCATGCTGGTCAGAAACCTGCATGCTTCCTAGCTCAGACTACTCTCAAGACTAACTTCATCTTAGCTCTGTTCTAGCTCTGCCTTTTCCTGCTCCACCCTTTCTGTTCCACCTATTCAGCAAACTCATCCCACCACAACAAGTTCTGTAGGGCTCAGGCAGACCACATGGACCTATTAATGAATATGAAAGATCACTCCATTTTAAATTACCATTACAGGTTCCAGTTATCAGCTCCTAGCATTTCTCTTCTACAATAGTATTTAGACCTGGGGACCCTTAAGGTCACCTGACCCAAGTCTTCCAATTCTCATTTTACAAATGAGGAAACTAAGAACAGCTGAGGTTAAGTGGATTGTTTGGTACCACAAAATTGATGATAACTTAGTCATAAGGTCATCTGATTTTAAATGGAAGATTTATCACCCTTCTCCTCCCTACTCACAGGTATCATCAAGCTGCATTGTAGCTTTTCAAGTACACCTCAGGCTAAGTTTCTGAGGGCTGAGAAAATAAAAAGTTGTAGTGAAAGCATCTATAAACAGAAAATTAGTTCATTTCTTTCAAATAATCTTAACTATATTATTACCAACACATACAGGCATTTAGTGTCCTGTCTTGCCCTCATCCCAAACTGCCCTGAAGATGCTGACTCCCTCACTCTACCTCCTCGTTTCCCCCAATTAGGAGTAGCATTATCTTAGAAAATATGATTCTCATACTTTTTTATGTGGTGGTCTTCTCTTGTAGGGGTGCTGTGCCTCTCAAATTGTCATGAAAAAGGGGGAGATTGGGATTTTATTGAATTTATGAGGCTACTTCTAAACCTAAAGTAACACAAGATGCAACTACGGGTAGACAAAGCTGTATAATATTTGGGACTTCTAGGGCTGTGGGATGCATCTCACCTGGGAACCACTGCCCAGGAGAGCCCCCAGGTAGAAGAATAAATGAAATCAGCATTCTTTATTGCTTGGCTGGCATAAATCATGATTCACTCTGAACAAGTGAATGAGTGGCTATTTATAAGGCTGTTCCAGTGCCCATAGGGGACCATATATCATTTCTCAACTTTTTTCTTTTCTGAATTTTGGATTGAGTTGAACGTTCAACCTTCTGCTCTCATAGTGTTTTCCCTGACATGTGCTTTGAAGGCAGACTATTAAATTTCATTATTGAATATTTGTACACTTCATGTACAAATATATTCCCATATTTATCTTAACAAGATATTACAAGTATCAAACTCAGTCTTAGTAGCTATATGAGCCACATTCTGGTAGTAATCTTAGATTGCCTTCAGTTGGCATAGAGAGAGAACTTTCTATTGCAGGTTAAACTAGTAAATTTTGTGAATAAATATTTAAAGTGAGTTAAAGTAGTTGATTTTAAAGAAGAAAATATAGGAAGTTGTATTCTATTTCTCCTACTGGTTAGCTTGAGATACTATCTAAAGAATTAGTATATTGTGAAATATCAAAATGACCAGATAGGTTTTTTAGGGTTCATGGCACAGAATTTAGGTCTGGAATTATTTAAGACAAAGGAAATCTATTGAAAGTGATGAAGATATCTGGTAAGAAACACTTTAGCATTTTGTTATTGTTGTCCAGCCATTTCAAATGCATTTGACTCTTTATTTCCCTATTTGGGTGTGTTTGTTTGTTTTTGTGGGTACTAATGGAGGAAAGGCAGTTGGGTGAGCTCTAATACTCCAAAGCCTCCTTGCAGTCCACTTAGATACCTGCTTCCTCTTGCACAGGTCTGTTCCTATCTTAACTTGGTTTAAGGTTTAAAATACATACAATACTCGATAAATTTATCACAGGTGGCCAGTATTTGCTGTTAAAGATTGTTTATCATATTAATTTTCTAGTCTCAAAAGAAAAACACTCTCATTAATAGCTTAGAACACAATTGTTGCATGAAATAACAATTTAAAAGACAGAGTATAAAAATCCCACGAATGTATCTTACTCTGTTAGAGATCTGAACACCTTTACTCGCCCTGCTTCAGATATTCAGCTGGATCATCTTGGTCTTCTCTCAGGGGCTTCCACTTTCTGTCTTCCTCCTGCAGCTCTACCCATATCCACTCAGCTCTCTGCTATGCCATCTCTATCAGGTATCTCCTATATCCAGCCTGAGGTAATTGTGTTCATTGACACCCTGTAACCAAGTGTGGGTATCAGATTGGAATCCCTTATTTTATGTCGCAAGCAAAGCAACCTTCGCCCAACATCTCCATATGTTAAATTCATTGCCTGTATAGTTTCTCTGACTTGTTTCTCTGCTAGGATGCCCAGGCCTAATTTTTGGCAACATACTGAGGAAAATATATTGAAGGGAAATGCCTGGGCACCACACCATAGAAACATGCCATCAAACAATGAATAACTTTTTCTGATTTCCATTAAATTGAGACTTCCTGATAATGCCTCCTTATCTTCTCCATTTCTGGGACCACACTGAATCTGGGTAGAAATCATAGGGTCATATGAAGGAGAATACAAACCTGGCTAAACACTGTTATATTACATACATACATATGATTACACATATATATGTATATACACATATATCATCAATGTATGTGTCTGTGTATACACAATGATTATTTAAATTATGTACTTTACAGTCTGGATTCCAGTGCTATTCAAATGAAAATTTTCAAAGTTACTGCGTGCTTAATTGCCAAATTTAATAGTCTTTACTTAATCTTCATGTTTCTTGACATATTTGTTAATTTGACACCTTTGACAACTCTTTCTTCCTAGACTCTTTCTAATGTGGATTTTGTGACATTATTCTCTCCTGTTTCTCCTTCTGTTTGTCTGTCTGCTCCTTTTCAGTTCTCTCTGCTACCTTATCATCCTTATCGTGCCACAGAGCTGCAGGTTTTCCCCAACCATCTGCTCTAGGTTCTCCTCCCTGGCTATATACTGTTACTTTTTGTAATCACATCAGCTTCCATAGTTTTAACGATAATTTCTAAGGAAATAATTCATTTATCTCTATTGTCTCTATCTCTAGATACAAATATAGATAACTCTATATTAGTCTCTAATCTCTCTCTATGTATATGTGTGTATATATGTTTATGTGTGTATACATACATATATGTATATATACATATGTGTATGTATATATATGTATATGTATATATATATATACATATATATATATATATATATGTATATATATATATATACATATATATATATATATATATATATAAACATATGAGCATATATCTACCTTCAGTCTTTTCCTTGAACTTTAGTGTAATGTCATGGATGACCTATTGGATATTCAAACTGGCTCTCCTGGAAGCATAAATTCACTGTGTCCCAAACAGACCTCTCCCATTTTCCAAACTTTCCTATTTCTATCCAATGCCCTACTATCCCTCTAGTCTCCTAGCACTTTGACCTCATCATTTCCCTTGACTCTCATCTTACATGTCAAGTCAGTTGCCAAATCTTGCCAATTCTACCTCCATGACATCTTTCATGTGAATTGTCTTCTCTTCATTCACATAGCTACTACTACTTTAGTTCAGGCTAGATTATTCAATATCCTTCTAATTGGTCTCCTTTGCTCATGATCTGTTTCCATTCTAGCCAGTCTTAGAGAGTGCAGTGAAAATAATTTTCCTTAAGCAAAGATCTGACTATGTAATCTGCCCTTCAGTCAATTACGTTGGCTTCTTTTTGTCTCTGGGATAAAATAAAAACTCTTTTGTTTAGCTTTTAAAGCCCCTTACAACCAGCTCCAACTTGTCTTTTCAGCTTCATTGAATACTGCTCCTCCTCTTATGTACACATTTCAGCCAAATAAGCCTCTCTGCTCCTCAAACATACCTCCTGTCTCCATGACATTGCCCCAGCCATTCCCCCATGCTTGGCATTTAATCTGTCCTTACTGCCACTTCAAAGCAGTTCTCTTCCTTTTAACATGCAACCCAAGCACCCTCTTAACTTCTAGTGCCTTTCTTTTTACCTTGAATGCCTACCTTGAATTCGACTACCATATTGTATATATGTATGTATGTATGCATAAATATATATTTACTTTATTTGTATGCTGTATATATTTATGCATTTACTCCTCTCCCCTATTCGAATGTAAGCTTATTGAAAGTACAAATTGTTTGATTCTTTGTAGTTTTATCCATGACATCTATCATAGTGCCTGACACATAGTGAGTGCTCAATAAATCCTTGTAGATTTTTTCTCATAGCTGTGGATATTACTTTTAGCAGTGCAGTTTGCAATGCACCCACAGCTTTTTGTATCCTGTGCAACCCTTGTCCATATTCTCCCATAAAACCTCCGCAGGAGATTGAGGTGACATTCTGGGCAGCTTCCTTTAGATCTCTTGACATTCTATGGATATAAATAGAGGATATGGTTTGTCCAATAGTTATATTTACTTTTGTTATATGACCAACTTACCTCCTTTTCTAGTCATCATAGATTTAGAGATAGAAGGAAGTTTAATGGCCATTTTGTCTGATTGTCTAATTTTATAGATGAAGAAATTGAGCCCCATGGAGGTGATTTTAGCTGCCCCAGACGATAAATGCAGTAAATTGCAGAATTGAGATGAATTGAGATTCCGTGAATCCAAGTTCGGTGCTATTTCCATCATTCATGACTTTTCCTCCTCAGTTCTTCACTGGTAATATGTTTCAGCCCATCATTTGCTCTCCTGTGTTTTTAGAATAACCCTCGAGTTTTGGGGCATTGAGTATTCTATAACCTGGCCATTTAGTGTCAACAAAAAAATACTGGTTTAAAAAAAAGTATAGGCCTTTGTTTCAGAGTCTTTAAAAACAACTTTACAACTTTTCAAATGCGATACAACCCATTTCTTCCTCCTTTTCAATTCTGGATGTAGTTTGCTGTCCATCTACACTGTCTATCTGAAGTAAATGGACTGTCCACTCAACTGCGTACCATTTGTTTGATTTTTCCTATGTGCATACTAAGCTATACTTAATTTTTTCTTTACTCATAGCTTCTGAAAAACTGACCAAACTACATATTTATTTTTGTTTCTTGTGTTTTTTATAAAACATATATCTTTTGTGAGATGTATAAGGATAAACAACTCATTTTAAGTATGAAAAATTTTATTAGTTTCCTAACATTTATATTTAGACCTATCATTTCCCCAAATTCTTTATTTGGGGATAATGCTTTCAGTTAAATTTTTGAACATCACCATCACATCCTTTGAAAACTGAACCTTAGCAAATATTTAATTTCAGGACAGAGTTTTAAGTGTGATTCAAGTTGTACATTTTGTACTTGTAAAAATAAGCATTATCTTGTAAACTGCACAACCTGATTTTTTTGGCATTCTTTCCTCTGCTTTTCCAACTGCTAAGTCCACCAAGCTGTCTTAGTGCACAGAACCTTGCAACTGCATTAGGTAGACCTGAGTTTAAATTTAACCTCAGACACTTAATAGCTGTGTGATCCTGACAAGTCACTTAACCTTTGTTTCCTTCAATCCACTGGAGAAGGAAATAGTAAACTACTCCAGTATCTTTGCCAAGAAGACTCCATGGATAGCACTGGCATGCTATGGTCCATAGACCAAGAGTCGGATACGACTGAACAACAACAACAACTTTCCATCTCTCCCCCCTCCCCTGCCCCCCATCTCCAGGTGAGGTAGAACTTAGGAAACATGTCGACTGAGTCATTTCAGAACCTGAATATGCTATATCATTACCCACAGTAAAATTTAAAACAAATAAGCAAATGCAGAAACTAATAAAATAGTTATCTAGATAGATGGGTCTAATTGAACATTTGAGGCAGGTCCAATTACTTATTCAATACATGGAATGAAAGAACATATACATTTGTTTGGGAGATGGACACTCCTCTTCGAAAGGAAAGGTAGAAAACAACATGGCAAGTAGGAAGAACTACCTTATCCCTTATCCCCTAATGTAATTGGGCCATCGTTCTTCAGTCTAACCTGGTTCTTGTAGAAACATGTATACCAGGCAACAAAATCAGTGCAGAATAGAATGCCAAGAAATCCCCACTAAAAATCGGTGAGAATAGCTTGCTGGTCTCCTAATCAAATGATCTGCTAAAGGCTATTAGCTACTATGACACTGTATACAAGCAGTAACTGTAGACTCTTTGAACACCAGATGGTCAGTTTTGGTGTTTGATATCTTAAATGAAGATGGACTCAAATGAAATGATTATTTCAGGAGGTTATGTAAGTAAATTTATTAAGTTTATGCTAAATTTGTCTCAGAGGTTGTCAGAAACTACAAGAATGTACATATTACATAGTTGGGTATTTGTGAATTTAGTTACTGATTGCGTATGACTCTCATGAATGTTTCATTTGATCAGAAAGTTCACTGGGTTTTGGAATTGAGAATGAAATAAATAGGTTTTAGGCCCTTTGGTTTGAAAATGGGAACCTTTCAAGCACATATGCTGGTATATAAAACTTCTGAATTTTACCATTCAATTTGTGCTGCACTCATTTTTGATTGAATGGTTTATTGAACCTCTAAGTATAGCCTCTTACTACTACTATCTCTCGTTTCTCTCCCCCTCCCTAGCACCCCAGTAAACAAGACTTTACCTGACAAAGGAAAGTAGCTGGAGGTATATTTTCGCAAAGCCCTGGATGATGTTCCCCTGACGTGTGCTGTCCCAGTTTTTATAAATTAAAAATCTAGCCATCTCTGTTTAGTCTCTAAGCGATGCCAGCTGTCTTCTCTTGCAAATACTCCAAAGATGCTTTGAAGCTCTTCCTGCATTGTGTTGGCAACATTAGTTCGGAAAGATTTGAAGACTATAATAGCTGGAAAAGGTTACACAGTCTTACATAATTGACTGTGGCAATATGAAATATTACCTGCTCTCTGTTTTGTAACAAAGTAGATATTGCTTTCTTTGTGGTCTGAAAAGAAACAAAGCCAAGAAGGATTGCTTTTGCTGGTAAATTTCCAGGTTAAAAGCAGCAAATCTGTATTGAAAAGTGTCTCTTCCCTTGTTGTGAATAGTAAATTAACCACTGTATCCTGCTGAATACACAATATGCTTCTGGCTTAATGCATCAGTTGCTTTGTATTTTCTCCAACTATGTAGTGGGGGGCAAATGGATGTCACATAAAATGAATCTAGCAAGAATGAACATACTGGCCCTCTAAACTTATTTACCCTCCAAATGATTGTAAGGGAGATAAAAATTAATGATGAATTTCCATCATGTGCTAAAGCTCAACCATTCAGGATAGTTCTTTTCATTCATAAGCTACAATGTGCTATACAAACATGAGATATTATACTTAAATGTTCAAAATGTATAATGACATCTCTAATAAAGTAGCAAAATCATTGTACTTTAGCAGCAAACTGTTAAACTGTTAAGCATGCATGACATTCTCAATTGAGGGACCAGGAATTTTTAAAACAGTCGATGGGAAAATTGGACAGCTTTGTTGTTGTGTCTGGGGATTTCAAAACTGCCTTTTGGGAGAGGGAAGCAATATTTTAGTATAATCACTTTATCAAATGTGCAGGGATAGTAGATAAAGTGCTGTACTTGGAGTCAAAAAGAAATGAGTACAAATATTTTGAGTGTTTGCTAGCTAAGGGACCCTGGGCAAGTCATTTACTTCTCTTTGTGTCATTTTCCTTATTTGTAAAATGTAAAACCTACATTGTTGTGAGAATCAAGTGAGACTATATATAAAGTGCTATATACATGCCATTGTTAATATTGTTTACTATTATTATGTGACCTGAGCTGTATTTTAAAGGCCCTGCGACCCCAATCTCACTCTCCATGAAAATGAGCAGCCTGTTCAGGAGAGGCCACTAAGCAACACAAGAGACTTGTGAGGAGGAGGTATAGACACACTCTAATGCCTCCTCTCTACCTGCCTGCCAACCGTAACACTGGTGGAGTTCATAGAAAAAGTCCAGGTTAATGGATACTTTCAGGACTCTCCAGACCAGTACAGCTGTGTCCTTCCCCATACATTAGTTGCTTACTTGAGTATGGCATCGTGGGATCATAGATCCAGAGCTGGACGTGACCTTACAGGTCATCTTGTCTTAACTCTCTCCCCTTCATTTTAAGATGAGGAAAATAAGGTCAAAAGAGGGAGCCTTGCTTAGAGTTATCAAGGTAGTAAGTGCCAGAGTTCTCTTCTTTGTTGAAAGCTAATATTCCTCATAGGCAAATTGTGTATTCATCAACATTAGCAACTTTCTTCTCCTTCACTAAATACCTCCCTATGCACACTGCAAATGGCAGTATAATTAGTCATTACTTTAGTTCATCTACTCCCTGTAGTTCTGCTTGGTTTCCTTACCTATCATACTAACATGTCTTCATCCTTGACTGAACGTTGTAGTACAGTTATTGCATTATGTGAAGTTAAAAAGATAGGATAGTCTTAAGACTGTTTTGAGTGTGGTCTCTGATTCTGTCCTGTTTACTTAAGCCAGTAAGGAATTCAGGAAAAACAGTTGTGAAAGGGAAACATTCGTTTTTATTACTATATCTTTAAAAAGGAATTTGACAAAACACACCAAGACAGCAAAACTGTTACAGGAACTCTTCTGAAGAGATCTTAATAATTCAAAAACTTTTCCAATGATGAGCTGCAAGAAGGAACTACTGCAAGTCCCTGCTTACTCATACAGAGGCTAGACTAAAGTGTGAATGTCACTCTTTAGGACATTATACAAGAGACATAAAATCAAATGAATTTCTAAAAAACCACAACAGAAAGGGGACAGGCATAACATTAATGACTATGGTCAGGTTGTCTACAGAGAAAAGACAATAATAGTGCTACCTCATAAGTATTTTGAAGGTGAGAGGTAAACCTCTGGACAGAACCATAAATTATTTATTGAAGATTCCAACGTGTACTAAAAAATTACACTGGGCTAGTGACAGTGATTAAAGGTGCAGTGTCGACACAGAGATGCTGAGGTTTTAATGTACTAGGTATTGATTGTGTGATGAATCCTAACAGTTTGTTTCCTGTGGTTGCTTGCAACATGGGGTGAAATGAAAATAACACATGAAATTTTTGTAGGCCACACTGCATGCAGAACTGAGTGACTGATGGGCTAAGTGAATGATGAGGTCCTCTTTCCCATTCAGAAAAGACAGAGTTGTCTGGTGAGTTGGAGACTGAGTGGTCCAAAAGTGATATAATCTTGTGAGAAATTCAAATGAAATGTGAGTGTTTTCAATTTATTCATAAGAGCAATCCTAATTAAGTTTGCTTTCGTTATGTCAATATATTGCTAAGGTTTTCCGATATTCAAGTATTTGGAACAGGGAAAAGGATTTTAAGTATATCTAAAGAAAATTTGAATAAAATATACGTAATTAAAATTATTTTCTGGGGCATGTGATCAGAAAATGCTTTCATGTATGGCACAGTATAGTCTACTTCAAGTCATAATTGCTGCCCTGAAGTTCATAATTTCTCTTCTCTTTTTTATTTATTAGTTACAAGTTAATCAACAAGAAATGGATAAAACCAGATAAAGGAAAAGGAACATAATTAATGTTTAAATGACTGAAAAGGGGATGAGTAGAAATTTAAATGCTTGCTTTCTTCATCTCTCCTCTTAGCTTGGCTCATTTTGGTGTGTGAGCTCTAACTATTTCTCTATTGGGCAGGTCCTGCTCTGATCTCTTCACGTTCACAGGGAAAATCCAAGTAGTTCTGAGTTATTCCTGATCTTAATGAATTCTGTGACATTTCATCTCTATACGTGATAAAAGCCAAACACGTAAAAGGTCAGGGAAAGTACCCAAATTTACTCCGAAGATAAATGAAAGTTCTGCCAAGGAAAAACTTGGGTGATAAACTAAGCTTGGGTTAATAGTTGCTGTTGGGAAGTAGAGTCCAACAGAGAAAGACAATGGTAGCTATTGATCTTGATGGTTTTGAATTCCAGTATCCTGAATAAGAAAATCACAGAATCTGGGGTGGAAAGAATCTGGTTCACAATCTTTTACTCCTTCTCAACTCCTTTATTTAGCTTTTAAGGCCTCTTGTAACCAGGCACCAATCTATCTTTCCAGCCTCATTACCTTACCCTCCTTCCTATAAACTGCAAATCCAGCCACACTAGTCTTCTTTCTTTTCCACATGTAAGACACTCAATGTCCTGTGTCCATGACTTTGAACTGGCCCTTCCTCATACCTGGGATAAATTCACTTCTTAGCTGTTCTCTATAGTGATTTCCTTTAAGATAGGGCTCAAGTACCATCTTCTGCATGAAGCCTTTCCTGATCCCACCCTCAACTGCCAATACTCTTCCTCCAAAACTATCCTTTAATTTCTTTTTTTATAATTGTATTTATTTACTTTTTATTTAATATATATATATATATATATATGTGTGTGTGTGTGTGTATTTTACATGTACTTGTCTTCTCCATTAGAACATAAGCTCACTGTGAGTTGGTATTGTTTCAGTCTGAATATTTGTGTCCCCAGCACATTGTTTGGCACATAGTAGATGTTTAATAAGTTTTTATTGATTGGTTTATTAATTGATTTGTCCATTCAACTCAAATCCAACTGTGTCACGATTTCAGTGCAAATGTCAAATTACTTACATTGCTGCTTTTAATGTTTGTATGCATTTTTAAAAATTCCTGAGGAAAAAAGGAATTAATTTTCTCATTAGTAAATAATAATTAACACTCCAAATCTTTATTCTCTCTGACTTGATATCATGGTTCACTGGTTGTCAAGAGAATAGATTTTTGAAAAAAAAGCTTCCAGCATTTTGGATAGAAGATTCAAGATGGATTCGTAAGCAAAGATGGATAAGAGCCGCATTTAATGAAAAGGGATAGATTGGGAATGATATGCATCACTTATAGGATGACTGACTTATAAGTGGCCTCTAAGGTCCCTTCTATTAAGGAATCTACAATGGATCTATCCCGATAATATCCAATAATTTCTCATACTTAATATTTCTAGGACCAGTGATTTAATCAACAAGATTTCCTTCCACTAACCAGATCACAACCCTACTGTAACTCAATAGAGGGTCTTCATGCATTTTTCTAACAAAGAATTCACTACCTTGAGTCCAACATTCTAATAATGAATTCCTCCTATTTTAGACCCCTCTGCCTCCCTCCCTCTCATCTTCCCTTCATCTCTCCCTGCTCCCTCTCTGTCTGTCTGTCTCTCATATGTAGCTGTGTGGGGAAGTGGTAGCAAGTGCAAACTTTTACTAAGGAAAACAAGCAAATTATCTATAGTATACACAATGCACACACACACACATATATGTATATACTCACATATATGAAAGCCTAACTTCCTGAGTCTAAGAACTTTGGGAATAGCAATGCATATAAGAACACATGCCCAAATTTCATTTTAGACCCTACAGTCATTATTCAGAGAATTAACCCTTGTAAGAAAGTGCCCACAGTTTCATTGAAATGGTTCTACATCAGAAACTGATGAAGTTTTATTAATAGAAATAACATTGAAGAAGACGCATTATTATTGACTTTGTCTCTGTACCTTAGGAACTATGAGATGTTTTCATCTGACATGCCACTAAAACCTCCTGCATGTGGTGTTGTCTTTCTTGTTAGAATTCCTTGAGAACAAGGAATGTCTTGTTTTTCTATGTATAGCAACAGAGCTTAGCACAGTATTTTGTGCATATTCAACCATAAACATTTTTTATTCATTCATTCATCATCATTCTTTCATTTGGGAGATGCTGAAACACTATTAGATTATGGACTATGGGCATAATCACATAGGAAGTATGTTACAGGCATGACCTGAACACAGGTAGCCCAGACCTCTATTCACTATAACACTCTGCTGCTCCTAAGCTGGTTCTTGACCAGCAGATACACAATTTATCACCCACACAGGTACTTGAAACTTTTCCAGAATAGTAGGACCTGCCAGAACCTCTAGCACATAAATGAAGGGGGAGAAGAAATGAATCCACTGTGGAACTGTGTTAATATATCTGTGAAACCAAAGGCTCAAACTTATTTTCTTACTTCTCATGCACGATCCTCTGTCAGCCTTTTTTTTCTCAGTCCACTTATTTTATAGTGTTCAGTTGAACAACTACAATTTGTTGCCTATGCAATAATTAATTCATCAGACGTGTATGGTGATATTACCCTCCAGCGGTTGATTCAAATAAATATCAATAGTCAATAAATGTAGTTCTTAAAAAAAGCAAAAGGTAGTTTCTAACAGTAGCACTCTATAAATCATTCACCATATTAAACCCTGCATGCCCATATGATAGCACAGGTTGAAAAAATGCCCTAGCTAATTTAAACTGAGATAAACCAGAAGTGAACTGAAACATTTAGTCTGTTTATCACCCTATTATATTTTCCCTCTTCTGTAGATACTTAAAAGTTATTATTTCATTGTTCCATACAATATTCCAGTGGAAGGCAACATTTATAATATCTATCTTTAAAATAAAAAAAAAAGATGATTTGCTCAAATATATAGCAAGGGGAGAAAGGAAAGCTAAAAATCCTTTTCTAATCCTTCTCTCCCTGCCTGTCTTCTCTCACACCTAAAGTGCACCAGAGGGTTCTAAATTATTAAAAACCTATATTCTTTAAAAAAAAAAAACCCAATGGATTGCAGTTGAGTCTTTTGGAAAATTTAAGACTCCTCTTTCTCTTAGCCACCATTTCTGGGTGGCTTTTGGAACTTGGTTTATCTGTAATATCTCAAGGACAATTAAATTCATCTGTAAAATCCTTTAATAATATCTGCCAGTCTGAAAGCAGATTCTGTGAGAAGATGCTTAAATTGGTTCTGTGAGAAGATGCTAAAGAAACAAAGGCCATGATATCTGCCCCTAAATACTTTATACTTATATTGGTGAAAGAAGGCACATATACTGGATATGAATGTGGGGTAAGAAAAATTATAAATAGAAAGAAAACATTTACAAGTGCAGGTGAATCAAGAC
>CM053773.1:76771776-76794422 GCA_028658325.1 Potorous gilbertii
GGGAGGGATGGGGAGAAGCTGGAACTTAAAGTTTTAGGACCAACTGTTGAGTATTGTTCTTGCTACTAGGAAATAAGAAATACAGGTAATGGGGAATAGAAAGTTATCTGGCACAGCACAAAAGAGAAGATGGGGTAAGGGAAGGAAGGGATGAAAAAAGAGAGGGCAGATTGGTGATATGGGTAATTAGAATGTCCAGTGTATTGGGGAGGGGGGAGGGCACAAATGGGGAGAAAATTTTGGAACCCAAAATCTTGTGAAAATGAATGTAAAAAGTTAAATAAATTTATTTAAAATAAAAAAAGAAAACCGGCTTTCAGTCTATTAAAGTTGGCATTTAATCACATGAACCATTTCAGTAGTATGTCTGTTCATTTTTAAATGCACTTCTTTATACTTTTTCCAGTTTAGCCCTTATTTTATTCATCATATTATCATTATTTGGGAATATAGTTTATATCTCATATTTCTTTGTATCTCTATCTAGTAATTCTATAATAAGCCTTGCATATAATACAAATACAGTGCATATATATTTATTGGAAGTCCACTTCTAATAATTATAAATTCTATGAGTGTTGACATGACCTCTCTTTGAAATGATAACTGAAATCTTAGGTAGGTCTGATAGGTAAATCTTGTCCTTCATGAAATACTACTGGCAATGGTATATAATTTGATGGGAAAAATCTATTGGGGATAAGTAGACATGGCTCAATGTCCAACCTCTTTTCTTTTTACTTCCCCTTCATTTTTTCATATAGTCCTGTTTTTCTTTGTACATATTAAGAGAACAGTGCAATTGTTAATAAAATATTACAGATATTTCAAAAATACTTTTTACACTAGAAATATTCATAATATCTTCCCTACAATATTTTTTATTGTGTGGGGTTGTAAAATTCATGCAATTTTCCATATTAGTTATCTGATTCTAATTTTCAGATTTCCTTAGACATTACTTCTAAGTAAACACTCAAAAAAGTATACTTTGGGAATTTCAGAAGGATTGATATTTAACCTTTCTCATCAAATTATTTTTCAATCTAAAAGCTCTACCCTTTTAAAATGTACATTCTTCTAAGATTTCCAAATACAATCTCTTTGTTAAAAGATCAGAAAAATAAAAGAAACTCCAATTTCAGCTAAACTGAGTATTCTCAGTTCTTTAGAGGGTTGTTAAAGGTTTCCTTAAAAAAGAAAGATCCCAAGAGTGAATATTCATTCTGTCAGAAGAACAGTGAAACAGCCTGTTTCTCCATTTATAAACTACCTTCATCAAAATGATAAAGTAGTGAAAATATATCTTTGATATTATTCAGTTCTGCTTTCTCCATTCATTTATTTTTTTAATTTTAAATTAATTTATTTGTAGTTTTCAACACTCATATGCACAAACTTTAGATTTCCACATGTTCTTTCCATCTCTCCCCTCCCCCACTCCAAACAGAATGCATTGTAATTACTGCTCCCAGTCTACCCTCCCTTCTATCTACCTGTCCCTTATCCCCTTCTCTTCTATTTTCCTGTAAGGCAAGAAAGAATTCTCTAGCCTATAACCGCACTTTCCTTTTACATGGAAAAACAATTTTTACCATTCAGTTTTAGAACATCGAGTTCCACATTCTGTCCCTTCCTCCCTCCCCACCCACCTTCATTGACAAAGCAGTCAACTCGATGCAGCTTATATGTGTGTGGTCATGCAAAACACTTCCATAATATTAATATTGTGAAAGACTAACTATATTTCCCTCCATTATATTCTGTCTCACATTTATTCTATTCTCTCTTTTGACCCTATCCCAGAAGTGCTTCTGCTTACCATTCCATACATTTGCCCTCTTTTCTATCATCTCCTACTTATCCCCTTTATCATTTAGCATATGATATGATTGATTTCCATAACCAACTGAGTGTGTATGTTATTTCCTCCTTCAGTCAAATCTAATGGGAATAAGGTTTACCTAGTCCTTCTCACCTCTTCCCTCTTCCCCTCCACTGTAAAAGTTTTTTCTTGCCTCTTCTATGTAGAAATTTACTCCATTCTACCTCTCCCTTTATCATTCTCCCCATACATTTCTCTCTCCCTGGTTAATTTTACTTTTTAGATGTCAACTCTGTATATTCAACTCACTCTGTGCCCTCTGACCGCATACATGCATACAAATATGCACACATATGTATATGTAAGAATGTGAACAATTTAAATTTAATAAGGCCTTTGTGCTTTCTCTTTCCTGTTTACCCTTTCCTGATTATTTTGATTCTTATATTTGATAGACAGATTTTCTATTTATCTCATCTTTTCATCAAGAATTTTTAAAGTACTCTATTTCATTGAATAAATATTTTTCCCTTGAAGTGTTCTACTCATTTTTTGCTGGGTAGGTGATTCTTGGTTTTAATTCTAGCTCCTGTGATTTCTGGAATATATTCCAAACCCTGCAATCACTTACTGTAGAAGTTGCTAGATCTTGTGTTATCCTGATTGTGTTTCCACAGTACTTGAAATATTTCCTTTTGGTTGTAATATTTTCTCCTTGAACTGAGAATGATGGAGATTGACTATAATATTGCTAAGAGTTTTCCTTTGGGGATCTCTTTCAGGATTCTTCCTGAAATTCTTCCAAATTTTGTTTTCCCTCTTCGTTAGAAATTAAAAAGGGTACTTTTCCTTGAGAATTTCTTGAAAGATGATGTGTAAGCTCTTGTTTTGATCATGGCTGTGAGGTAGTCTAATAAGTTTTAAATTCTCTCTCCTGGATTTATTTTACAGGTCATTTATTTTTTCCAATGAGATATTTCACATTATCTTCTATTTTTTTTCACTCTTTTTGTTTTGTTTTATGATATCTTGATTTCGCATAGAGTCATTAGTTTCCATTTGCTCCATTGTAATTTTTAAGGAATTCTTTTCTTCATTGAGCTTTTGGATTTTTTTTCCACTTGGCCAATTCTGTTTTTTTAAGGCATTCTTTTCCTCATTAGCTTTTTTTTGGACCTCTTTTGCCATTCTGGTTACTCTATTTTTAGTGTGTTATTTTCTTCAGCACTTTTTTGGCCTCCTTTAGCAAGCTGTTGACTCCTTTTTTCATGATTTTCTTGCATCACTCTCATTTATCTACCCAATTTTTTCCTCTACTTCTCCTACTTGAGTTTCAAAATCCTTTTTGAGATGTTCTATGGTCTGAGACCAATTCATGTTTTTCTTGGAGGCTTTGGATGAAGGAACTTTCATTTTGTTGTCTTCTTCTGGTTGTATGTTTTGATTTTCCTTGCCATCAAAAATTCTGTGGTCTTACTTTTTTCCTCTCCATTTGCTCATTTTTCCAGCTATTTACTTGATTTTTTAGTTTTTTGTTAAGATAGAACTCTGCTTCCTGAGTGGAGCACGCACTGTCTGAAGCTTCAAGTTTTTGTGTAGTTGTTTCAGAGATAATTGTAGGGACCAGTTTTTATTTCTTCTAAGTTCATATGATCAAAAGGGAGCTGTTTACTCCTCTCCTGGTCTGTTCTCTGCTCTGTGATTGTCCACAAACACTCTCTTCTGTCTTGAACTGTGAAAAGGATTCCCTCTCCACTGCCATCACAAGCTCCACCATGCTAGTACTCCTCCTCAGGACCACCACCTAGTACTATGACCCTGATCTAGGCTAGGCAAAGTAAGGTAATCTTCCCTCAGGGCCAGCAAAGAAATCTCTGCAATCTCCCTGTGATCAGCACCTCCATTACTCCATCATCTGTGGTCTGAGAGCTCCAGAAGCACCTGTTGTCATTGACACCTGGGGGTTGGGTCCTGACTGGGCTCCTCTCTTTGCCCTGAAGTTGAGGCTAGACCTTGCCTTTCTCTCACCCAGGTCCCACAGATCTTTCCTACAGAACTTCAAAGTTGTCTTTGGCTTCATGGATTGAGAAGTCTGGAAAATACCACAACTGCCAGTGATTAAGTCCCCTGAGGCCTCTTTCAGACCTTCCTATGCTGGCTGGGTCTACACCCAGTCCAGCAGAGCTTTCTTGCTGACTTTCCAGGTTGTTTTGGTCTGGAAACTTGTTTCACTCTGTCATTTTATGGGTTTTGCTGCTCTAGAATTTAGGGTCATTTTTCTTACAAGTATTTGAAGGGGTTTGAGGGAGAGCTTAAGTAACTCCGTGCTTTCACTCTGCCATCTTGGCTCCACTCCTCTGCATTCATTTATTTCACCAACATTATCCCGGTTTCCTCCACTGTTGACCATGTCTTCCTATAACTGTTCCAGAATCATCCTTGACAATCACGAACATTATTGACATATTGTGTCCCATTCTGAAATCTGTTTTTAATTCTATAATGTAAAGTTAGAACTCTGAAGTTCACATTAAGCTTGCTTGCCAATTGATGACTATATAATATATTACGATTAATCAAGCATGGAAGTTGTAATGCCAATGTGATATTCTCAGCACCCAGGTGGCCGTGAATGTCCTAATCCAATTTTGAATTATGAAATACCACAGACTCTCCACGTGGAAAGCAGAAGAAAAACATTTATTTAGACACCAGAAAGCCAAATGTATCACAGCAACAAAAATTTATACGCAATAACAATGAAGAAAATAACATCAGCCCCAAGTCCTTCCCCTAATAAGCTTCCCACAAACCATCTCCACTAAAAACAATCAGAAGTAGGCTTCCCTTAAACAAAATCACAAACCGTTTTACTCACAGTAGCCTTCTAACTGCTCTCATGACTAATTTCCTCTCAGTTCTGCTCTAGCTCCACCTTTTCCTGCTATGCCTTTCCTGTTCTACCCATTCACCAAACTCTTCTCCCCACAGGTTCCACGTGACTCAGAGCCTTGTAAACCAGGCAGGTCACATAGGCCTATTAATGCATGAGAAAGATCTTCCTATTTTAAATTATCATTATAGCGGTTAGGGTAATTGATGGGAAAGTACCTGTAATGTTTCTAAAAGATACCCCTGGGCTGCAAAAAATGAGATATTAATAAAAAGCTATGCAAAAATATTTTTTCAATTCTTTTGAAATAGAATGTATTCTCATTGATTTTCCTGAAGACTTAGAATTCATGATGCTGTGTTGAACAATACTTCTTAATAAATGATGTATGCATGTATGCATGCACACACACACAGTAGTAAACATAGTATCAAAGGAATCAATGACATTAAAATAAGATTAAGATTCCCTGAATTACATGATGCGTAGATCTAGCATTCTATAAAATTATATAATCTGGTGCAGGTCTGAACCAGTGAAAGAAATATCCTTTCAAGGTTATAAAACTAAATATTTAAGTTGGAATTTCTGAGTGAAATCTTTTTTTTTAAATTTTGGTTCAAACAATGCTAGAAGCTCTGTAAGTTTTCAGTGAATTCTTATTTAGTATCCCTGTGAGTAGTTTATTAAAGCTTTTCTTTTTACAATCTGACTTATCATACACAACCAATTTACTCATAAATCTCAGCTCTTTTAAGAAGTTTGATTTTTGTTTGGTTTTATTTTGTGACCCAGCATATATGTAAAACCTTACAACATATCAGTCTAGATGGATTATATCAGTCCAGATGTAATTTTATAGAAAAGAAGTTGATGGACACACCTTGATGTAAAGTGATGGAGCTAGAAATAATCCCATTTGAGTTAAAACATGTATTTGTCATTTTTTCCTTAAATTTACATCCACTTTAATCAAGCTCCTTAATCGGATCTTTAAACTACCAGAGGGTTGCTAGAAGAAATGAGAAAAAAACAATTCCTCTCTTTTCTTTTCTGCATTCTTACAGTATAATAGCAGGTACAAATAAGATAGAAACATGTAATTGTGACATGCAGTATTAATAAGGAAAATAAGACATGAAAAATACTTTAGTCAAGCAAATGATTTCTCTATTAAGGTTATATGTAAAATTTATTCAGGGTATATCAGAACAATGCCATTGATACTATCCTTGTCACTAAGGACAATTGATATTTAAAGTGACTTTAAATGTTACTATTCTTAATAAATAAAGAATAATTAATAGTGTCAATATTACTTACTGTCATGTTCAAATATACTAACATTTTAAGCATATCATCAATTCATATTAGCACATTTCATATTCTAGAATATTTTATTCATGCCAATGAAACTGGAATAAAAATTATACATACAGTGCTAAAAATTAAGCAAAAGGTATTAATGCACTGTAATTTTTCATACCTGAATATATATTCAGAGATATAAACAAAATGGAGCAGATGCATGGAACAATTTCCCCTGGCTGTTTGTCCATGCAGAATGATATTCAGACTTCCATTTAGTCAGTGGAGTTGATGAGTCCTGCTTCTTTGCTCAGATGAAAGGAATCTGACAATCTCACAAGAGTATCTGGGGACCAGGAGATTGAGTACAACACCAGATGGAGGAAGCTAACTCCTGTTATAGTGAATACAATCAATGCCAAGAATTTTAACAGAGCATTGTTTCTCACTAATTCCTTTTCCAAAGAGACTCTTTTGTTAATAATATCTCCTCTGTCTTGCCATTAGATGGAGAACTTTAAGGATGGCTTTGAGAAGAATTTTCAGTTAATTAAAATGTACCTTGCTCATGGGTGTGCTCCTCTTTCTTACCTATTTACATCCAGATGTCATTGCCAAAGTGGTACATGCCAGTAATTTCACTTAGGGCTGTGGATAAACGGAAATAGGGCTTCTTCTAGCTCTTGCAAGTACTATGAAATGTCAAATCATTAAAATGTATTCCAAGACCAATTGATAATTATCTTTTTGATGGAACCTTCAAACAGCAGTATCTTTAAGTTGAGAAATAACATACACACAGCACATGTTAATTATCAGTTACATACAACAGAACTTAGTATCAAACAATTTCCTAAAGTACTCTTATGATGAGTTTTATTGGTTTTCATGCATGCAGAGTCCAACAAACATATAAACAATGTTGTCTGTGTAAAAGACAAGACTTTCTATATTTCCTCTACAGATTTTGTTTAAAAAGAAGAAAAAAATATAGAGATAAAATCACCTGTATCCCAGGCTCCTGAGGGCCTTTAACAACTGTGTGCACCTACAAAAAGTAGTACCAGTTTCTTGAGGCTGGAACATTTAATTCAAAGTGATTAAATGAGAGGTGTATACATTATGTTTTACATGAAGACTCTGTTTTCCCCGTGTTTCAAATTCATATCTTTTTTCCACAATGGTTAGTCAGAAATAGTTTTATTTCTGCCCAATAAATTATATGTCTAAGCAACTGGTAAAACACAAGACATTTTTTTATTTAGTTGAAGCAGGGATACAAAATATTTGATTTTATAATAAGTTCTCATTAATATTAATGCTAGGTTGTTTTCTTTCCCTTTGTAGCTCTCTCTAAATTGTAAAAGAGATGGGAACTAAGAATCCCTCTCAGATGGTCTACCTTATCTAGATTAAGCTTCAGTCCTATTGGCAAACCCATCCTGTCTCCAGCAAACTAATGACATTAGCTTCTGTGCACTTACCCAAAAAAGGATAAACTTTCCAGTTACTCAAACTGTTTCCTTAATTTCTGTTATTATCCATTTTAGACTGTGAGGAAAGAGAATAAAGAATGTCAAACTCTTGAGCTAACACCCTGCTATGGCCTTCTGGCTCACTTCATGACTGAGGAATTGAAGGCCTTTTGCTGTCGTTTATAACCTCTGTCAATGACTTGTTTTCATTCTTTAGACTTTGAAGTATCTAAGCATAGTTATTGCTGTCTTCTTGTGAAATTCCAAGTCATCTCACTTCTCTGTTTCAGTGAGAAGTCTAGGTCCTCCTGACTCCATCCTGGGTAACATTCTGTCTCCCATTCAAGTTCTTCTAATAATCACCTTTGAATTTGTCCCGACTATGATTCAGCCCAATTATACAAATTGCTAGCGTTCACAAGAAATGTACTGCCACCTAATTTTGTACAATTCCATTCACTTTTCCTGTAACTCTCATGAAGTTCATATCTTTCTTTGACCCATGCTATCTTATTGGTGTTGTCCTCCCCATTAGAACATAAGACCTTTGAAAGCAGACATTGCTCTCACTTTTGTTTTATTTCCCCAGCACTTAATACATTATGCGGCATACTGTGTCAAGCAAGTGTGATTTGCTTATTTTATGCAAGGATATTTCTACCACTTGCTAGCTTGACCATAGTCACTAACTCTACTACTCTTACACAACACTAATAGCAGCAGCAAAATTAGTAGTATCATTAATCAATATTTATATGACTTTTATTTAAAAGTCTTAAGTCTCTTCCATGAATGAAGCTATGAGGTAAATGATCTAGCCTGCAACCTTGTAAGGTAACACAAGCCATAGCACAGTAGCTGCTAAGACCTCTCAGCATCACTGAAATGTTGGTTAATTCACCTCTTATATTTTTACTGATTTAACGGTTTAGCACACCAGTCAATGTGTTATCAAAGAAATGTTTGGGACTGCATGTAGTTGCAGTGTAAATGTATTTAAAATCATCAGGCTAATTATGAATTTGACAAGGAGATAAGTGGAATCAGTGATATTGTTTTGTGTTCTTATGACAGAATAAGAATGGAGAAAGAAATGGCAAACCACTCGTGTCTTTGCCAAGAAAAGGTCAAATGCTGTCACAAAGAGTCAGATACAACTGAAATGACTGAACAACAACAGAAGAAGCCAGAGTGGCAAAAAAAAATTGGAAATGCCAACATCCCACCGACTGGATATTCTTCAATTCAGAAAGCAGTAAACAATAAGACATATAAATTGTGAGTATGCATAAAACACTTTGGAAATATAGAAACTTTCATTATGTTGTAGATCTAGATAATAGTAAATACTACTGTTATTATTAAGATGAAAAAGAAGCATTTATTAAGAAATTACTATGTGCCACAACTGTGCTAAGTGCTAGAAATACAAATATAAGCAGAAAGACCTTACTCTCAAGGCAATTATGTTCTAATAAGATACATTAAAATAAAAAAAACAAACCTGAGAATGGAGGAGCGATGAGAATAAAGTCCTTAGGGAAGAAACATTATAAAGAAAGTTAAAAAGGAAAACAGTCAGTAGAATGATATAATAATAGTAAACATATATGTATATGTGTGTGTGCATGCATGTAACTATAAACATAGGACTCACATATAACATATATAAACATATACTTTAAAAGACATACAGACAACTTTATATATGTTATCTAATTTGAAGCTCTCAATAACCCTGTGAAGCAGATATGATTCTCATCAGTTTGCAGATATGGAAACTAATGTTAATAGTTTCAGTGATCTGTCTAAGGTCATATAGTTAGTATATGAGTCAGGTTATAAAATGAGACCTTACTGACTCAAAGTCTAACACATCAGTTATTTTATTTAGTTGCTTCAATACATTAGAACAATTGGAAACATTTCTTACCATTTTTAGCCAAGAATTTCAGAATATGTTTTTTTCAAATATTGTTATTGTTCTAAGTTACACAATATTATATTGCCAAACAATGCTGATCAAGCATAAAAAAAAAAAAACAACTTTTCTCCCCATAGATAAAGTTAGGTGGGATATACATGAAAATTCAGAACTAACCAAAGTCTAACAGGTAAAAATTGGCAAATCTGGGAATGTTGAAAATCTTTATTTAACCAAAGCATAAACAATTTTAGATGGTGACAAAACAGAGGACAAAACAATTCTGAAGTCTCAAATGATTTAAAGAATGGACAGGTCTACCAGACAGGAAAGGTTTTTTGGGGTATTAAGGCAAGGCAATTGAGGTTAAGTGATTTCTCAAGATCACATAGCTAGTGTGTCATGTGTCTGAAGCTAAATTTGAACTCAGGTCCTCCTGACTCCAGGGCTGATGCTCTACTCACTACTGTACCTATCTGCCTAACACAGGAAGCTTTTAATGTAGATATGTTGACTGATAGGTTGGGTGGAGAGAAGTGATAGAAATACATAACAGCAGAAAACAATACAATTTTAAAAGCCATACTTGCATTGGATATTGTAATCCAAAGAGAAAGACAACTGTATCCAGACAAAATAATTATAAAAAATGACTTTTTATATAAACACAATTAATGAACAGATTCTCCATCAATGTTTGATAGAAAGTACAAAAAAGGAATCTCAGAATCTGCAAATAACATAATCTTTAGCAGCTGTTGATAGAGTAATTACCATACCAGGAAAAGTGGCACTATTAAAAAATAGTCTTAAAGGTAAGTGCTGAATACAATTCTCACAGAAGTGGATTAAAAAAGCTATTGAAGATTTCCAGAAAGACATTGAAAAACAGCACCATGATAAAGCTAAATTGAGCAGTAAAAACCTTAAATGGCCCTATTATCAAGTTAAAGACCACTGACAAGGGTCATGTCTTAATCAGTAATTATGAAAGTCAAACAGTATAATATAAGGAGTGAAAGGAAAAAACAAGAATTTCACCGTCCAATTAAAAATACTAAATAGGCCTAAGAGGAAAGAAAATCAATGGGGAAAAATAGGAAGATGTGGAAAATTTTTAGTCATCTACGTGGTCTGAGGAAATGCAAATGCAGGTTGGATCAAATGAAAAACAAAGTGTAAAGAAATTTACATGTAAATAATTTTCCCAAATATGTCACGGGAAGTGATTGAAACTCTTCTCTTTAGAGCTGTGAAGGAACCAACTGAAAAAATTCATAATTAGTAGTTTTGATACTTCTCACAAGTGTATGTATTAGCAACAGATAATTTTAGCCGTTTCTTCAGAGACACAGGACTGATTTTGCTTATCTTACTTAATAGAATGAATCCTATATCCACGACCAAAAACAATGAGAATGTAAGTAACATTTCAACATAATGGCCCATCACACACAAATACATACACACACACAATATACACATATCATATGTACAAACACATATTACTACCTTCACATATAATATATATGTGGGCATATATACAAAGATATAATGTGTGTATATTGCATATATGCAGTATATGTGTTACGTATACATCACTCAAAATTCTCATCAATATAAATGCATTAAATGAGAAGAAAAGAAGTGGCTGGTTCAAAATTCCCTCCTTATAAGGATCTCAGTATTCTTTCTGTTCCATAAACACTAAAGCCACAGGGAAGGCCAAACACTATATGTCATCTTGTCAAAGCTAGACCTGTGTTGATAACCAAAACCCCCTTTTTTCCCTTAGCAAGGATTTTGAATACCCACAAGCCTAACAATTTCCTAGGAATTCTGGAGACCATTATTCAGCAACATTCCCTCCTCTGAATCAGCACTTTGGTCCGGAACCCGTCTTCAAGTGCTCTTGCTTGACATACAACCCTATACATACATACTTGCATATATATATACATATGTATACATATGCTTCCTCCCTTATGTCTTGCCCCATTATACTGTTTTTTCCCTCAGTAAAGCCTTCTTTCTTTACTTTTTGCTTGCTGAAAACTGTCTTATGATGTATTCTGTGTTGTAGTGCCCTGTGCCTAGCCATGACAATTTTCTCCTCTGCATATATCAACCATTTGTGGGAGGAGTACAGTGGAATTTATTTCTTGAGTATCTATAATCTATTGAAAGTTACATTTCTTTCTGTGAATTTCATGAAAAGAAATTGTCCCATTGTAATGATGGTGTAAACATTGTATAATTATATTGTGCTGATATTTTCTAGGTCTTCTCCAATTACATATTATTTCCATAACATATTTAAGATTTTAAAATTAATTTTCAGAAATAGCTGTCTTATGTATGTAACTTCAATGACTTGGGGAAAAATTGTTGCTCTCTCTCTTTTTACTTAATTATTTCATTGATTCAGTGAACATCTGGTAAGAATTTGCCCTGCTGACACAGATCAAAAATTCTCTGCATCCTATTCTCTTAGATGCATGGAGCACTGAGAGATTCTACGAGTTACACAGTTTTAAAGCCAGTAGGTGTCCCTGAGCATGCTTGAACAAATGTCTTATTGACTCTGAGGAATACATTCTATTCATGATTCCATGTTTTCTCCCTTTCCTCATAATATATCAATATTTTAAGTGATTCAACAATTTTATTTTAAATTTTAACAATATTACAGAAAATTACAGATTTTCAAGCACATATTGTGAATTAGATATAAGACCATCAAAAGTATTAATTTTACCCTTACTTTGTAGTGCTAAATGTTATAGAGATAATGAGTAACAGGTAAGATCCTACACAAGCACTCTAACTAGAAATATTAAACACTTTCTAGGATACCACATTTATATATTACATGTTTATATATCAAATTGTCAAGAATTACTGATGATTTATTATTGGGGAAAAAATTCATGTTGATAATACAAAAAAGATAGAGGGAATGAAATGTTTGCCAGGTTATGCAGATAAAATTGCAGAAAATTTTGGTAGGCATTTTTTTTGTTTTACCTCCCTATATTGATTATTTTATCATCACTCTACTATTTCTATTATGAGATTGGAAAGATGGGGAGCTGTGATGTGGTAAAATATTTCAAACTTGTATCTTCCATATTTCTATCAAGATTGTATATAGTTAAAAGATAAATACAGTTTTAGTAGCATAATAAAATCATGAAACATCAAAACGAAGTAAAATATATATATAGAAAACAAATTAAGTCAAGAAACATAAATAAATTCAAGTGATAATATAATATTACTGGTGTATTCATGTTTGATTAATATAATAGATAAATATCATTTATCTTGGATGACAAAATTTGTTGGAATACTCTTGGTGTAGAATTCAAATCATGGCCTTTTAAAGCAAATACTAATGTAAAGATATTCAGCAAATTTTCATATTTTTTACTCTATATAACTTTCTCAAGTAGTTACTTGGATCACCTTTCGACTCTAACAGAGATACTAAATTTAAAATATACACACACATGCTTATGTACACACACATATGTATGCATGTACACAAGAATTTGTGTATATATGTGCATAAGTTTCATATGTATATGTGTATGCTATATGTATTATGCTATAATATAATGATGTTTATATATATATTTATTTTGTGTACATGTGTGCATACAAGTATACATTTATGTATTTGTGTGTATGCATGGGTATAGACTTGCACAATACACATTCGTGCATGTATATGTGCACACACATGCATGTTTATGCTTATATATATGTGTAATATCTGATTATACATTTAGGTTACTTAATTATATTTACATATATGTTTATATACACACAATATTGATATACATGCACATGTAAATGCACACACTAAGTCACATTCCAATTTCCTTCCCTCATAATTTCATAGATATTCCTCACTCTTTAACTAATTAATTCATCAAAATTAATCATTTCATACTTATTCTCACTCAGGTGCTGTGCAAGGATCCGGTGGTACCCAGACCAAAATGTGACAGCTCCTTTTCTCAAAGAACTTACAATATCACTAAAAGGGACAACATGTTTATATAAGGATATTTATAAATAACATACTTGAAGACATATTTTGGGAGTAACAAGGCTTTAGGACCTGAGGGAAAAATAAATGTTTCTTGTAGAAGGTGGACCTTCAAATTTGCTTTGAAGGAGACAGAGGATTCTGTGATATGCAACTGGAAAAGGCATGAATTCAATGAACAGGAAACAATTCAAAGGTATAGATATGGGATATAGAGTGTTGTATATAGAATAAAAATAACAGTCCAGCTGTATTGAATTATCTACGAAGGGGAATAATGTCTAACAAGATTGGAGAGTCAGGTTCAGACCTTTAAATAACAGACGTAGGGTTTTAAAGCTTCTCCTAGTGGAGTATACGGAGTCGTGGATAAACAAATACAAGTCAACAACTAATGAAATTAGTTTAGCAACTATAGAGAGGATGGATTTTAATGGTGAAAATTTGATCAAAATCATTATAGTAACTTAGGGGAGAAGTGACAAGGACTGAATTAGTTTGGTGACTGTTTCTTGAGAAAAGGAGATGGATGAGAAAGACAGTGTGGAAGGGAAAGGCAAAGATGAAAAAGACTCAGGATTCAAGTGCTTTACCAAGACGGTGATTCTTGGGGAAGAGGGAGATAGTATTGGTTTCAGCGGACCTTTCAACCTTTCTAAGCAAAGTAAATTTGATCTTCTCCACATGTAAATACATTTTTTCATAAATCTAACTGGTAATTGCTTACCTTTATCACGTAGTACTTTTTCTTTGTTTTATAGGTTTTGATGGACAAAAAGAAAAATCATCTACATTGTTGGTGATGCACCTCATCGCATTTGGCTAAATTGATTCTTGGAATTCACATAAAATCTATGAAGGGATATATATTTGAAGCTTTTTCAGCTAGGCAGCATTGTCTGAATTTGATCTACTCTAAAATAGCCTTCTTGAAGACATGATGTTGGTACAAGGATGTATCAAGTAATACTAATGCCTACTGACATTTATATAGTGCTTTAAATATTTCAAAGTACATTGCATAAATCAAAGTAGACTTAAAATCAACAATGTCTACTCTCTGTCTCTGGGAAAAAATTAAATTCCAAAGAACATAGATTTAACAGAGGCAAGGAACTTATATGTCATCCATTCCAACATTTTCCTTTTGCAGATGTGGAGAAACGTGAGGCCCAAGGAATTTAAGTATTTTGCAAACATCACACAGGTAGTAAATAGCAGAGTCCAGAAGCAAACACAGATCACTTGACTCAAATTAAATATATTTTGCACTGCATTTCAAGAAACAGAGAACACTATTAGAAATATACATTTATAAGAGCATATGGCACAACCCAGGATTCCTATTGATTTTAAAACATTTTAAAATTTTATTTTAAAATATGTACATGCAATGGAAGTATGAAGAATCCCAAGGAAACAATTTCTATGTATATGCAATATACCTATCCCTATGATTTTATTCCAAATCATATCTAGTACCTTTGTTTAGACATTGGCAACTAAGGAACACTGTGGATAGAGTATTGAACCTGGAGTCACAAAGTCCTAATTTTAAATTGTGGCCCAGAAGTTTAGCTGTGCAATCCTGGACAAGTCATTTAACTTGTTTAGGTTGCAGTTTCTCACTCATAATATGGGGAGAATAACAGCACCCCTCAAGATATTGTGAAGTGTTTTGCTACCTTTAAATGTTTATAAATCCTTAGCAGCAGCTGCAGCAGCAGCAGCATAATTCAAACTCCCTGGTGATCATTTTCAAACATAACCCCTCAGAAAACTTCTTGCAGTTCTCCCTTGTTTAAATGAACTGACTTCTCAAGTAGAAGAAGTATATGTTAGCAAATCTATCATGACACCTTTTGTTTATAATGCTGGCTACTATCTAGCAAATACCACACACACACACACACACACACACACACACACACACACACACATACACACACAGCTTCTATCTCATATTTATACATGTTTGTCTGTGTGTGACATATATATCCTAAAATGCATGTATTCTTTTAAATGATGTGTAGCTAATGGTCCAAATTTTGAGACCATTTGGTATACTTGCTTTTGATTCATATTAATAATCTTTGTACTATAATTTAGTGATACCTTATCATATTCTGTGATTCTTAGGTATATTGTCTCCTGAATATAATTCAGAGAACTTTTATAACATCCTGGAAGACTTTCTTGTACATAATAAATTGGATATTCTACCTGTTCATGACTTTTTGTTCTTTTGTGGTCTACTTGATTACCCAGCATCCATTTCTGTTTATATAAGATAGCCATTTTCCATCAAATATTGATATGCATTCAGCAAAAATAGAGTACAACTCAGATGCACCTAAAATTGCCTTTTGGGGATTTTGTCAATTCTCTCTGGATTGTTATTTTGACTGATTTTGATAGACTTAGCCCTTCTCATCAATTCAAGGTCCTAAAACAATTCCAAAGGACTCATGATTAAAAATACCATATACATCCAGAGAAAGAACTGTGGAGTCAGAATGCAGAGCAAAGTTGACTATTTTTGTTTTGTTTTGTTTTTTTTATTTAGATTGTCTAATTTATGGGCATACAGTTGTGCAAAGTAATTTCTAAGGGTTGTTTTAATTTCTTCCGCATTGTAACTTAGTTCCCGTTTTTGATTTTTGATATTGGTAATTTGGTTTTCTGCTTTCTTTTTTTAATCAAATTGACCAAAGTTTTATCAATTTTACTGTTTTTTTTTCAGAAAAACCTCTTAGTTTTATTTATTAGTTCAACAGGTTTCTTAATTTCACTTTTATTAATCTCTGCTTTGATTTTCAGTATTTCTAATTTTGTATTTACTTGGTGATTTTCAATTTGTTCTTTTTTGAGCTTTTTTCATCTAATTTTTATTGCACTATTATATGTGAAAGATTCATTGACTCTCTCCACCTTCCTGCACTGGATTGTGGGGTTTTTATGGCCTAGTATATGGTTAATTTTTGTATATATGTCCCATGTACCACTGTACCATGTTTCTTTCTATCTTCATTCAGTTTTTGCCAGAGATCTATCATGTCTATCTTGTCCAGAGTTTTATTCACTTCCTTAACTTCTTTCTTGTTTGTTTTGAGGTTAGATTTATCCAGTTCACAGAGAGGGAATTTGAGGTCTCCTACTAGCATGGTTTTGCTGTCTGTTTCTTCCTGTAACTCCCTTAACTTCTCCTCCAGGAATTTGGATATTACACCACTTGGAGTATATATGCTTCGTAATGAAATTGCTTCATTGTCTATGGTGCATTTTAGCAGGATTTAGTTTCCTTCCTTATCTCTTTTGATTAGGTCTATTTCTGCTTCTTTGTTCAAGATTGGACTTGCTACCTCTGCTTTATTTTTTTTTAACATTAGCTGAAACACAAAATATCTTTTACCTTTATCCTTTGTGTATGCTACCATTTCAAATATGTTTCTTATAAAAAACATATTTTGGATTGTGGTTTTTACTACATTCTGCTGTCTGCCTCCATTTTATGGGAGAATTCATTCCATTCACATTTACAGTTATGATTATTATCTGTGTCCTTCCCCTCTATTTTCTTTCCCCTCGTTTATACTTTTAGTTCTCCCTTCCCCTCCACAGTAGTTTTAATTTTTGACCACTGCCTCCCTCAGTCTTCCCTTCCTTCTTTCAACCCCCCTCACTTTTAATCCCCTATTCCCTTATTACTTCTTCCATCTCTTTTATCCTTCTCTCCCTTTTCTTTCCCCCTTCGCCTTCTACTGCCTATAGAGCTAGTTGTATTTATGTACTTAACTGAGTCTGTTGTATCTTCCTTGATTCCAATCAAGGTACCTCTCAAACAGTGCTCTCACTGTCCCCTCTTTCCCTCTATTCTAATATATTTTTTGCCTCTTCCTGTGATGTGATTTATTTTTTTCACCTCCTTCTTTTCACATCTCCCATTGCAATCTCTTCGCACCCTTGAATCACATTTGTTATCATCACATTATTTAATTTATACTCACTCCCTCTATATATATCCCTTTTATATTTCATAATAAATACATAATTCTCAAAATTAACAAGTATCTTCTTCCCTTATAGGGATGTAAACAGTTTGTTCATATTGATTAACAAGTTATTTTTTTCCTCCCTTGTCTACCTTTTTGTGCCTGTCTCGAACTCTGCATTTGAAGATTGAATTTTCTATTGAGTTCTGGTCTTTTCATTATGAAGGTCTGGAAATTCCTTATTTCATTGAATATCCACCTCCTTGCCTGAAATATTAAGTTCAACTTTGCTGGGTTATTGATCATGGGTTGCAGTCCCAGCTCCTTTGCCTTATGGAATATTGTATTCCAATTCCTTTGATCTTTTAATGTAGTCATTACAAAGACCTTTGTGAACCTGACTGTAGTTCCTGGATTTGTGATTTTTTCTTTCTGGCTGCCTGCAGTATTTTCTCCTTCACTTGATAGTTCTGGAATTTGGCAATGATATTCCTTAGTGTTTTTAGTTTTGGGTCCTTTTCAGGAAGCAAAAGGTGGATTCTTTTGATGGCTATTTTGTCCTCTGAATTTAGGACTTCTGGACAATTTTCCTTGATGATTTCTTGGATAATATTGCCCAGGCTCTTTTTTTAATTGTAGATTTCTGGTAGAACAATAATCCTTAGATTTGCTCTCCTGGATCTCTTTTCCAGGTCAGTTGTTTTTCCAATAATATATTTTACATTTTCTTCTACCTTTTCATTTTTTAGACTCTGTTTGACTGATTCTTGACATCTCATAGATTCATTGACTTCTACATGTCCCATTCTAATTTTTATCAAACTGTTTGCTTCAGTTAACTTCTGCATCTCCTTTTCCTTCTGTCCAATTGTTCCTTTAAGAAGCTACTTTCTTCAGTTAGGTTCTGTCCTTCCTTTTCTGTTTGTCCAATTGTCCTATTAAATTTTTCTACGATTTAGTTTTTTTAATATTTTTTAAAGGCATTGGACAGGTTTTCTTCTATGTCTTTAATTTGTCTTTTAAAAATCCTTCCTAAGCTTTTCCAAGAAAGCTTTTTGTGCTTCAGACCAGTTCATATTCCCTTCTCAAGTTTCAGATGGGAGTACAATTTCAATTCTGATTTCTTTGGTATTTGTGTTTTGGTCCTTGTCCCCATAGAAATATTCTATGATCTTTTCTTTTCTGTTTTGCTTCTTGCTCGTGATAGTGACCCTTTTCCTGACTTTTAAAGTAGATCTCTGCATCTGGAGCACAGTGACCTCTGTCCCACATTTCTTGTGCCTAAAACTTGAGGCTTTGTAAATTGTACCCTCTGATTCTTTCATCTAGAAGCTAAAATGCTGCAGCTCACCTGGTGCTGAGCTAGCTGATATTGAAAAGCAGAGGTCAGGTGAGTTCTTTTTGTGATTCTCTGCAGTTACCCTGGAGCTAGCTTGTTAAATGTGGGACAGAGGTGGTCTGGCTACAGGAGGTCTCCTCTGCTGAGCTAGAGAATAGGCAAGATCAGCAATTGGTTATCTTGCCTGCCCTAGTGTCTTCCCTAATACCCTGGGATGCTGAGGCATGCCTGGGGTCCTGGAGTTGGCAGTTGCTACCTTCACTCCCCTGGAGCCCATGATCTTCTCTTGGTTTGCTGAGGTGGGGTTGTCTGGAACTGCTCTGATCCTGCACTGGTCCCCTTCAGTCATGGCAAGTGGAACCCTCCTTAGCAATCTTCCTAGCCTCACAGGCTAAGAAATTGTTTACCTGTTCTGCTGCTCCAACTGTTCCAGGATTTTTCCCAGGGAGATATTCTCTGGGCTTGTCAAGGTTAACAGTGGAAGGGAGATAGCAATTAATGATAACTCTGCCATCTTGGCTCCTGGAACCTCGAAATCCAAAACTGTGTTTAATAGAAAGGTATGTGTAGAGCCTGTAACAGATTTTATGCTGTCTTGGGAAGGGTGGGAGGGAGGAGGGAGGAGAAAACTCAGAACTTAGAGAAATAAATATTGAAAACTAATAGTAAATAAATTTTTAAAAGTCAAGTGTTTCCAAATCAAGATAAATGGGAAAAAAAATTTCACCATTGGGATAGACTGGAATAGTGACACCTTGTTACAGTTAGCCAATCCAAGATTTCACATTCTTTGTACAATCTGGAAAATTTTCAAAAGGATGCCTCATTTAAATATCTCACTTCCTTCTACTTCATGATCTGGAAAAAATAATCAAATGAAAATTGTCACTTATTTCCAATAAGTACATTTCTGTTAAGTATATTCTGCTGTCATTTCATTGTTGAAATAGTCTACTCTTCATTCACTTGATGTTCTATAGTAGAATTCCCCTGTCTGGCTTCCAGTCCAATTAGTCTATAAGCTACTTAGGCAAAAAGTCTAATATTTGCATTTTGATCTCAAGTACTTATCCTGATGCCTGGAATTTAGTAAATGGTTCATAAGTCTTTGCTGCTGTTGAAGTTATTTATATTATTGTTATTCACTTACTTATGCACTCACATCAGTTTATTAACTCAAGAATATTTGTTTTACAATTCCAACTCAATTTTGCTCTAATTTTCTCCTCTTGAAATTCAACTTTTGCCCCTGAGACCTTAGGCTCTTAGGGAATATTCAAATTGCACCACCCTGGCTTGTTAATGCTCCTTCCTGGCCATTACCAAGCCATGATATTATGGATATAACTTCTGATGCACCCCCTTTTAAAGTTTTCAGTGTTTTTCCCTGAGAACAGGAGTTCCTCACTTCATTATAAGAGCTCAGCCCAGTACCTTGCACATAATGAATAAGAAATAAAGACATTTTTCACTGCCCCCTTCTTTTCTTCCTTTGTTCCTTCCTTCCTTCCTGGAATGGTACTTGAATTGAAAAGCCTTTCTTGTTCATTAACAGACCCATTAAGTCATATGGAGTCTGTGGTGGGAAGAGTTTGTTGAATGAGTGGAACAGAAAGTGGCTGAGCTGAGAGGAAGTTAGTCTTGAGAGCAGTCAGAGTTAGGAAGGATGCAGGCTCCTGGGTAGCATGAGTGATTTTGTGATTGTGATTTTGTTTAAGAGAGCCTGCTTATGATGAGTGTAATGGATGTGGTTTGTTGGAAGCCTAGCAGGGGGAAGACTTGGGGATGGTGTTGTCCTCTGCATTGTTGTTGTGTGTAGATTGTTGGTGCTGTGATGAATTTGGGTCTGAATAAATGTTTTCCATGTGGAAAGTCTGTGATAGTTTGCCATTCTGAATTGGGCAGTGATATTCATGGCTTCCATGGGTGTAGTGAGTATTGTTTTGGCTCTACACTTCCTTCCTTCCTTCCTTGCTTCCTCCCATCCTTTTTTTCTTCCTTTTGGATTATTTTGCAATTTCATATCATAATTTTTCAAATGCAATTGAAATTGAAATCTTCTTCTTCATTGCTTATGAGCTTAAGGCATTATTATCTACTATGTCAATGTCAGCGTATGTTGAAGAGGTAATATAATTAAATTACTATTTAACTGTACATAATAGGAGGAACACTAATAATAAAATTTCATCCTTTCATTTTTCTTGTGTGCATTATTATATCAACTTTGCTTAATTTTGCCATTTTTGCTATGAGTTTAGTCTTTCTTTGTGCCATAAATATATTTCCAAATATTTATATTTTATATGTTTTCTATAATATTTTAGTTAACTTCATTTAATGTCAGTGGACATCTTCATAGGTGAACTCTAAAGTATTTTATTCATCCTATAATTATTCTAATTGAGTTTCTTTCATTTTTTCTTCTTTGACTTTGCTGTTCAAGGACAGAAAAATAATTGGTTTCCGTTGTATCATTTTGTATCCTTTTACTTTATTTGTTAATAATCGATTCAACAATGTTTTGTTGAACCTGTAGGAATAGTTAAATAAACAATATATCAAACGAAAAAGTAGTGCTTTTATCAAATCTTTGCTTACACTATCCTTTTATCTTTTTTCATCAAAATAGCCATGATTTCTTGAATTTCGCCATATAGTAGTGATGATGGAGGACATATCAGCTTTACCTGATCTTATGGTAAAAACTATAATTTTTTTCTGCATGGGTGCTAATGATGATTTTTTTGTTTTAGATAGAAAAAGTCTAACATGCAGAAGTAAAGTCAATTGGCTTCTATAATTTTAATATTTTTTAAAAACATGAATTTTAAATTTTACCAAAAATCTTTTTGCATCTATTGATACAGCCGTGCCATTATTTTGTTAATGTGTACTATTTAGAATTTTCTTAATATTAAACCAACTCTGCATTTTTTTAAATACAATATTGTCATGCTTTACCTTTTAAAATATATTTATGTGCTCCCTGTTAATGATTTATCAAACATTTTGCACTTCTATGCAATCATCCTTTCTGATTTTCTTTCTTTGCTTAATATCTTCCTGGTTTGTGCATCAAGGCCTTTTTTTTTTAATCTTCCTTTCTGTCTTGGTTTCTCTCCATCTCTTTCTGTCTCTCCCTGTCTTGGTCTCCACCTGTCTCAACCTTTCTTATTGTGTTTCAGTCCGTCCAAATTTTTTGCTGCTCTTGTTTTTGTCATGTCCCAAAGCAAATGTCATATATTCTCATTGTTATTTTAGTTGATGAGCTTTTATTATTACTTTTTTATTTTTTATTTTGATTTTTTTAATATAAATTTATTTATTTAACTTTTTACATTCATTTTCACAAAATTTTGGGTTCCAAAATTTTCTTCCCATTTGTCACCTCCCCTATCCCAGTACACTGAGCATTCTACTTTCCCCTATAACCAATTTGCCCTCTCTTCTATCATCCTGCCCTTCTCTTGTCCCCATCTTTTTTGTCCTGCAGGTCCAGATAACTTTCTATTCCCCATTACCTGTATTTCTTATTTTTTAGTAGCAAGAACAATATTCAACAGTTGCTCCTAAAACTTTGAGTTCCAACTTCTCCCCATCCCTCCCTCCCCACCCATTCCCTTTGGGAAGGCAGGCAATTCAATATAGGCCATATTTGTGTAGTTTTCCAAGTGACTTCCATAATAGTCGTGTTGTATAAGACTAACTATATTTCCCTCCATCCTATCCCTCCCCCCATTGTTGCTATTCTCTCTTTTGGTCCTGTCCCTTCCCGAGTGTTGACTTAAAATTGCTCCCTCCTCCCATTGCCCTCCCTTCCATCATCCCCC
>CM053773.1:76794922-76812512 GCA_028658325.1 Potorous gilbertii
ATCCCTTAATGTAGAAGCTGCTAGATCTTGTGTTATTCTGATTGTATTTCCACAATACTTGAATTGTTTCTTTCTAGCTGCTTGCAATATTTTCTCCTTGACCTGGGAACTCTGGACTTTGGCCACAATGTTCCTAGGAGTTTCTCTTTCTGGATCTCTTTCGGGCAGTGATCAGTGGATTCCTTGAATACTTATTTTGCCCTCTGGTTCTAGAATATCAGGGGAGTTTTCCTTAATAATTTCGTGGAGGATGATGTCTAGGCTATCTTTTTGATCATGGCTTTCAGGTAGACGCATAATTTTTAAATTGTCTCTCCTGGATCTATTTTCCAGGTCAGTTGTTTTTCCAATGAGATATTTCACATTCTCTTCCATTTTGTCATTCTTTTGGTTTTGGTTTGTGATTTCTTGGTTTCTTAGAAAGTCATCAGCCTCCATCTGTTCCATTCTAATTTTGAAAGAACTATTTTCTTCAGTGAGCTTTTGAACCTCTTTTTCTATTGACTAATTCTGCTTTTGAAAGCATTCCTGTCCTCATTGGCTTTTTGAACCTCTTTTGCCAAATGAGTTAGCCAATTTTTCAAGGTGTTATTTACTTCAGCATTTTTTTGGGTCTCCTTTATGAAGGTATTGACCCATTTTTCATGCTTTTCTTGCATCTCTCTCATTTCTTTTCCCAGTTTTTCCTCCAGCTGTCTAACTTGATTTTCAAAATCCTTTTTGAGCTCTTCCGTGGCATGAGCCCATTGGATATCTATTTCAGATGTTTGGTACACAGAGGCCTTGACTCTTATGTCTTTACCTGATGGAAAACAGTTTTCTTCCTCGTCAGATAGGAAGGTTGGAGTCATTTGGTCCCCAAGAAAATAACCTTCTATGGTCTTATTTTTTTCCCTTTTCTGGGCATTTTCCCAGCCATTTACTTGACTTCTGATAGTCCTCTCCACCCCCGCCTAGGTCCTTCAGCTAGTGCTTGGGGTCTGAGATTCAGATGCTGCTCCCCAGCCCCAGGTCTTTCAGAGGCTGGCTAGCTGCTGTTGAGGGTATGATTAAATCAGGTTCTCAGGTGGGGGGAGGGCCGCCTCCCAGGCTCAGTTTCCTTAGGGTGTTTATGCAGAGACCTTCTGTAATGGAGCTCCTGCTGAGTTCCTGCCTGCTCTGGGAGCCTCTGGCTGTGCACTGCCTCTGCTGCTCCCTCTGCTGCTGCCTCCCAAGGGGCCCGAGTCATGGAGACTCCCAGCTCCCCTCTCAGTCCTTGACGTTTTTCTCACTGAACTGTGTTTCTGTGGGTGAAGGGACCTTTCCGGGTGCTGGAGATTCTGCCCCTGAAGCCTGCTCGGATCTGCTCGCTCGTCTCAGTGCCACGTGGCCAGGGCAGGGCTGGGCTTCGTTCCCATCTGGTGCGCGATGGACCTTTGGAGCCAGTTTTTCAGGGCTCTCTGGACAGAAATCTCCTTCACTATGTTGCTGTGCAGCTTCTACTGTTCCAGAATTTGTTGGGAGTTTTTAGAGGAAATCCTTGGGCTGTGGGTCAGAGCTAGCATATGTGAGTCTTTCTACTCCACCATCTTGTCTCCGCCCCCCATCTTGCTTCCGCCCCTGCTTTTATTATTTCTATGAAATGCTCTTTTGACTATGTGTTCATTAAAATTAAATGATGTGTTTTCTTTTAAGGTTGAGTGATTTCTTTTTAATTAGATACATTTAATTGAGAGAAATAATGGAATTTTAAAACTTAAAATGTTAGGAAACTGAGGCACTTGAAACTCCCAATAATTTATCCAACTTCTTGTGACCAAGTTAGATGTTATTATCAAATGATGTCGTTTTGGTCTTCTTTGACTATGAAGAACAACTCAAGAAAACCAAGATAGACATGGGGTTTGTATGATATACTACCTTGTTGCTTTCCATATCAATGCAAAAAACAGTGAAATTACAGATTTTCTCATCAAAATTGACATTTATATATGTTTTAAAAACTGATGAATCCCTCAGTATATATGACCTCTTTTGATTTTTCTATCACACTATCATACTGTGCAAACCACAATAGTTAGCAAACGTATACAGATAATTTATGATAAATGCATAATATATCTTTAAAGTTTCCAAATCACCATACACATATTGTTTCATTATTTGTGGCAACCCTGTAAAGTAGGTATTATTTGTCCCCATTTTACCAATGAAGAAACTAAGACTGACAGTGCTTAAGTGAGTTTCCCAGGGTCACAAAATAGGGAAACATATTAGGCAAGAGTCAAATTCAGGACTTCCTGACTCCAAGGACAATATACTATCCATTTCTCAACAAAGGACAATGCATTTATCATTATCTCCATTTTATAAATGGAGCATCTAAGGATCAACAGGGTCAACAAATTTCCTCATAGTTAAAGGACTAGAAATCATCAGAGATAGGAATTCAATTCTTGCTTCTTCCGCCTCAATTTCTGCACTTCTTCACTGTTGTCTTACACTTATTACTCTTTATTGTTTAGATGATGAATTGAGAGAAGAAAGATGAGATGGAAATAACCAAATTATGCGTAATTTTAAGTGTTACAGTAGCAATAATCCGAATGCTTCTTTTACTCCTAAGGCTATCCAGTAATATTACATTATTTTTTGCTTTAGTTCTGGGCATTTAAAAGATATTTGTCTCTCAAACAGGCTCTCCAGTGAAGAAAATTGGGGATCCTCTTAATCCAATTATAGTTACATCCTGTAATGTTTTTTGTTTCTCGTTGACTACAGAGACAATCCCTGGTGTCATAGTGACTTTCTCATTGAAATACCATAATAGTTTGGTTCTTCAGTGATTTCATGTGTCCTATCAATTCTTCTCAAACAAACATTAAGCTATTCACTTTGTTAAATAAAGAAGCCTCCTTCAGTTGGGAATCTACTCAAGTCTTTGGAATTCTGATTAGTCCTGTTTTAATAGGGTTTTCTTTTCCCAGCATTTGTAGCAATGTTTAATGTTTGTAATGATGTATGATCAATTACAGAGGAGTAGATCTAGGGATTTAAAAAATATCCATACATATAAATACTTGAAAATATTCTAGATGGCATGAAGAAAGTAGAATATTACTTAAAATTCTCATTTGCTCCAAGCTACAGTATCAATTTGAAGTATTAATACTTTCAGACATCTAGAAGACCACTTAATATGTGACTTAAAATGCCCTGAATGGTAATATACTGGTATCAAATAATTAATCAACCAATCTAAGATGTTTAACCAACAGTCAGGGAGTGATAAAATAATCTGAGGAGCGATGTTTTATTTTTCAATTGTAAATTTTTGAAATATGAAATTAAATTAATTTTCTCACTTACTTTGACCCATTCTCCAGAAAATGCTAAAAACTACCCATGGTATTGATATTCAGCCACACTTACTCAAAAATATCTTTCTGTTTGGTAGCTCTAAACATAATTTTGATCTGTAGACACGAATTTCATTTTTGACCTAAGTATCTCTTTCCTTAAACTGAAAAACTACTTCAATGTCATATTATTTCTGCAATTCAAAGGAAAAATAAGGAATATTTGAAGCTGTTGTTTTCAAAATTTAGTCATATTCAGAATTTGTCCTTCAACTGTTGTCAAGGAAGACTCAGTGAAAATTAGTATCTCTAAACTTTAGATGTGTGACACATTAATGACATCTCAACACTATTTCCAACTTTGGGTGTAAAAATTATGAAATTATTTTGTTTAAATACACTTATTCTATTAAAAGTTACTATTCTTCCTTACATATTATATGAGTTTGGCATATGGGACTTTGCTGTACATCTACTATGTATAAGGCTCTATACTAAGAAATGCGAAGGCAAAGCAAATTGTTTCTGTACATATAGAGCTGGTATTCAACTGGAAGGAAAATATGTAAAGAAATGAGTTTTTACATGTCTATTTAAGAAGATAAACCTGTTGTTTGTCTTTTGTTTAGAGGAGGAACAATGGCACATTGGGCTATGTCTTGACCAGAGCAGATTGAATTCAAGTGAGCCAAAGCTGCACAAAGTTGTCAGCCTCACTCCCCAGAAACATTAAAGTGCAGTGACAAGACAAACAACAAGATGATTGGCAGTGAATAGCCTGGGGTGCACTGGATGATTTACATGTCTGACCAAGTTCTCAATTCTTCATAATGCCTACCTCAGCCACCTTCATGACTTTTGGAACAAACTGTTCTCATCAACTCATTCCACTGTTGGAAGCCTTCCCATGCTTGCAGTAGACATCTTCCTATCTTAACAATGTGTTTGAGGCCATTGATCACCATTGGCTTGATTAGCTGACCTACCTGGATGTGGCTGCTGTGCATGCTATAAATTCTTGGAGGCAAAGATTGGGTGAAGATGGACATCAAAGTGGATGAGTGTCCCTAAAATCTCACACCAGAGATACTAGCTTTCCCTTAACACTCCATATAATGAAAACTAGGCAGAATAGGAAAGAATTCATAAGGATAGAGTGATGAAGAATGTAATAATCGGCATTGATTTAGAAGTTTAACGCTTGCAAAGCACTTATGCCAACTAAGCTGAAGCACAGTAACGGAGCCTAAAAGGAAAAACAAATATTCCAAAAGAAATAAAAATGAATAAGAAAATATAAATCCAAATCTTCTTGGCAGAGATACATATGAAAAAATGGATACATAAAAGAGGAATTATTATAGATAAGTAAATATCTTGCATTTGAGTAAACAACATTTGGGTTAAAATCCTATTCTTTTTTGCATGTATGCCTATAGACCAGTCATTTAACCTTCTTCAGGAGATTTATGCTAGCCCTCCAATGCTAATCCATGTCAGTCAATAAAGAGGCATTGGATGCCAGTGTATTTTGTATTGATCATAGATATAATACAGAGCTACTGGAATTTATTGAGTAAAGGGGTTCAGTGATATGATCTGGCTTGTGCTGTAGATAAATTACTTTGGCAACTGAAAGGAAGATGAACTAGAATGGGGAATCAAACTTTGTGTGGGAGCCCAGGCATCAGTCTATTGCAATAGTCTAGAAGTACCAGAGGTACATAGTCTAAATGAGTACCAGAATTAAGATGGAGGCAAAGAGAGCATGTCTGAGAGGTAATTGAAAGGGTGATATCAACAAACCTTGGTGATAGATTGTATGGGAGGTTAAGAAACAACTAAGAGCTGAGGATGACACTTAGGTTGCAAGAGCAGGGGGTTACAAAAATTGTAATGTCCTTGAAAGCAATAAGGAAGTTGAGAGAATAAATGATAAGAAAAAATGAGGGAAGATTTGGGGGAAAGATAAAGAGTTCAGTGTCTTCCCCTCTGAGATTACTGTCTACTATTTTTAAATACATTATGTAGCAATTTACATGCTATCTCCCTCTTTAGAGTGGGAATTCATGGAGAATAAGACATGTTTTCCAATTTTGTATACAAAGAGCTTAGTATGGTGCCTGGTACACAGTTCACAATGAAATGCTTGTTTATTGGCTGTCTGACTGAATGACAACTTCCAAGGAACTCTAGAGTGGAGAAGCTGAAGACATATTTTAGAAGAGTTGCTGATGTACAGGGAGTTTTCACAATGAGAGTTCTCAAAACATGAATAATTGGTGTAGGTCTATATATGTGTACCCACATATACATATTTGGTATTATACATTTATATTTACTATATATGTATGCATATATACATATACACATACACACGTACATACATATATATATATATATATATACAGACACACACATATATAAACACATATACAGACACCCACATACACACACACACACACACACACACACACACACACACATATATATATATATATATATATATATATATATATTAGCATTAATTTGGATTGTTGTTGCTGTTGCTGCTGTTGTTGTCCTAGTTATCTCAGTCATTGTACAGGCTCTGATTGGCTCAGAGTGAATATAAAGTGCAATTGTTTCTATTTTCCCAGAAACACTTAGTGTCTTACTGTACCAGATTGATTTACTTTTACTGGATAAACAGGTCACTCTCTGCCTCATTTTTTTATTTAGCCTTAATCCCTGAATGGGTGTTGCTTCAGTTAAAGTGAGATCTATTAAAGCCCTTAGTTTAAAAAGGCTAAAGTCTCCCACTGCATCCTGGGCCATCTCCAGTTGTTCTGGTCTAGATCCCACCACTGGACTCAGATGCCTCCAGAGGACAAAGTTAGGCTTGTGACTTTGCACAGCCCTCCCTTAAGTCAAGTTCACTTACAAGTCATGCTATCACTGTCCTGATTTCTATAATATTGAATAATAGTGATGATAATGGGCATCCTTGTTTCACCCTTGACCTTACTGGAATGACTTTCCTGGTACAACTACCAATTTTTCCCTGTTTTTATTCATTGACACTGTATCTCCCCACAAATACAAAAGATAACAGTCAAAAGAAAGACCTGTCGTCATTTTAGAGTTCTAATAACTATCTGGAGAAGTTAAACTCAGCAATAATTACCCCTGAAAGTGAGACAACCTTATCTACAAAATCCACTGCTAGTTCATACCATCCCTCCTTTATTGTTGTTTGTTCTGCTGCATACTGATGAAAAGAAAGTAAACCAGCAAGTAAATAAGCCCATATTACCTCCTCCTGCAGCTCCCTCAGTGGGCTGTGTGATACTTCTTCATGAATAAAGATGGAGTAAACTACATTTGTAGCATAATAAGAAAAGGTAATTAGTGCCATCTATTCACCACTGTTAGAATTTGACTAGAAGAATTTGATTACTTTTATTACATTTTAAACTTTGAGGAAGATTTCAGCTCAGTAATTCAGTTAGTGGCAAAGTGTGAAGAATATAAGTCAGCTTCTCAATATGATTGATGAGTCTTTACCAGGAAGGGTAGGAAAATGAAATTTTATATATATAAAATGTTCATTTATATTTATATATTTGTATGGATAGATATAGATCTATGTATGTGTGCACATACACATACACATGCATATATATATACATATGTACATACATCCATTTATACACATATAGGCATACATATACAGCAGACATAGACATTCATACATACACACAAATGTAACAAAAATCTTTATAGTGATACTGCCCATTGATTCAAAATAAATTACTCTAAATCAGTCTAAATCTTTTGGCAAGACTAATATAGAAGTATCAAGTTCCCTCCAAAACAAATATAAAACAATATTTTTAAAGAAGATTATAGGGAAAAAATGACAGTATTTTGGTATCTGAATTCTTTGACCTTGTTTCAATGTAAGTATTTAGATTTGACATTAAAGAAAAAGAGCCCTGAATTTTAAGTACACTCAAAATCTCAAATAGATCTGTGAAATGACTAATTTGGATAATTCTTATAATAAAACAGAAAACAACCCATTCATGCCTGCTTACAAATATGACTCTTGTCCATGTCCTGTTATTTTTTCTTTTCCACTAAAGGATTCACCTAGGCTGCAGTGGAGCTTGTTTTGTTTTCCTGACAATAGCAATGGAGCACTCAGACTGTCCATCTGTCATCTCTCCTCCTTGCCAAATGACTAGCTTATCTTCTCTGTGTTATAATTACAATTATAAACTTAAGCATTTTAGAAAAATGAAAGTGATTAGGTGTAGTCATCTGCTTTTTTCAGGTGAGGAAGCTAAAGGCCAAAGAATCTAACGGATTGTCCAAGGTCGTAGTTATTGCACCAGTAGTTAACATAGGCTTCCTAACTAGCACTCCAATAATCCTAAACATTGCCCAATTTAGCCAAAACTTAAGAAATTGAATTATAAAGGAAAAATGTTGTTTTCTAAGTCTGTAATGGCATGACTTTTTAAAAAATATTAGGACTATTTAATTCCTTAGTAGATTAAAGTTTATAAATTAAATGCAGTACAACAAGTATTTATTTAATATCTATGTGTATTTACATCTGGATGTAAAGGCAAAAAAAATCATTCACCACAATATGTAGATATTTTATGAATATTATTAAATGTTATAATCATGTTTATGAAATGATAATTTCTCTCTGGAATAATTTTATTTTCTTATAAATCAGAAGTAAAATTCTGTGTGCTAGGTGCTAGCAAGAATAAAAGATTTCAGAGACAAAAGGGTAGCAAATGAGACTATATCTCAACTTGACATGCCCAAATCCTCTGGAATGGGTGATGACATACTAGAGTATGATTGAGGGTGGAGGAGGCAGATAACAGTGATCTCCAAATTGGAAGCCATGGTCCTTTTAAGCTTAGTTTTCATCTAATTCATCCATATTCGGGCTGTGTTTTGACTCTCAAACAGTGTGACTTTAACAAGTCTCAGGTTGGACAAATGGATCATATTCCATTCTTCCCATGATAATCAATCCTGTGGCTTCTTTCCAACACAAATTTACCTACTCCTATTATTCAGCACCCACTCAATACAGCTACTCCATCCACTACCAAAAATAAAATTTCATTATCTGCAAAGAGCATTAGCCACTCAAGGCAGTTAAATGCTAACCTTGTATCTATAGCATCAACTATGGAGTTATTACTGTCAAAATTCCTCCATCAATAACCGTGTGTGCAACCCTTATTCCCTTCCCCCTGATAGAGTAATTCAAAGTTAAGCCACTGACTTCCCACCAAGGTAAACTTCTGTGCTCCTACTCAGTAACTACTGAATAAGAGCCTTGGCCCTTCTTTTTCATTTTGGAAAATATTAAGTCAAATAGAATAAATGGGAATTAATTTGTTGTAATATTCATCACAGATTTCACATGTTATCAACTTATCCCTCCCCTAAGAAAAAGAACCCATGGTTCTTGCAGCATTTTCTATTAGTGTCCTGGTTATAACAATTCATCCAGATACTCTGATACAAAACTCAGAGGTATCATTGCTGCACTTAAGCAATGAGTTGTGAATTTTTGTCATTTCTAACTCCACAACATCTCTTGGATTTCTCTTCTCTAATCAAAGAATTACCACCAAGATTTAGACCTTTATCACATTTTGCCTCCTAATTTTTCTTTTACAAGTCTATTCCCCTTTGAATCTGTCTACCACAAAAATATTAAACTGGCATTCCTAAGGTATCTATGTAACTATTTTCCTATAATCCTTGATAAACTTCATTGGGCTCCCTAACTTTATCTTTTCCTTTTCTGATGAATATGCTACCTATTTTAAAATTAAATAACTAATAGTAAAGCTGACTGTGAAAGAGTCAAAGAGAACCACCTAGATGAGCTAGATGCTGGTTGCTAGTGGTTTTGTTTTTAAAGGGGCCCCAAATTCTACCTGCACAACCAACTGAAAAGGCTTCTCTTAACCACATATTTACAGGACTGGAACCAGTTATAGAATGTTTAAACATATCTGAATATATCTTTATTTCTTTTCCACATCATAAAAATTTTCTCATAATCAAGTTGCTCAGGCTCTCCCAGAAGTGAAGTGACAACAAAAGTGTCTTCTGCCTAGACTGGTCTCCAATATTCTATCTGTGAAAACCAGAAATAACACTACCTTTGCTTTATGTTACATTGAGCTGGAAGAGCAATATAAGTTTTGTATAGCTGTGTGTGTTTGTGTGTGTGTGTGTGTGTGTGTGTGTATAAATACACACTATATATATATATATATATATATATATATATATATAATACATTTGCATGTATATATGTACAAAGTTGTGTATATAGATCTAGCTTTTTATCAAATGATGGTAAAGTGGGCTTAGCCAAGAGTTTACTCCCTTCCTTGGAAAATGTGGATGCTGGAAAAAGAGACATAGGCAAGAAGGATGTCTTTTCTAAGAAAAGAAAAATTTAGAAAAAAAAAACGTCTTGTTGTAGTCTAGGAAGAAGGCAAAAATGAGGAAAAGGGTCAATATTAACCAGATTCCAATAGGATTTGGGAGGTTTTCTTGAAGAGGAAATGTACACCTTTAACTCTTAGAGGCCAGAAACAACAGAATTAGGTTGCCGGAAAGGTAAAGGAGATAATACCAGGCCATCTCCCCTTGGTACGGTAGGAGAGTTCTTTCCTAAAAGACAAGGAAGTTGTACCCAAAACTTCATTAACCTATCAGTTTAGTGATGTAACTTCCTATTAAATTGTGACCTCCTGGAGGGCAAATACACTCTGCCTTTTTTGCATCCCCAGCACTTAAACATTGTCTGGCATAGTAGGTGTTTAATAAATATTTGTGGACTTAGTGGCAACCTCTCGTCCCTTTGACACTGCATGCTGATCACCTAAGGACATATAAAAGATCACCCACATGGATACAGGAGATTTTGAAATTGACTGGTTTGCCAAGGCTTTGAGAGTTTCCATACTACTAATTCTTCAACCAGACAATGCATACTTATAAAGGAAATATGATTGCATTTTGTTATCTGCTACAGAGGTCTGTTATCAAGTTACAAAATACAGGTTTCAAGAGAAAAGACAGAGTCAAAAGGCATATCTGCAGACTGGTTGAGAATGGTGTATTTCAAATAGTGCATTTATAAAATAGTAGGAAGCAGATAAAATTGAGAGAAGTCAACAAGTGTCACATTTAGCAATGACCTAATACTAGACATATCAAAAGAATTGGGTTCAACAACTGTATAAAATTTACCATATGTTTTTATTTAAATCATAATATATCATTCTAGGTATACAACTTGAACTTTTACATGTACTATAATTCTGAACAGTTCTTGCTCACTACTACTCTCTCCTGAATGAGTCACACATGTGACAGTTAACAATGACCAGGGGCATTTAGCACAAAGACAAAATTGACAAAGCTAGTCCAACAAGTAAAGTTCAATAAAAGGCAAATATCAATGAGGTAAGAAAAAGTGTTTCTAGGTCAAGTAAAGCCTTTCTCACAATTGCCACACAATGTGTCATAGTATCCCTTTAGGTGTTTAAACCAGGTATATTTAGGAGAGCAAGGCTTGTCAGGGAGATTTTAACAAATAAACTTTTATCATCTCTAACTCTTGCAAATCTCCATTATCTTCTCACTAATATGCATCTATTTTAGGATGGAAGAAGGGAAGTGGACAAATCTAAAGCCTTATTGAATAAGTATATACAAAGAATTTCTTTTTTCAAGATACTTGTCACATGGATGATATTAATGACTTGTCTTCTTTCAGAGATCTTAAAAATGAGGGACTGGTAAAGATGGTAAAATTATATATATATATATATATATATATATATATATATATATATATATAGAGAGAGAGAGAGAGAGAGAGAGAGAGAGAGAGAGACATATATATGGTAAAATCATATATATAACACGATAAAATTACATACATATACATATATGAAGATAAAAGAGATATTTTGCTATAAGGTTTATTAAATAATACCATCATTCACTAATACATGCTAGATGAGCCTTAGTAATAATTTTAAAACAGTATCATTTCATATAATTCTGGTGTACATATTCCAGAGGCCAGATATGCATCCAAAAGACCACTTGAGAATCTCCTCTGTGATTTTCGTATGACTATCATTCTAACTTTATTTAACTTGCCTTAAATTGGACTCTGAGAATAAATGTTTTATGAACTACATGACAATTAAAAATTAGTAGTTATATTAAAATACCAAGTAACATAATTTCATTGGAATTTTAGCTCAAATCCTAGTTTGACTACATTAGGCAATGAGATATGGTACTCTTTTAGTGGTCTTCTAGTTAATATTAACTAGAAGTCCTTAGTCTAGATTTGAGTAGAGGAGAACTAAGAAGTGAAATTATATTATGTAACTAATTCTCCTAAGTGATCTCAAAAGGTGTACAAATGAATAAATAAACAAAAAACGAGCAAACACATAGAAAAAGAGATAAAGAAACATATGCATACATACATACATACATACATACATACATACATGCATGCATGCAAAATACCCACATAGTTATGGATGCCACTAAGCAAAAAGAGTGGAGATGAATTACCTGAACTCCTACTTTATCTGTGATGTCTATTGCTATTTGGGCTTGTTATTTTTGAAAATAATATTTATTGGTTTTGTGCTTCCTTATAAAGACCTCTAGCACAAAAATACCTCAAAATAATAAATATCAACTTTATTCACAATTTTTATTGTTGCTGAAAATTTGATGTGTGTTTTATGGATACACTTTCCAACGATTATTCCAATCAATGCAGGCATTTCTCGGTAGTTTTAATCCTTTGAGGCAGGTTTTTGGGGACAGTTAATATTTTCATTTGTGGTTATTTTTAAAAGTTCAGTAACTTTTCAGGAGTTCAAATTCTGGAAATGAGGAAGGGGAAGGGTGAAGTGAATCATATTTATATGTACTTGCTATGTGGCAATGATCCAATTTTTGCTTTTTGTCATTTATATATTAATTCAGATTTCAACATTTAGAAACATTATTTTATAAAATGTATTAAAATTATTTTAATTCAAACATTTTCCTGGAACATTTCTGATTAAAATATTTTAAAATAAAGTCACCCTATTTAAAAATGTTTTGGTTTGCCATGTTTTACTTTCAGACTCATTTTATTTTAAGAGAAAATGTTAGCAATTAAAATATTATTCTAATAGAGAATTCATCTGTTCTAAAACACAAATCAAGCTTCAATGCATGCTATCTGTAGGACCTTAATGTTACCAATCATATTTCTCCAGAAAAACCTATGAAAGTGGAACAGTAGAAAGAATATTATATTTCGAATCAAGAGAAACTTGGACTGGATCCTAATACTTACTTTTTGCAGTATGGTTATGCTAATCATATTTGTAAATGATATAATTCTAGGATTGATAGCTAACATAATGTATGACAAAATCAGGATCCCAAAGTATCTATGCATCCTGGGGGCACTGGGCCACATTCAATAAAATTATTTTATTTGCAATTAGTATAAAGTTTTGTGCTTGAGTTAGAAAAATAATATTCCCAAATGTAAGATGAAATTGGCAAATATAAACAGATGTTCAGGGGAAAAACAAATGTCTGGATATTTTGGTGAAGTATAAGTTTAATAAATGTCAGTAACATTTTGCAGAGGGCAAAAATGTTGTGATTATGAACTGAATTAAGAAAACCATAACTTCCAGGTACAGGATGGTGGTACTCCAACTATACTTTGCACTCAACAGAACTCATCTGGAATAAAATGCTCAGTTTTTGATGCCATGATTTAATAAGGACATTGTTAATAGGAGAAAAAATCAGTGTGGTGAAGTGCCTTAGGGTCTTGAGTCCACGACATCTGAGAACAGGATCAAAGAAATCTTTGCATATTTTTTCAGGAGAGCTGTCTTGTAGAGATGAAATCCAACATATTTCATCTGAACCAAGATGACAAAACGAGGAGCAAAGTGTAGGAGTCATAAGAAGACAAATTCAGTTCTGATCTGAAGGTGAAAAAAAAGCAGAAACAACAGCAATCACAACAACAAAATCCTAAGCAAACAGCCCCGAAAGGGCATGATCCATCTTGAAATGTGTAGCACCTATATGGTATTCATAGCACCCACAGCAACCATGAATATCACAGAGCAGAATCATGAAATACCACAGACTCTCCACATGGAAGGCAGAACCAAAGTATTTATTCAGACAACAGAAAGTCAAATCTTGTAGCAGTAACAAAAAACTATACACAATAACAATGTAGAGAATATCATCCCCAAGCTTTCCCCCTGCTAGGCTTCCCACAAACCAGCTCCATTAAACAAAAGCAAGCTTCCCTTAAACAAAATCAAAAACAAGCCCTTTCACTCATGCTAGCTAGCAGCCTGCATCCTTCCTAGCTCTGACTGCTCTCATGACTAACTTCCTCCCAGCTCTGCTCTAACTCTGCCTCTTTCTGCTCTACCCTTCCTGTTACACCCATTCAGTCAACTCTTCCCATCACAGGCTCTGTGTGACTCAGACTCATGTGACTCAGATAGATCTCATAGGTCTATTAATGAATGAGAAAGATCTCCCCATTTTTAATTACCATTACAAAATTTCATGAGATCTCCCTTTTTAGATAACTACAAATTGAGACGGAATAACACTTGTCCAAATTTTAATAGTGGGAAGTCTTTCATATATAGTTTGAACAGAATATTTACTGAGACCTCTTCTATCTATAAAATTCTAACTACATATAACTATATAACTACATATAGCCATATAAAACTATGTAACTATGTTTCTATATATGCATATATATGTGTATACACACACACATATATATGTATATATATATATATATATATATATATATATATATATATATATATATATATATACACATATTCCTAATGAAGCCTGTCTACAGTCATCATACATATTCCTAATGAAGCCTGTCTGCAGTCACCATACATATTCCTAGTGAAGCCTGTCTACAGTCACCATATTAAGAATGATCTTTTCCTTTGTACCTCTCATAACAGTTAATTTGTACCTAACAAAGTTGTGAAGAGGAGATTCAAATCCAGACACTTTGACTTCAAAACCGAAGACCTTTCTAAAACACCATATCTTGTGACATGGAATCAAAGAAACTCTTTCAGTCATGGGCTTCGTTAATAAAGACACAGTGTCTAGGAGAGGACATTATTTCTCTCACTTAGCTTCTACCTGAATACATATTGCACACTGTGTCCAATTTTGGGTAAAGCATATATTTTATATGGTTTAAATTGCATGTGTTAAAAGGAGGGTGACCAACATAGGGTTCAGACAACCATAGAATGCAATGATTCATTTAAGTGAATGAGAGTACTTTATCTATAAAAGAGAGGGATGTAGGAAAGATATAATGTTGATCCTCAAATTTCTTTTTTTAAGTTATTAATTTATTTATAGTTTTCAATATTCACCTTAACAAGATTTTAAGTTTTGAATTTTCTCTGATTTCTTCCCATCTACCCCCAAGACAGCATGCAATCTGATAGGTCATACATGTACAATATAATATATTTCCACATTAGTCACATCATGCAGAAGAATTAAAACCAAAGGGGAAAACCCATGAGAAAGGAAATGCCCACACACACGCACACACACACACACACAGAAAAAAAGGAAAAATAATATAATTCAATCTGCATTCAGACTTCATAGTTCTTTCTCTGGAATTGGATAGTGTTTTCAATCATGAGTGTTTTGGAATTGTCTGAGACCCTTGAATTGCTGTGTGTGAATGGCTAAATCTATCAAAAACAGTTCTTTCACATTGTGGCTGTTACCGTGTATAATGTTCTCCTAGTTCTGCTCACTTCGCTCAGCATCAATTCATGTAAGACTTTCCAGGTTTTTCTGAAATCTAACAGCTCATCATTTCTTATGGAACAATAGCATTCCATTGCATTCATGTACCACAATGTGTTCAGTCATTCCTCAATTGATGGGAATCATTTTGACTTCCGATTCCTAGTCATGATAAAAAGAGTTACTATAAAATATTTGTGCACGTGAGTCCTTTTTCCATTTTATGATTCCTTAGGGATAGAGAAATAGAAGTGGTACTGCTGATCAAAGGGAATGCATAGTTTTATAGCACTTTATGTATAGGTACAAATTGTTCTCCAGAATAGTTAGATCAATTCACAATTCCACCAACAATGAATTAGTATTCCAATTTTCCCACATTTTCCCACGTTTATCATTGCCCTGTTTTGTCATATTAGCCAGTCTGAGAGGTGGGATGTGCTGTATTAGCTCTTTTAATTTGCATTTTTAGGGATTTATAGCATTTTTTCCTATCATGATAGATAACTAATTTTTCTTGTGAAAACTGCTTTTAATAACCTTTATTTATCATTTGGAGAATGACTCATATTCCTATAGATTTGACTTAGTTCTCCACATATTTTGGAAATGAACCCTTTATCAAAGAAACTGGCTGCAAAAAAAAAAAAATGTTTCCCAGGTTTTTGCTTCCCTTCCAGTCTTGGTTTCATTTGCTTTGTTTGTGCAAAAGAACAAAACAAAACAAACAAAAAATACAACTTTTCAATGTTATGTAATGAAAATTATCTGTTTTCTATTTCATTACACTCTCTCTCTTGATTCATCATAAATTCTTCCATTTTCCAGAAATCTGATGAGTAAACTATTCTTTGCTCTCCTAGTTTCCTTATAGTACTAGTCTTTATATATAAATTGTGTGTACCCATTTTGACTTTATCTTGATAAATGGTGTAAGATGTTCATCTATACCTACTTTCTGTCACACTCTTGTTCAGTTTCCCCAACAGTTGTCAAAAGTGCGTTTTAATCCCAGAAGTTAATGTGTTGGTGTTTATCAAAAAGTAGATTACTATAGTCATTGACTGCTGTGTCTTCTGCACTTAACCTGTTCGACTGATTCACCGCCCTATTTCTTAGCCAGTATTAAGTTATTGTAATGACTATTGCTTGAAAATATAATTTTAGATTAGGTAGAGGTAGGCCATCTTCTCTTGAATTTATTTTCATTTATTCCTTTAGTATTCTGGACCTTTTGTTCTTCCAAGTGAATATTATTATTTTTATACCTATATAAAATGATTTTTGGTAGTATGATTGGTATGGCACTGAATAAGTAAATTAATTTAGCTGGATTCTTATTTTTTTTTATGATGTTAGGTCAGCCTACCCATAAACAACTGTTTTTTTTCCTTCCAGTCGTTTATATCTGACTTTACTTCTGCAAAAAGTGTTTTGTACTTGTGTTTATATAGTTCCTGGGTGTGTCTTGAAAGGTAGATTTTGAAATATTTTATGTTGGCTACTTAAAATGGAATTTCTCGGGGGCGGTGCCAAGATGGCAGAGTAGAAAGACTCACATTTGCTAGCTCTGAACCCACAGCCCATAGATTTCCTCTAAAAAGAACTCCTGACAAATTCTGGAACAGTGGAAGCTGCGCAGAAACACAGTGAAGGAGATTTCTGTTACAGAGAGCCCTGAAAAACCGACCCCAGGGGTCCATCACGCCCCGGACGGGAGTGGAGCCCTCCCCTGCCCTGTCCTGCCGCTTGGCACTGAGAGGAGGGAGCAGATCCAAGCAGGCTTCAGGGACCGTAATCTCCAGCGGCTGCGAAGGTACCTCCACCCACAGACTCACAGGTCAGTGAGAGAGACGGGCTGAGAGGGGAGCGGGGGATCTCTGGGACTCGGACCTCCTAGGGAGGCAGAGGCAAAGGCAGCTAGGCCAGAGCCTCCCAGAGCAGACAGGAGCTCCAAAGCAGCTGCATTACAAAAGGTCTCTGCATAAACCCCATGAGGGAACTGAGCCTGAGAGGCGGCCCTGCCCCCACCTGAGCACCAGCAGATGAGCTCCCATTGAACAGCAGTCAGGCCAAAAGCCCTGAGGCTGGGGAGCAGCATTTGAATCTCAGACCACAAGAGCTAGCTGGGCAGGTCTAGGTGGGGCTAGAGAGGACTCTCAGAAGTCAAGTAACTGTCTGGGAGCATTTGAATCTCAGACCCCAAGCACTAGCTGGGCCGATCTAGGCCAGGGGGTAGACAGGACTCTCAGAAATCAAGTAACTGGCTGGGAAAATGCCCAGAAAAGGGAAAAAAAACTAAGACCATAGAAGGTTATTTT
>CM053773.1:76813012-76828762 GCA_028658325.1 Potorous gilbertii
AAAGAGAAGATGGGGTAAGGGAAGGGAGGGATGATAGAAGAGAGGGCAGATTGGTGATATGGGTAATTAGAATGTCCAATGTATTGGGGAGAGGGGAAGTGACAAATGGGGAGAAAATTTTGGAACCCAAAATCTTGTGAAAATGAATGGAAAAAGTTAAATAAATGTATTTAAAAAAAAAGAAAATGGAATTTCTCTATCTCTTGCTATTGATTTTTGTTAGTAACATATGGAAATGCCCATGGATTTTGTGTGTTTATTTTATATCCTTTAATTTTTCTAAGGTTGTTAATTATTTCAAGCAATTTTTTAGCTGATTCTTTAGCATTCTCTAACTATACCATCATATCACCTACAGAGAGTGATAGCTTTATTTAGTCTTTCCCTATTCTAATTCCTTAAATGTAGGTCTGATAGTATGAATTCCTACTCAACGAACTCTAGTGGCTTCCAATCAAACTAGAATAAAGAATAAACTAATTTTAAGTTTTTATTCATATATGTGTATATGTATATACACATATACATATATGTATATACACATATACATATATGTATATTTGTATGCATGATATAATACATTTTATGATATACACATATAGATGTATATGTGTGTTGTATTTTGTGGGGGTATGTGACTGTTGGTGAGCAAGTGTATGTTTTGGTGGGTGGGTGTATATTTAACATCTAAAATGCACGTTCCCAAGGCATTGGTTTTTAATGAAGGGTTCATTGTAAATTAGAATATCAGCTGATTATTGACTTGTATGTATGTGAAAATGTTTCACTTTTGCATATTGTTCTTAAACCTTAATGATCTTTAAAAATATTTAAAAATGCTTTCCTTTCTGTATTTAAATAACATTTTGTTTTTTAATTACATACTAAAAAACTTTAACATTTTTTTCAAGTTTTGTGTTCCACATTCTGTTCCCTCCCTCCCTCCCCCTCTGTCCTTGAAATGGCAAGCAGTCTAATAAAGGTCAAGCGTGTGAAATCATATAAAAATTTCCACATCAGTCATTTTGTCCAAGAAGACTTAAAAAAGAAAGAAAGAAAGAGTGGAAAAGGAAAGAAAGAAAGAGAAAAAATATATTATGCTTCAGTCTGTATTCAAATAATGTATTTTCTCTCTCCAGAGGATGATAGCATTATAAATCCTTGGGGATTGACCTGGATCAGAGTAGCTAAGTCATTCATTGTTTTTCATCATGCAACATTACTGTTATTGTGTACACAATTCTCCTGGTTCTGCTCATCTTATTTTGTAACAGTTTATATAAATTTTTTCAGGTTTTTCTGAAATCATTGTGCTTGTCATGTCTTTTTTTTTCTGTTTAGGAAATATTTATTGAATTCCTACAACAGACAAGGGACTGGATTAGGTAACTGCAATATATTCATATGTCTATATCTACATGAACTCATCCATATACATACATATACACAAATACACACATGTGTATATACCAATAAATTAAGACATAGTCCATTACTGAAAGGAACTTACATTTTGTTCAATAAGAACTAAGACATATAAACAAATAATTCCTTTTTTAAAATACATTCTTATTTTTTTATTTTTTTTAAATTTTGTTTTCAACATTCATTTCCAAAAAATTTTGAGTTCAAAATTTTCTCTCCATCTCTCTACTCTCCCCACCCCAAAGTACTGAGCATTCTAATTGCCCCTACCACCAATCTGCTGTCCCTTCTAACATCCCTCTCTTCCCTTATCCTCATCTTCTCTTTTGTCCGGTAGGACAAGATAAATTTCTATATACCCATTAGCTCTATTTCTTGTTTCCCACTTGTATGCAAGAACAATACTTAACAGTTGTTCCTAAAACTTTGAGTTCCAGCTTCTCCTTCCTCCCTCCCTTCCCATCCCCACAGGAAGGCAAGTAATTCAATATAAGCTATATCTGTGTAGTTTTGCAAATGATTTCCATAATAGTCATGATGTATAAGACTAAATATCTTTCCCTCTATCCTATGCTGCCCCCCATTTCTTCTCTTCTCTCTTTTTATCTTGTCTCTCCCCAAGTGTTGACTTCTGATTGCTCCCTCCTCTCATTACCTACCCTTCCATCATCTCCTCCACTCTGCTTTTCCCTTTCTACCCCACTTTTTTGTATTGTAAGAAACGTTTTCATTCCAAAATGAGTGTACATTTTATTCCTTCCTTGAGTCAAATGTGATGAGAGTAAGCTTCACGTTTTCCCTCTAACCTCCTCCATTTTTCCCTCCACTGAAAAGTCTTTTTCTTGTCTCTTTTTTGAGAGACAATTTGCCCCATTCCATTTCTCCCTTTCTGCTCCTAATGTATTCCTCTCTCATCCCCTAATTACACTTTTTAAAACATGATCCCATCCTATTCAATTCAGCCTGTGCTCTCTGTCTCTCCTTCTCTGTCTCTCTCTCTCTGCCTCTCTCTCTGTCTACCTCTGTCTCTCTCTCTGTCTTTCTCTCTTCTCTCTCTCCCTTTGTGTGTGTGTGTGTGTGTGTGTGTGTGTGTGTGTGAGCATAATCCCACCAACTACTCAGATTCTGAAAAAATTTTCAAGAGTCACAAACATTGTCCCTCCATTTAGGATGGTAAGCAGTTCAACTTTAGTAAGTCCCTCATGTTTTCTCTTTCCTGTTTACCTTTTCATGCTTCTCTTGATTCTTGTGTTTGAAAGTCAAAATTTCTTTTCAGCTCTGGTCTTTTCATCAAGAATGCTGGAAAGTGATCTGTTCCATTGAAAGACCATTTTTTCCCTGAATTATTACACTCAGTTTTGCAGGGTAGGTGTTTCTTGGTTTTAGTCCTAGTTCCTTTGACATCTGGAATACCATATTCCATGCCCTTTAATCTCATAATGTAGAAGCTGCCAGTTCTAGAATATCAGGGCAGTTTTCCTTGATAATTTCATGAAAAATGATGTTTGGCCTCTTTTTTCTGGTCATGACTTTCAGATGGTCCTGTAATAGTTAAATTGTCTCTCCTGGATCTATTTTCCAACTCAGTTGTTTTTCCAATGAGATATTTCACATTATCTCCCATTTTTTCGTTCTTTTGCTTTTGTTTTTTGATTTCCTGATTTCTCATAAAGTTATTAGCCTCCATCTGTTCCATTCTAATTTTGAAAGAACTGTTTTCTTCAGTGAGCTTTTGAACCTCCTTTTCCATTTGGCTAATTCTGCTTTTGAAAGCATTCTTCTCCTTATTGGCTTTTTGAACCTCTTTTGTCAATTGGGTTAGTCTATTTTTCAAGGTGTTACTTTCTTCAGCATTTTTTTGGTCTCCTTCAGCAAGGTGTTGACCTGCTATTTACGGTTTTCTTTCATCTCTCTCATTTCTCTTCCCAATTTTTCCTCCACCTCTCTTACTTGATTTTCAAAATTCTTTTTGAGTGCTTCCATAGCCTGAGACCACTGAATATTCATTTTGGATGTGTGGAACACAGAAGCCTTTTATATCTTTCCATGATGGTAAACATTGTACTTCCTTATCAGAAAGGATGGAAGAAGATATCTGTTCACCAAGAAAGTAACCTTCTATAGTCTTATTTTTTTCCCCCTTTTTGGGGGCATTTTCTCAACTTTACTTGACTTTTGAGTCCTTTGTCAAGAGTAGGGTATATTGTGGGGATCTTGATCTCAGTTCCTTCAAGGTGGCACAATCAAACCGGTACTTTGCTCTCGGAGCAAGCAGAGATTTTCCTGCCTAGAATCTTAGCAGAGTTTCCTCTTCACAACACTCTCCTCCAGTTCCAACAAGCCACCACTGGGGGCTGAGATTCAGATAAGCTGCTCAATTCCTCCAGGAGCATTATGTGGGGGCAGGGCTCCACACAGGGCTGAAGTAAGGATCAGCTGGCCAGTCCACCCAGGGATTTTACAATCCAACAATGGATATAGGCTGCTGTGGGAGCAGCTGTGAGAGCTGCTGCTGCCCAATGCAACCTCTGCCACCAGCTACCTGAGGCCCGAGCTATGTGAACACCTTGCTCCTTTCCCAGCCAGTTGAAAAACTCTCTCACTGACCTTTGGCGTCTGAGGGATCTGCAAATCACAGCTGCCATCACTGCGAATTCTACCCCTGAGGACTGCTTATGTCCTTCTTCAGGAGCTGTGCTGCTCATCCAAGGCTATGCTGGGATCTGCTCCATGTCCAGTGTTAGAGACTTTTCCTGCTGGCCTTTCATATCACCCTGTACTGGAAATCTCCTCCACTCTGTTGTTCTGTGGCTTCTGCTGCTCTAGAATTTGTTGAGAGTCTTTTTATATATTTAAATTTATTTACTTAAGTTTTCAACATTCATTTCCACAAAATTTGGGTTCCAAATTTTCTCCCCATTTCCCTCCCCAACCCCAAAACACCAACCATTCTAATTGCCCCATCACCAATCTGTCCTCCCTTCTAACTTCCCTCCCGTCCCTTATCCCCATATTCTCTTTTGTCCTGTAGGGTAAGACAACTTTCTTTACTCCATTACCTGTATTTCTTATTTCTTAGTTACAGGAGCAATACTCTACAGTTATTCCTAAAACTTTGAGTGCCAACTTCTCTTCCTCCCTCCCTCCCCACCCAACCCCATTGGGAAGGCAAGCAATTCAATATAGGCCATATCTGTATAGTTTTGCAAATGACTTCCATGATAGTCATGTTGTGTAAGACTAACTATATTTCCCTCCATCCTATCCTGCCCCCCATTGCTTCTATTCTCTCTTTTGATCCTGTCTCTCCCCAAGGGTGTTAATTTCAAATTACTCCCTCCTCCCACTGCCCTCCCTTCCATCATCCCCTCCCATCCTGCTTATCCCCTTCACCCCACTTTCCTGTATTGTAAGATAGGTTTTCATACCAAAATGAGTGTGCATTTTATTCCTTCCTTTAGTCGAATGTGATGAGAGTAAAATCCATGTTTTTGTCTCACCTCCCCTCTTTTCCCTCCACTGAAAAGTCTTTTACTTACCTCTTTGATGACAGATAATTTGTCCCATTCCATTTCTCCTTTTTTCCTCCCAATATATTTCTCTCTCACAACTTAACTTCATTTTTTAAAGATATGATCCAATCTTATTCAAATCACGCTGTACTCTCTGTCTGTGTGTGTGTGTGTGTGTGTTTGTGTGTAATCCCACCAAATACCTAGATACTGAAAAAGGTCTCAAGAATTACAAATATTGTCTTTCCATGTAGGAATGTAAATAGTTCAACTTTAGTCAGTCCCTTGTGATTTCTCTTTGCTGTTTACCTTTTCATGCTTCTCTTGATTCTTGTATTGAAGGTTAAATTTTCTTTTCAGTTCTGGTCTTTTCGTCAAGAATCCTTGAAAATCGTCTATTTCATTGAAAGACCAGGTTTTCCCCTGAAGTGTTATACTTAGTTTTTTTGGGTAGGCGATTCTTGGTTTTATTCCTAATTCCTTTGACTTCTGGAATATCATATTACATGCCCTTCAATCCCTTAATGGCAAGGCTGCTAGATCTTGTGTGATCCTGATTGTATTTCCACAATACTTGAATTGTTTCCTTCTAGCTGCATGCAATATTTTCTCCTTACCCTGGGAACTCTGGAATTTGATCACAATATTCCTAGGATTTTCTCTTTTTGGATCTCTTTCAGGACATGATTGGTGGATTCTTTCAATATTTATTTTGTCCCCTAGTTCTAGAATATAAGAGGAGTTTTCTTGATAATTTCTTGAAAGACGATGTCTACGCTCTTTTTTTGGTCATGGCTTTCAGATGCTCCTGTAATATTTAAATTGTCTCTCCTGGATCTATTTTCCAGGTCAGTTGTTTTTCCAATGAGATATTTCACATTATCTCCAATTTTTTCATTCTTTTGGTTTTGTTTTTTGATGTCTTGATTTCTCATAAAGTTATTAGCCTCCATCTGTTCCATTCTAATTTTGAAAGAACTGTTTTCTTCAGTGAGCTTTTGAACCTCCTTTTCCATTTGGCTAATTCTGCTTTTGAAAGCATTCTTCTCCTCATTGGCTTTTTGAACCTCTTTTGCCAATTGGGTTAGTCTATTTTTCAAGGTGTTATTTTCTTCAGCATTTTTTTGGGTCTCCTTTAGCAAGGTGTGGACCTGCTTTTCATGGTTTTCTTTCATCTCTCTCATTTCTCTTCCCAGTTTTTCCTCCACCTCTCTTACTTGATTTTCAAAATCCTTCTTGAGCTGTTCCATGGCCTGAGCCCATTGAATATTTATTTTGGATGTTTGAGATACAGAAGCCTTGACCTTTATGCCTTTCCCTAATGGTAAGTATTGTTCTTCCTCATCTGAAATGATAAGAGAAGATATCTGTTCACCAAGAAAGAAACCTTCTATGGTCTTGTTTTTCCCCCTTTTGAGGCATTTTCCCAACCAGTTACTTGAGTTTTGGATCCTTTGTCAAGAGTATAGTCTACTCTGTGAATCTATAAATCCCCAGTTCCTCCAAGGTGGCACAATCAAGTGTGTATACTGGTCTGGTATTAGAGAGCGACTTTTGTGATCAGAATCTTAGCAGTTACCTCTCCATAGCCACCTCGTCCTCAGTTCCACCAAGCCAGCACTGGGGGGCTGGGATTCAGTCAAGCTGTGGGGGCAAGGCCACCATTCAGTGGGAGAAAAATACCAACTCCCTCAGGGCCTCTACACAGGGCTGAGATAATATTCAGCTCCTCAGTGCCCCCAGAAGTTTTAAAATCCAACAATGGTTACAGATGCTGTAGGGGCTGAGATAGGAACTGCTGCCCACTGCCATGGTTTCTGCGGGCCACTGCCTCCTGCTGCAACTAAGAGAAGGCCCTTCTCTCTTCCCAGCCAACTGAAAAAACTCCATCACTGACCTTTGGCGCCTGTGGGTTGAAGCATCTGCAGACTGCTGCTGCTGGGACTGGAGATCTCCATCGCCACCCCGAAGGCTGTTTGCGAGCAGTGTGGTCAAGGCTGGTCTGGGTTCTGCTCTGAGTCTGGTGCAACAGGTGTTTCCCATGGGCCTTTCAGGTCACCCTGGGCTGGAAATCTTCTCCACTCTCTTGTTCTCCACTTCTGCTGTTCCAAAATTCATTGAAAGTTCCTCTCTACAGGTATTTTATGGGCTGTGGGGGGACAGCTTCCTTATGTGTGTCTTTCTACTCTGCCATCTTGGCTCTGCACCCTGAGAGTCTTTCTTTATAGGTATTTTATAGACCATGGGGAAGAGCTAGTGTATGTGTGTCTTTCTACTCTGTCATCTTGGTTCTGCCCCATACTTGTAATTTCTTGTAACACAAATAATATACCATCACAATCATACCATAATTTGCCCAATCATACCCTAATAGATGGATATCCTCTTAATTTTCAATTCTTAGCTACCACAAATAGAACTGCAAAAAATATTTTGTACAAACTTGTCGTTTTCCTTTTAAAAAATCTTTTTTGGTTATAGTAATGTGGAGATATTGCTGGATCAAAGAGTATATCCTTTAGACATAGTTCCAAATTGCTCCCCAGAATTAATGGATCAGTTCACAATTCCACCAATAGTGCATTAGTATCCCAGTTTTCCCACATTCTCTCCAACATTTATCATTTTCTTATTTTTTTCAGATTAACCAGTATAAATTGCTTTTATGTATTACTGTCACTATAGATTTCTCATATGTAGTTACCATGATATGTGTTTACTTGGAAAAAATGAGTCCCCCATTTCCTTCTGAACCATGTTTAAAACATTTTTCTAGCATTTAAGAGCCATGAAATCTTTAATATAATACCATCTACCTTTATATTTATAGGTCATGTTATCCTCCTCAGTATATTATGTGATCTTAGAAGAATGATAATTCTCATCCCTATCAATTCACCACACTGTCATGTGTGCCACCACTCAGGATGTTCCCTGTGTTAATGCTGCATCTGGCCTCTTCATATGCTTTTATCACATTTCCCAGTCCCCTCCAAATGTCTTTCCATATACACCATCCCACCAAATACCATTGGTAGTGATTTTCCCTTTATGACTCATATAATTCTTGGTTTTATACTTCTCTGATTTATCTTGTATTACTGAATATGATAGCATTTGTTTTGTTATGCCCCTATTTGACTGTAAGCTTTTTAAGAGAAAAGATACAGGCTTAAATAAATCTTACTTGTGTCTAGTAGAAAACAAAAGTACATAAACATTCATTGTTGTTGTTGTTCAGTTGTTTCAGTCATGTCTGACTCTTTGTGACCCCATTTGGCATGCTCTTTGTAAAGATATTGGAGTGGTTTGCCATTTCCTTCTCCAGCTCATTTTACACATGAAGAAACTGAGGCAAATAGGGTAACTTGCCTAGACTCAGAGGGCTAGTAAGTTTCTGAAGCCAGATTTAAACTCAAAAGAATGAGTCTTCCTGAGTCCAGGCCTGACATTCTGTCAAATGCATAACCTAGCTGCTATCACATAAAAAAGGGTAAATACTTTAAAAGAAACAGAAATAGTTAAAAACAATCCTTTGTGTTAAAAGTGTACATTATGGAGATGATTTATATGACCATGTCTCTCTTCCCAATTCTGTAAATCATTTCAAAATACCTACATCATTAACATTGATACAGTGGAAAGATTACTGGTTTCAGCATCAGAGGTATCTGGGTTTACATCTCACCTCTACAACTTCAGAAATGAGTGACCTTGAGCATATTTCTTAACTTCTCTAGATCTCAGTTTTCTCATTTGTAGAGTGAGAGGTTTGGACTAGATTAATTCTGATGTGCCTTCCAATTATCAGTAAATATGACACCATGATATTTGGGGCATTTATTTTTTTCCAATACTTCCCACTGTATTGGAATAAAGATAACAACAACTTCAATTTCTTTTGCACATTAAAGTATACTAGCCATACTTTCTTAAAACAACCATTTAAGGCCCAGATGATGATGATATGAATGAGAATTGTGTTCATATATGTTTCTATGTATTTTTTTTCCATGTTCCTTACCTTATCATGTGATACAAATCACATAACAAATAGAGAAGTAAATGATGCTGTTAGATATGTTAGTATAACTAAATTAAAAATTTCCAACGAAGAATCCAAGACAATTAAATATTTAATTCTAGCAGATAAAAAGCCACAGACTCATTTAAAGAGTTCATTACTTCTGCAGAAAAATGCACTTATCTAAGCAGGTTGTGTTAGAAACACTAAATAAAGATCATTTAAGAAGCAGTTTCCTTTTGCAATGTTTGTATATGTGTGTTTATCTTTAATAAGAGGCTAGACTACAATAGCTAAAGGATGTAAATGGGCACAGATAAATAGTGTCTTTATATTTTTAAGAAATGTTGAGACTTCCTGTTACAATAAAAACCTCACAGATCTAGAGAAAGAACAACTGTCAAATTGAGGGAGGGAAAGTTCTTTTTGAACTAAGTTATTTCAGTCTGGGTAATATACTCAAATGAACCAGTTTCAATTATCAGAAATAATCAATACAACTAATGTAACAATGAATAGATAGCCACAAATGAAAATATGGTGCATTTGCTCAAATACAGGTTAGCCTATTTCAGACTAGACAAGATCATTTTGTCCTTGGATTCACCTGGGTGGACACAGCATAACGCGATCATAAAGTCATTCTAAAACCACCTATTTTTCTTCAACCTCTAATTTCTGTGCACTGCTGCCAAAGTAATCGTCCTTAAGTGAAGATCTGATCATTTGACTCTTACTCAACTAACACCAATCACTTCTCTTAATTCAAGGACATATATAAACTACTTTGTAGACACTTTAAAACTGTAGACATTCTGAATCCAATCTGTTTCTTTCAGTATCAATGGATATTACAAATTTTGTTTCTCTCTCTTCTTCATATGTGATACATTATATCATTGCAATTCAATATCCTATTTCTGAAATGTAATTTCTCCTGGTCTATATACTTCAGATTTCATATCATCCTGGAAATGCAACTCAGATACTGTATTTGGCATGGAAACTGGTGTTTAAATAAATATTTGATTGATTGATAAAGACTGAATTGATCTTTTTTGCTCAAATCGCTCCAGAAAAAACATGTCACAGGGACATTTTTGTAAGTCGTGAATTTACTGACAAATAATATTAAATGAAAGGTTGAGAGATGAAGAGTTAAAATCTAGCTTGTTCATCTTTCAAGACTTACTTCTCAAGACTACAATGAAGTCACTGCTTCCTAAGCCTTAAAATATTATACAAATGTAAGCTGTTATGGTGCATCTTAGCATGATACTAGACTGTATGTTCTGTATTTCTTTGCATCAACCTTGCACATCAAAATTGTTTTAAACATTCTTTTTCAAATGAATGAAACCCAAGTACTAAATTGTGAAGAAATAATGCAGGCCCATGTGAGATTATATGAGAAGAGAAAATAGAATATAAAGTAGGGACAGAAAAACCATCTTGCCAACAACCATATTTTGGACCCAGAAGAAAAGGAAATAATTTTTTACTATTACTGTTGTTTTGTCTGTCTGCCTATCTATCTATCTGTCTATCTATCTATCTATCCAGTTGTTTGATGAATATGTCAGTGATTGACAACTGAATGCTAACAAAGCAGTGGCATCTTGTGTGGGAACTAGATATTGAAATGTCACAGTGATCAGTCATTGACCTCATCTTGTTCAACAGTAAAAAGTAATAGATGACATACTTGTAAAATTTGCAGATGATATGAATCAGGAAAGTATAGCTAATATGATTGATGACAGACAGAAAGCTCCCAATAGGCTGCAATTATGGGAAGAATCTCAAATGTTTAAATAAAGAAGGGGTAAAAACAGTCTTGCTCTTAAGTTTAAAGTAAATCAGTAACAAAATAGAGGATGAGAGAGGTAAAGCTATATAACTCTATTTGTGAAGAAAACTGGGAATTTTTTGAAGGCTTCACTGCAGATAGATTAAGAAATAAAATGTCAAGCAAAATAATCCATGATTACTTCAGATATATTTCATTCCCCTCCATTCAATTCAACACAATTTTATTAACCATCAACAATATTCAAGATAATGTACTAAGCACCTAATATTTTTTTGTAATTGAAGTCATTGACCTCATTCTAGAACTGAATTAAAGGAAGATATAATTTCTGCTACTCTGCCCTGGCCAGTCTCTACTTAATTCATTGCATGCAGTTCTGGGTCCTACTTGTTAAAAATAATTTGTTCACCTTTAGAGGAAAATAATGATGGGGAAAAGAGAAGTTAAAACCTTTTCTTGAGATTGTATGTTGTAGGACTAGTGATGTTTTTGATTTAGAAAAGTGAAACTTTATTGGGGACGAGCTATGTGTATTATGACGTGATAGATGATCGTATGGGAGACAAATAAGCTATATTTTCTATTTAAAAGGGACTAATGGGTAGAAAGTCTAGAGTCTAATTTAGTATCACTTTACTAAATTAAAGAATTTAGTAAATGTTTTACGAAATTAGTAATGGGCTATCTCACAAACCATAAAATTTCCCATCATTAGAAATGTAGAGGTTGCACATTTCTTAAAAGTGTCTAGTGGGCATACTAGTCTGCTCTGAATGACTGTCTGCTGAAATAACTGTGGACTGAAAATTTTGGTTCTAGCTATCAGTGTCTTATTAATTATTTATATGAATTCAGGCAAATAACTAAAATATGATGAACCTCTGTTTTCTTTTCTAATAGGTGGGATTAAATTATCTTTAAAAAAATTCCATCTGTGTTATTCTATCTCAGTAGTAATGTCGATTTCATATTTAGTGACATAATACAGTGTTTAAGCGATATATAAACATGTATGTATGTGTATATATGTATGTATGTATGTATATATGTACATGTATATCTATGTGAAAGAGAGATAGGAAGGAATAAAGCATTTATCAAACACTTAGCATTCTCAGTACCCAGCACATTCTTGGAAAATAGAATGTGCTTAAATGAATACTTATTGATTGATTGATTGATTAAGGCTGAATTAATTATTACTATGTGCCAAGCAATGTGCTGAATTCATTACAAAAACGGTCTCATTTGATCTCCACAATATTCAAGTGAGGTAAATCCTAAAACTATCTTCATTCTAGGGTTGAGGAAACCAAAATGAATGGAGGTGAGGTGGATATGATCAGCAAAAGTTTCTAAAACTCGATTTCTTCTTGGTTCTTTCTCACTTCAAACAGAGTAACCACTTTGCTATCTGCCTGCTTCTGGAGAGAGAGAAAGACATAAGAAAATATAGAGAAGAAAGATGATGTCATGGAAAAAAGTACAAAGATTTGTTCATAGCTTAAACCTTTCTTCTGACATCTACTCTTTGTGACCATGGACATGCCACTTGATGTCTCAAGATATAGATGAATTAAGAGGCAGCTAGGTCAATCAGTGATTAGAGTGCTGAGCTTGGTGTATTGAAGATGTGGGTTCAAATACAGCCTCAAACATCTACTGGCTGTGTGACTTTGGACAAGTCACTTAACCTCTGTCTTAATCCACTAGAGAAAGAAAGAAAAAATCACTCTAATATCCATTCCAAGAAAATTCCATGGGGTCAGGATCCATAGGGTCATGAGGTCAGATGTGACTAAACAACTGAAAAACAAGAGATGAATTGTTGATCTGTGTCATTTAAGATAATTTCCTGAAAGTTCCTTAATTGAATTAAAACATGGATCCAGATCAAAACATACAGATATATGCACAAGTCACACATTGATAAACACAAACATATATATTTTTTTCACACATTAAAAACACATGCACATGCACATGTGCTATACTCTATACCATTGGTTTTTTTGTTATTTGAAGGCAGGTCTTCTTTTGATTTTTCTGATTTTTCTTCATTTAATAACTTGCATGAAAGTATTCCTTCATTTGATTGAAGAGTAAATGCATTTTGTTGAAAATAAGAAATTGCTATGCAAACTCTAGCAGTGATTATTTAATAGGAAGGAAAGAAGGTAGTGTGTAGAATCCTGATTTTGGATTTGAAATATTTGGGAAAAAATACATATAATAGTTGTGTATCTTTTGGCAAGTAACATTCTCTCTGATTCTTAGTTTTCCCCTCTGTAAAATCAAAAAAAAAAAAAATTCAAAGATCTAGTATCAATTTTTTTAAGTTAGTGTATTTTAATGGTTTGATAAAGTGTAACATACAAAGAGAACTGTTATCATTTTTTACAAGCTATGATGATATAGTAATACTAATGTTTTCCTACTCTGATGTTCCTCTTTGACTAATGAAGAAACATTTTCAAGACACAATGCTATATGACTGAAGCAAAAAATAGATAGACAAACAGAAAGATACATAGATAGATGATAGATAGAGCACACCAAAAGCTTATCAGATTCCCACAAAAATTATTACAGAACTGCTTCACTACTTAAATATTTAAACAAGGACATGGCTTTGGGACTCCAATTTTATTAGCAAAAGAAAGTCAAATTTAACTTTCTCCATTCCAGATATTTTAATTACCATCTTGGGGAAGTTACACTTGTTGAGCTAACTCTAGGCAGTCAGAGTACTACTGTCTGAATTAAAAAAGGGAGTTTTTGTTGACAATCATAGAAAACGTATGACCAAAAATTAGGACTCTGAATTTCTGCCTAATGTATTCCATTATTCCTGCTGCCATCTGTCAACTGTTTCTTATTTTGGTCCTTCATGTTTTAAGCATTGTATCAGATCAGGTAATTGTCATGTCTTTTAATCAAGACCAGATGATCAGGTCTCACCAGTTATTCGATTTCCAAAAAGGGTTCCAATCTTGGACTGATTAGGTCTAAGACTACAAAACATTTAGATGCAACAAAACCCAAGAAATAAAGGAAAACAAGTAATCATTGGTTAATCACCTATTATGAGCCAATCTCATAACAGACAGGCTCATTCTCTGCATTAGCACTGGGAATTCAAAGAAAGACACAAATAGTCCCCACTTTTAAGAAACTTAGAACTTGGTGGGCAGAAACAAGATGGTGAATAGAAGGACAGATCTGTTCTAGCTCTCCCCAACCATGGCCCTTAAAATAGCTGTAAAAATGACTCTAAACAATTTCTACAGCAGTAGAAGCCACAAAATGACAGTGAAAGAGAACTTCAGCCCAAGACAGCCTGGATAACTGACAGGAAAGTCTATTGCACTACACCAGAGTGGAGCAGAATGCAGTCCAATGTGGGCCATGCTGCACAGACAGGAATTGAGCAGGCTTCATGATAGAGAATCATGGGTAGTTGCTGTGGTTTCCAAATTTTTAGCCCCAAAACACAAATGACAGCTTCAAAGGTCGGTAAGAAAGCTTTTTCACTTGAGTGAGAAGGGGAGCACTGTTAGGCCTTAGCCCCAGCCCCAGGGTGGTTGCAGCCACTGCAGCGGCAACTTCTACTTTTGTAGCCCTCTGTCCAAAATCACTGGAAGAAACAAGTGAATAATCTTTGTCCTGGTGGTAAAAAGGAGTGGTGGTCCTGGGGTAAGAAGGAGCGCTGATATGGTGGAGCTGGTAGCACCTGAAGAGAGGGATTACTACTTGCAGTTCCAGGGCAGAAAAGAGTGATTTTGGTTGTTCACAGATCAGAGTACAAGTCAAGAGAGGAGCAAACTCCTCTCCCTTGATAGTGCCATGTGAGAAGAACGGAGAACTTACAGGTATCTAGAGATATCTCAGAGAAATGTTGCACAAAATCTCTGAAGCCTAGAGTAGTATACCCTCCACTTGATGAAGAATTCAAAAGTCAAGAAACTGACTGGGAAAATTCCACAAAAGAGAAAAAATAAAATCATAAACAGTGACTTTCTTGGGGAAAAGGTATTTTCTTCCATCCTTTCAGATGAGAAAGAGCACAGCATACAGAGGAAGACAGCAAGGTCAATACTTCTGCATCCAAAGCCTCCAAAAATATATGCAATGGTTTTAGATGATGGAAGAGCTCAAAAGGGATTTTGAAAATCAATTAAGAGAGGTGGAGGAAAAATTGAGAAGATAAATGAGAGCTATGCAAGAAAATCATGAAAAGAGAGTCAACAGCTTGCTAAAGGAGATCCAAAAAATGCTGAAGAAGGTAATACCTTTAAAAATAGAATAACCAAAACAGAAAAGAGGTCTAAAAAGTCAATAAGAAGAATGCTTTAAAAAACATAATTGGCTAAATGTAAAAGGGGATTCAAGAGCTCACTGAAGAAAATAGTTCTTTTTAAATTAGAATGGGGGGATGAAAGCTAATGACTTCATAAGAAATGAAGAAATTATAAAACAAAACCAAAACAATGAAAAAAAGTAGAAGACAATATGAAATATGTCACTGGAAAAGCAAATGACCTGTAAAACAGATCCAGGAGTAATAATATAAAAATAATTGTCTACCTGAAAAGCATCATCAAAGGAAGCGCCTAGAAATCATCTTCCTAGAAATTATCAAAGAAAACTGTCCTCATATTCTAGAACCAAAGTATAAAATAGAAATGGAAAGATTTCACTAATCACCTTTTCAAAGGGATCCCAAAAGGAAAACTCCTGGGAATATGGTGGCCAAATTCCAGAGTTATCACATCAAGGAGAAAATAGTACAAGCAGCCAGAAACAAACAATTCAAGGATTATGGAGATAAAATCAGGATAACTCAAGATCTAGCAGCTTCTACATTAAGGGATTGAAGGGCGTGGAATATTCCAGAAGTCAAAGGAACTAGGTCTAAAACCAAGAATCACCTACCCAGCAAAACTGAGTATAATACTTCAGGGGAAAATATGGTC
>CM053773.1:76829262-76856767 GCA_028658325.1 Potorous gilbertii
AGGACAAAAGAGAAAATGGGGTAAGGGAAGGGAGGGATGCTAGAAGAGAGGGCAGATTGTTTATAGGGGTAATTAGAATGCTTGGTGTATTGGGGTGGGGGGAGGGGACAAATGGGGAGAAAATTTGGAACCCAAAATTTTGTGAAAATGAGTGTAAAAAGATAAATAAATAAATTTATTAAAAAAATAAAAATTAAAAATTTTTTTAAAAAAGGAAATAGTAAAGGAATTGACGTTTTCCTCATATACTAGGGCATGAAAACCTCACCATTCCATGCAGAAGGGCAAAAATGTTGAATGTATCTTTTTGAAATCCTGATGCAATAAAAATTGCATGTCGTAAAGGGCCACGGAAAGAAAGACTAAAAGCTAATTGGAAATTAATAATATAATCCTAAGTAAGGAATGGGTCAGGCAACAAAGTGTAGAAACCATAGCTTCATCCAAGAGAACAGTAAAGAGACAACCTACTCAAAACAAAGTCAAGTGCGTAGTCATATTATTATTTCTCTGATGGCATAGTTTGGCAATGAAGAATGAAAACACCCAAGGAGACAACATACTAAAATTTATGTGATGCAGCCAAAGCAATTCTTAGGGGGAATTTTATATCTCTCAAAGTTTACATGAATAAAGTAGAGAAAGAGTTCAATGAACTGCATATGCAACTGAAAAATTTAGGGGAAAAAAACACATCAAAAATCCTCAATTAAATTCCAAACCAGAAATTCTCAAAAGCAAAATAGAGATTAAAAAAATTAAAATAAAGAACTGTTGCAATAATGAATAAACCTGAGTTAAAACCTGAGTTAAAAAAATGAAATAGATAAACCATTGGTGAATTGTATTTTGAAAAATAGAAGAAAATCAAATTACCAGCATCAAAAATTAAAAACAAATATTAATTCACCACCAATGAAGGGGAAGTTAGAATAATAAGTAGGACTTAATTTGCCTAATTGTTTGCCAATAAATCTGACAATCTGATTTAAATGGGTGAATAGCTACAAAAATACCTTTAAATTGCCCAAATTAACAGAAGATGAAATAAAATTATAAAATAACCAGATTTATGAAAAAAGATATGGAATCAGCCATAAATGAACTCCCAAAGAAAAAAATCTTCAGGGTCATATATGAATGTAATGGAGTACTATTGTGCCATAAGAAATGATGAACAAGAAGACTTTAGGGAGGACTGGAGGGACTTATATTATCTGATGCTGAGAGAAAGGAGCAGAATTTTGTGCACAGCAGTGACCACAGTGTGCGAGAGTTTTTTTTCTGGTAGACTTGGAACTTTGTAATAACACAAGAACTTATTGAAAAAAAATCCAAATGACGATTTTTCTAAGGCAAAATCCCTTCCACGCACAGAGAAAGAAATATGGAAGTCATTCCAGAATGTAGCAGATCATGTTTGTGTGTGTGTGGGTTTTAGTGTATTATGTTTTGATTTGTTATACGATTTCTTCCATTTATTTTAGTGCAACTACATAGCATGACTATAGTGAAAATGTACTCAATAGGAAAGTATATGTAGAACCTATATAGAATTGTATGCTGTCATGGGGAGAGAGAGGGTAGTGGGGGGAAGGTGTGGGGGGATAAAATCTTAATTTTAAGGAAGTGATTGTAGAACATTTAAAAATAAATTAATTAATTAAAAAAATCTTTAGGGTCAGATGGATTTAAATGTGTATTTTATGAACTATTTAAAGAACAATTTATTTCAGTATTAGAAAAACTATTTGGGAAAAAAGGCAAAGAAGGAGTCCTACTAAAATATTTTTATGATACAGATAAGGTGCTGATAACTTGCTCATGGCTAGGAAGTGCCAAAACAGAGAAAGAAAATTATAGACTAATTTCTCTGATGAATGTAGAAACAAATGTTTTAAATAAGATATTGCAAAGAGATTACAGTAACTTGTCATTAGATGACACCCTATGACCAGGTAAGGTTTGTAGCAGGAAGACAGGTCTGGTTCATATATGGGAAAATCATCAGTATAATTGACCATATGAACAAAAATCATCAGAAATCAAATGAGTATGTCAGTAGATGCAATAAAATGATAAAAACAAACACATATTCCAATAAAAAAATCTAGAAGCATAGGAATAAATGGAATCTTCCTTATAATTATAAGCAACATTTATCTAAACCCACCAGCAAGCATTATATGTAATGGGGGCAAGCTAGAAGCAATTCCAATAAGATCAGGGGTGAAACAAGAATATTTATTGTCAACACTGTCATTCAATATGATACTGGAAATGTTAACATTAGTAAATAGGAGAAGAAACAACAATGAAGGAATTCCAATAGACAAAGAAGAAACAAAACTTTCACTCTTTGTGGATGATGTGAAGGTATAATTAAGAAATTCTAGAGAATCAACTAAAAAACTACTTGAAATAAAAAGCAGCATTAGCAAAGTTGCTGGATCTAAAGTAATCCCAGAGAAATATTGGTAGAAAATTTAGATATGGAAGACTTCTGGATAAAATTGAAAGGGAATAGTAAAAGAAATGACTTTTTCCTCATATACTAGGGCATCAAAACCTCACAATTCCATGCAGAAGGGCTTTTCACAGAATTAAAATCACACCCAAATAGTTGGAAAATAATATCTTGCTCATGGGTATCCCAACCTAACGTAATAAAAATGGAAATTCTACTTTAATTAATTTGCTTATTCAGTGCCATACCAATCAACTTATACAATTTTATAGAGCTAGAAAAAATAATAAGAAAATATATCTACAAGAGCAGAAAGCCCAAAATATCAAGGGAATTAACGAGAAGAAATGCAAGGGAACATGATCCAGTTGAATCAGATTTTAAATTGTAATATAAATTAGCAATCATTAAAACTACTTAGTACTGGTTAAGCAATTGAGTGGTTGATCAGTGGCATAGGTTAGATACACAAGACACAGAAGTCAATGACTATAGTAGTCTACTGTTTGATAAACCCACAGACTACAGTTTCTGGGATAAGAGCTCACTATTTAACAAAAACCACTGGGAAAACTGAAAACGATTATGATAGAAACTAGGCATAGATCAATATCTTACACTGTAAACCAAGAAAAAGTCTAAATGGGTACACACTTTATATATCAAGGATGATACCATAAGCAACCTAGGAGAGCAAGGAATAGTTTACCTGTTAGATATATGGAGAACATAATAATTTATGACAAAACAAAGGGTAGAGAACTTTATGAAATGCAATGTGGATGATTTTGATTTGAAAAAGTTTCGCATGAACAAAACCATGGCAACCAAGATCAGAAGGGAAGCAGAAATGAGGGAAACATTTTTATAGCTAGGGTCTCTGATAAAGTTCTCATTTCTAACTAATGGAGAACAGAGTCAAATTTATGAGAATACAAGTCACATTCCAACTGATAAATGTACAAAAGTTGTGAACAGGTAGTTTTCAGATAAAAAAATTAAAGCTATTTATAGTTATAGGAAAAAATGTTCTAAAACACTATTGATTAGAGAAATTCGAATCAAAATAACTTATGTGAGTTATAACATCCCATCACACCTCTGGTCTATGACTACTTTCTGCTACACTGTTATCCAGTTTTCCCACCAATTTTTATTGAACCGTTACTTCTTATGCCAAAAGTTGGGGTCCTTGGGTCTATCAAACAGTAGATTGCTATATACATTACCTGCTGTGTCTTGAGTACCTAGCATATTCCACTTGTCTATTCTTCTGTTTTTTAGCCAGTATCAAGTTTTGATAATTGTTGCTTTACAATACAATTAGAAATCTGGTAGATCTAGACCACATTCCCTACCATCACTTTCATTAGTTCCATTGATATACTGGACCTTTTGATCTTTCAGATGAATTTTGATATTACGTTATCTATCTCTAGAAAATAAATATCTGATAGTTTGATTGGTATGGAACTAAATAAGTAAAATAAGTTAGGTAGAATTGTCATTTTTATTATGTTGGCTCAGCCTACCCACAAACAACTGAGGTTCTTCCACTTACTTAGATTTTACCTTATTTGTGTGAAAAGTGTCTTGTAATTGTTTTCATATAGTTCCTAGATTTGTTCTGGCAGAAAGACTTCCAAATATTTTATAGTGTCTACCTTAGTTTTAAGCGGGATTTCTCTTTCCATCTCTTGCTGTTGGGCTTTACTATTAATATCTAGAAATGCATAAGGTCTGTGTGGGTTTACTTTGTAATCTGCAACTTTGCCCAAGTTGTTTATTATTTCAAATACTTTTATATTTGCCTCTCTGGAATTCTCTAAGTATATCATCATATCGTCTGCAAAGAGGGATAATTTATGTTCTTCTTTGCCTATTCCAATTCCTTCAATTTCTTTTATCTTCTCTAATTGCTACAGGTAACATTTATAGTACCATATTGAATAACAGTCGTGATAATGGACATCCTTATTTCACCCCTGATCTTACTGGAAAGGTATCTTGTTTATCTCCATTGCATATAATGCTTGCTGAAGGTTTTAAGTAGATATTACTAATTATTTTATGGAAAGTTTCCCTATTCCTATGCTCTGGCGCGTTTTTAATAGCAATGAGTGTTGCATTTTGTCAAAAGCTTTTTCTGCATCTATTGAGATATCCATGTGGTTTTGTTAGGTTTGTTGTTCATAAGATCAATGATGCTAATAGTTTTCCTAATATTGTTCCAGCCCTGAATTTCTGGAATGAATCCTACCTGATCATAATGTATTATTCTCGTGATAAGTTGATGTATTCTTTTTGTTAAAACCTTATTTAAAATTTTTGCATCTATATTTAGTAGAGAAATTGGTTTATAACTTTCTCAGTTTTGGCTCTTCATGTTTTGAGTATCAAAACCATATTTGTATTATATAAAGAATTTGGGAAGACTCCTTCTTCCCTAATTTTCCCAAGTAGTCAATATAGAATAGGAGTGAACTGTTCTTTAAATGTTTGATGGAATTCACTTGTAAATCCATCCACACATGGAGATTTTTATCTAGGGAGTTCATTGATCACTTGTTCAATTTCTTTTTCTGAGATGGTGTTGTTTAAGTATTCAAATTCCTCTTTTGTTAATCTAGGCAATTTATATTTTTTAAAAATAATCATACATTTCATTTAGATTGTCGAATTTATGGGCATAAAGCTGGGGAAAGTAATTTCCAATTATTGTTTTGATTTCCTCCTCATTGGAGGTGAGTTCACTCTTTTCATTTTTGACATTGGTAATTTAGTTTTCTTTTTCCTTTCTTTTAATCAAATCCACCAGAGGTTTATCAGTTTTATTGATGTTTTTCATAAAATCAATCCTTAATTTTATTTTCTTAATTTCAATTTTATTAATCTCTCCTTTGGTTTTCAGTATTTCTAATTTAGAATTTACTTGGGGGTTTTCAGTTTGTTCTTTTTTGGAGCTTTCTCATCTGCATGACCAATTTATTGATCTCCTCTTTATCTATTTTATTCATGCATGCATTCAAAAATATAAAGCTTCCACTAGGAACTGCTTTTGCAGTATCCCATAAGAACTGGTAGGTTGTCTCATTACTGTCATTCTCTTGAATGAAGTTGTTGATGTTTCTGGAATTTGTTGCTTAACCCACTCCTTCTTTAAGACTACATTATTTATTTTCTAATTAATTTTTAGTCTATCTTTCCATGGCGCTTTATTACATATAATTTTTATTGCATTATGAACTGAGGATGCATTGACTATCTCTGTCTTTCTGCACTGGATTGTGAGGTTTTTATGCCATAGTACATGGTCAATGTTTGTATATGTGTCATGTACTCCTGAGAAAAAGTTATATTTATTCTATCCCCATTCAACTTTCTTCAGATATCTGTCATACTTACCTTATCTTAAGTTTTATTCACCTCCTTTACTTCCTTTTTGTTTATTTTAAGGTTAGATTAATCAAGTTCAGATAGTGGGAGGTTGAGGTCCCCTACTAGTATAGTTTTGCTGTCTATTTCTTCCTGTAATTCCCCTAACTTCTCCAAGAGTTTGGATGCTATACAACTTGGAGAAAGTATGTATAGTAATGATGTTGCTTTGTTGTTTATGGTGCCTTTTATCAGGATATAGTTTCTTTCCTTATCTCTTTTGATTAGATCTATTTCTGCTTGTGCTTTTGTTGAAATTAGGATTGCTCTCCTTGCTTTTCTTATATTAGCTGAAGCACAACATATTCTGCTTCAACCTTTTACCTTTACTCGTATGTATCTCCTTTTTTCAAATGTGTTTCTTGTAAACAACATATTGTTGTATTATGGCTTTTAATCTGCTATCCATCTTAGTTTTATGGGATAGTTCATTCCATTCACATTCACAGTTACAATTACTATCTGTGTCTTTCCCTCCATTCTCTTTCCCATTCTTTGGGCTTTTAGCTCTCCCTTCTCCTTTCCCCTCCACACTCAAGTTTTAATTTTTTTATCACCACCTCCTACAATCTTCACTTCCTTCTTTCAGCCCCTTTATTTTACTCCTCTTTACTCTTACTACTTCTTCCCTCCCTTTTAGCATTGCCTCCCCTTTCTTTCCCCCTTTCCCACTTACTACCTATAGAGCTCATTAGATTTGTGTACTTAATTTTGTTGTTCTCTTCTTGAACCAAATCAGATGAGAGTAACTCTCAATTCTCATCTCACTCTCCTCTTTCCCTCGACTGTAATATAATTTTGTATTCTTCCCATTATGTAATTTAACATTTCCTACTTCCTCCTTTTCATGTCTCCTGTTACAATCCCTTCAAATGCTTAAATCACATTTTTTATCATTACAACATTTACTTTATACCTGTTCTCTCTATCTATGTATATCCCTTGTATATTTCATAATAGATATACAATTCTCAATATTAACAATTATCATCTTCCCTAATAGGGAGGTAAACAGTTTGCCCGAATTGAATAACAATATTTTCTTTTCCCCTATTTACTTTTATATGCCTTTCTTGAGACCAGCGTTTGAAGATCAAATTTTCTATTCAGTTGTGGTCTTTTTATGAGGAAGGGATGGAAATCTCTTATTTTGTTGAACGTCTATCTCCTTGCCTGTAATGCCATGCTGCACTTTGATGATTAATTGATCCTTGCTTGTAGCTCCTGTTACTTTGCCTTATGGAATATCATATTCCACTTCCTTCAGTCTTTTAAATGTAGAAGTTACTAGGTGCTATATGATCCTGATTTTAGCTCCTAGATATTTGAATGGTTTCTTTCTGGCTGCCTGTAGTATTTTCTCCTTCACTTTATAGTTCTGGAACTCAGCAACAATATTTCTTGGTGTTTTTAGTTTGGGATCCCATTCAGTAGGTGAATGGTGGATTCTTTCAAGGACTCTTTTGTCCCCTGGATCTAGCACTTCTTGGCAGTTTTCCCTGATTATTTCTTGGAAGATATTATTCTGACTTTTTTCATCATGGCTTTCTGGTAGGCCAATAATTATTAAGTTTTCTCTCCTGGATGTAATTTCCAGGTCAGTTTTTTTTCCAATTAGATATTTTACATTTTCCTCTATCTTTTCATTCTTTAGATAGTGTTTGACTTATTCTTGATGTCTAATAGAGTTATTAGCTTCTATTTGTCCAATTCTAGTTTGATAAAACTACTTTCTTCAGTTAAATTTTGCATCTCCTTTGCCATGTGTTCAATTATTCCTTCTAAGGAGTTATTTTCTCCAGTTTGGCTTTGTGTTTACTTTTCCATTTTATTCAGTTTTCCTTTTTAAAGAGATGTTCTCATTAGTGAATTCTTTTTTCATACTTTCAAAATTATTGGTCATTTTTTCTTTTATTTTTTTTCTTCAGCTTTTCCAAGAGTGCTCTTTGTGCCTGCATGCAGTTCATATTCCCTTCTGAAGTTTCAGATGGTAGTATAGTCTCAATACTGACCTCTTTGGTATTCCTGTTTTGATCCTTGTCCCCATAAAAGATTCTATGGTCTTTTTCTCCTTGCTTTGCTTCTTACTCATGATGATGACACTTTGTTTATTGGGGTCTCTGATTCTTTCAGCTTGAAATAAAAGAACCTAGTGCTCAGCTGGCTGGTGTGAGAAAGTAGAGACCAGGTGACTTTCTTTTTGTTTTATGTTTTCCTGAATTAGCCCTGGAGCTATGTTGTTAAGTGTGGGGGAAGGGTGATCTGGTCATGGGAGATCTTGTTAGGTGAGCTAGAGCAAAGGCTAGCTAAGGGGTTGGTGATTCTCGTTGCCCTATTTTCTTCCTGTTTCCCCTGGAGCACTGAGGCAAGCCTTTGCTCCTGATGTTGGTGTTTGTGAAGCTCCAACTCCCTGTAGCTGCAGATCTCCTCCTATTCGCTGAGTTGGGGCTGTCTGGGGCAACTCTGGCCCTCCATCACAGTAAGAGGAATACTCTTTAGTGATTTTCCTGGCCTCTTGTGTTATGAGACTGTTTGATCCTTCTGCTAATACCACTGTTCCAGGATTTTTCTGTGGAAATATTTTGTGGTTCTTTCAAGGTCAACAATGTGAGGCAAAGAGAGCATTTACCAATCATGCCACCATTTTGGCTCCCAGAGGTTCAAATAGGTGACTTACAGACATTTAATCTGCAGACTGATAATCTCAGGAGCAGCTGCTGCTGATGCCTGGGGCTCAGCGACTGTAATTAGTTTGACTCTGCTGGTCTCCTGCTCTAGGCTGCCACTTTGCCATGCTGCAACTGCTTCAGACCACCCTAGGGCTTTCCTGTTTGGACCTTCCATGGTGGGGATGTGCTGTGCTGTGTGCTATATGCTCCTCATCCCTCGTGGAATAGATCCTTCACATAAAAATTACAGTCTGTTCTGGTTTGCGAATTTGCCACAGTCTGTCTCCTATTGGATTCTGTGCCTCCAAAATTTGGTTGGATTATCTTTTTCAATATGAAGAACTTTCTCTAAGAGCTTAGGTGTGTAAGTGCTCTCATTCTGCCTTCTTGGCTCTATCTTGTTCAGTTTCCAGATTTTTTTAATTGACAAATAGCAAAGATAGCTTCAAAGGTGACAGGGAAAAATTATCTCACCCGGATGAGAGGAACGTGGTCCACCCCCAACCCCAGTCCCATGGCAGTGGCAACCATTGCTGCAGCGGCGGCTGATTCTGGAGCTCTTAGCCTACACTTTGTGGTGGAATTAAGAGGCTGATCTGGGTCACAGTCCTGGGTGGCAGTTCTGGGGTGAGCAATGCTGGTGTGGCAGAGCTGATGGCAGCTATGGAGAGGAAATGCTACCCACGGTTCCAGGCTTGTAGTTGCACACACCCCAGAGCACACACCAGGAGAGGAGCAAATCCTTCTCCTTTGATCACACCACTTGGGAAAAACTGAGAATTTATAGGTCCCTAGAAATATCTCTGAAAATAAGTAAATAAAACTTCTGAGACTTGGGCCAGTACACCTTTCACTTGACAAAGAGCTCAAAATTCAAATAATTGCCAAGAAAATGATCCAAAATGGGAGAAAATATGATTATAGAAGGTGAGGAAGATGAAAACATACAAGTGTTAGAAAACGTCTAAATCAAGGCTCCTATATCCAAAGCCTCCAAGAAAATGGTGTCAGGCCATGAAAGAGCTCAAAAAGGATCTTGAAAATCAAATAAGAGAAGTAAAGGAAAGTTTGGGGAGAGAAATGGGAGTGAAGCAAGAAAATCACGAAAAATAGGTCAAATGCTAGCTAAAGGAGAGCAAAAAACATGGTGAAGGAACTAAAACTTTTAAATATAGACTAACCCACATGAGATAAAAAAAAAACCCAAAAAACAAATGAGGAGAAGAATGTCTTAAAGATCAAAATTGGTCAAATGGAAAAAGAGGCCCAAAATTTAAATGAAGAATATTATTTCTTAAAACTTAGAATGGAGTAAATGGAAGTTAATGACTTTGTGAGAAATTAAGATGTTATAAAACAAAACCAAAGAATGAAAAAAAATAGAAGACAATCTGAAATACCTCACTGGAAAAGAAATGACCTGGAAAACAGATCCAAGAGAGACAATATAAAAATTATTGATATACCTATTAACCAAGATAAATAAAAGAGCCTGGACATTATATTTTAAGAAATTAACAATAAAAACTGCCCTGATATTCTAGAACCAGAGGGTAAAATAGATATTGAAAAAATCCACCGATCACCTCCTGAATGACAACCCAAAAAGAAAACTCCTAGGAATATTGTAGCCAAATTCCAGAGTTACCAGATTAAGTAAAAATATTATCAGCAGTCAGAGAGAAAAAATTCAGGTGCTGTGGCAACACAATCGGGATAAGACAGAATTTAGCATCTTCTTCACTAAGGGATTTAAGAGTTTAGAATATGAGATTCTGGAGGTCAAAGGAACTAGGCAAAAAGACAAGAATCACCTACCTAGCAAAACTGAGTATAATACATCGGGAAAAGTGGAAATACATTAAAATAGAGGACTTCTAAGCATTCTTGTTGAAAAGACTAGAGCTGGATAGAAAAATCACTTTCAAATACAAGAATCAAGAGAAACGTGAAAAGGTAAACAGTAAAGGGAAGGAAAAATGGACTCATAAATTTGAGTTGTTTACATTCCTACATGAAAAGATGTTTGTAACTCATAAAACTTTATTAGTGTTGGGGTAGTTAGAGGGAATACACACACATGTGCATGTATGTATATATACATGCATATATGCATATATATGTAAATATATGTACATGTATATGTGTGTAAGTATGTGTGTGGATGTGTATGTTACATATATGTATGTATTTAGGGATAAGGGTATGTATTTTATGCATACATGTGTGTATGTGTAGATGTGTGTTTGCATATGTATACATTCCTACATGTTTACATGTATATGTACATGTGCATGAATACATGCATGCACATATGTACACATATATGCATTGTGTTGATGTGTGGATATATGCATACGTATACACATATACATATATGTGTGCACATATATACATACATATATGTATATGTAAGCACACACAAATATATGAAGGGATGATACCTAAAAAATAAAATCAAGTGTTGAGAGGAATCTACTGGGAGAAATAGAAGATCAGAGGTAGAATGCAATAAATCATCTCACATAAAAGAAGAAAGAAAGAGCTTTTATAACGGAGGGAAAAAGAGTGATGATAAGAAGGAATAAGTGATTCTTACTCTCGTTGGACTTGGCTTAAGGAGACAGCAACATATTCAGTTGGGTGTGGAAATCTATCTTACCCTGCAGGAAGGCAGAGGGAACAAGATAGGCAATTGAAGACAATAGAAGAGACAGCAGATTGGGTTATGTGATAATGAAAAACAAACACTATTATGTGGGACCATGTCAAGGGAGAGAATGGGATAAAATGGAGGCCAGAAGAAGATAGAGGGAAATGTGGTTGGTCTTTCACAACGACTGCTGTGGAAGTGTTTTGCATGGCTACAGTATGATCTACATCAAATTGCTTGCTTTCTCAATGAGGGTGGGTAGGGAGGGAGGAAGGGAGATGATATGGAATTCAAAGCTTTAAAAATTAATGTTAAAAATTGTTTTTGCTTGCAACTGATGCATATGTTGTACAGACAATGGGGATAGAGTCCTATAAAGAACTGTATGTTTATATTATTGCATCTGAATCAAATCTGAAGAGAGTGTTTCAAACAATGCTCACCTGCCTCCTGTCTTTGCTTTTACTGTAACAGGTATTTTTGCATCTTCATGTGATATAATTTATCCTTTTCTGCTTCTTCCCTTCTCTTCTCCCAGTACAATCCTTTTTTCACCTCTTATAATTTATTTTTTTCATTACATCAACATCATATCAACATTTTCATCACATCACATCAACACATACCCACACTCTGTGTATATACTCCTTCCATATGCTTTAAAAAGATACAATACTCAAGAGTTACAAGTACTATCTTCCCATGGATGGAATGTAAATAATTTAACCTTATTAAATATCATGTTTTGGTTTATGTTGCCTGTTTCTCTTCACTCTTGTATTTGAAAACTGAATTTTCCATTCACCTTTTTTTTAAAGCAAAAATGATTGAAAGTTCCCCATTTCACTGAATCTCCATCTTTTTCCCTGGAAGATCATGCTCAATTTATCTTAGTAAATGGTCTACAACATTGATCTATGCCTAATTTCTGCCATTCTGCTTCCTAGTTTTCCCAGCAGTTTTTATCAAATAATGAATTCTTATGCAAAAACTTAAGTTTTTTACACTCGTCAAATATAAGGTTACTACTTTTATTTACTGCTATAAATTGTATGTCCACACTGCTCCATTGATTTGGAAATATTTACTTTTGAACTTGTTATTATAGAAGGAATGCTTCTTCAATTTGTTTTCCATGCCATCAAAATCAACAAACAATTCTAGAATAAACTGAAATCAGTTTTCAGTGTTTACTTTTTGTAATTTTTTAAGTTATAAGAATATTATTTTTATGGGGTACTATGAATGCAGATCAAAATATATTTTTCCACTTTATTTTTTCACAGACTCTTTCCCTCTTGATTGATTCCTTCTTGCACAACTACGACAAATATTGAAATATCCTTTCCATGACAGAATATGAATCTTTACCAACCTATATCAAATTTCCCACGATTTTTAGAAGAGGGGAGAGAAAGAGGGAGGGAGAAAAATTTGAATCACAAAATACTGTAAAAATTAATGCTGAATCTTGTCCTGATATATAATTGAGGGAAAATAAAACACTATTAAATTGTTTTTAAGTGGTCAGTCACAAGATGATGTTTAAACTTTTGCCACTTAGTTTCAAGGACATAAACGACTGAGGAGTTCACATTTTAATGTAGAGGTCAGGGGGAATCATTAAAGTTTTTCTCTAGGGAAACTGGCAGCTTCCTCATGTGAGAAATATGAGTAATGATATTATCTACCTCACAAGATTATTGTAAATATCAAATGACACAAGTAAAATTCTTTGCAAAATTTAAGGCTATTATTGTTAAAGTGAAAAGTGGTGATGATAGAATGAAATGAATTTGGTTCCCATGTATCTTGGAAGAAGCAGATGATGTGAAAACTGGCATCATAAAATTGATAAGAATTGACAACTGAATAAAGATATAAAAAAAGGAATATGGAAGAATCAAGGATAATTCTGAGGTTAAATATCTAGGTGATTAGGAGTATAGCAGTGCCCCTAATAGGTGAAGGTACATTTGCAAGGCAAGAGTTGGGATTATTGATGATGGTCATGAGTAAACACTGAGCCTCATCACTTACATCTATCACTCTGAGGCTGAAAACATACTTGTTACCTGATTGATTAAAATTTGTATGGGTTAAATACCTCTTGAACTAGATAGAAGGTGAATGATGTTCTTGTTATCGAGTGTGTTTTCTATACCTTTACCTAAGCAATTATAAAGGCTATTGCCATATAATTAAGATATATGAATAAGAAATATGAACTAAGTGTGAAGAAAGCCTAGATGTCTAGCCAGACAATTGAAAGCCTGTAAGTAAATGCCAACATTCCAGTCAACAAAGTGGAGTAAGAAATGGATTACTTGTAGCTACTAGATAAAATAAAATGACATAACTAAGAAAGTACATTATTATTGGCTTAAGAAACTTAGGGTCATGTATAAATTACCATTAGGCCGGAATTCAAGGCTTCCAGTGTCTGACCAGCATAGCAATAAGAGCTTCACCCAGACAAACTCCGGAGAGGAATAAATTTGAGGTGAGTAGAAGAGTCTGTCTAAACACAAAAGAAAGATTTTTTTGAACTTTAAAAGATGAGAAATTTTGGACCGTTCATTGGTGTTCTTTCAGTGTGCTCAGCACAGCAGCAGGTGACAATATCTATAGTAATTCTGAGTATGAACTGTATACTTTGAGGAAAGACAGCGTCAGCATTTTCAAGAGACTCAAGAGAAAGTCATGCCATAATATAAATAATTGCAAATTCATGTTGATACCACAAAAGTAGAATGGGACTTCCAGGAAAAAGAACCTGCAAACCATGCAGAGTTAGGTTGAGTTCATTTCCTCTTGGTCTTTCATTGATTTGGAGAGAAGTGTGTTGTAGATTTTTGAGACAGAAAATTTTAAACTAAGTTTTCTTAATAAACCACCTAATTAATTAATTCAAATAGTTTAATATATCTAAAAGAATAACAGATTTATGAGTTATGGGATTTAAGAACACCTTTACCCAATTCACTCAAGGTCACCTAAAACACTGAGGGGAATAGGAGTCTGCTGCCCTCTGGTAGCACAGACTTTCAATGTAAATTGAGGTTTTTGATAGTAGCTTCAATAGGCACTGAAAAGATCTATACATTCTGTGGTGTGTGCTTACCACTTAGTCATAAATTTGCTTGAAAAAAAGGCAGAATCAATATGTTTGTCAGAAGACTTGGTCTGTGTGTAACATTTCTGTCACTAGTCATTGTATCCAGAGGCATTGAAGTATTACTAAGATCTAGAAATATGCAAAATGGCTTATATTTGCTTTGATTATAAATGACTATTAAAGTCTCTATCTTCTTTTATCCTTCAGTAAAGCATATGCAAACAAATAAACGATGAACATATTTCTTTGTAATGCACTGAAACCATTATCTCAGACTAAGGCAACTGGCAGTAGAAATGTGATTTTTGGTACTCTGCCTTGAACAGAGTTGGACTTAGGAGGGAAAATGGTAACTTCTACTGTAGGCATATGGATTTCAAGATGTTGATTGTGTAAATGTGTATTTAATGGTCATTTGAAAGACAACCTCTATGAGAGGGGCACACACATAAACAAATAGATATTGATATTGGTGTTCTATATATATGTTATATACATATATATATGTTATATATATATATATCCTATATATATGTTATATGTATCTATTGAACATATATATATATATATATATATGTGTGTGTGTGATATAGATATATCAATATATATGGATAAAATATATCTACATGTATATGCTATACATGCATGTATAAGCATTTGCTATTCACCTATGTGTTAAAGTTCATCGAATATTTAGGGACTGATTAATTCAACAGGAGAAAAAGGGCAGAGGGAGGGAGGAGGAGAAAAAGACAGAGGGAGAGAAAAGAGGTGGAGAGAAAATCAGTGATGACTTAGAAAAATGGACTTTAATATTAGAACAATATGAGGAGACACTAGAAAAATAATATTAACAATATTTGAACATTAGAAGATACTATAAAAATAACCCTAGGCCCCAGTGAAAAATCTTTAAGCAATTCCAACAATAAATATGCACAACTAGAAAAGGGAATGCTGCATTTGTTAGATGCTATTCTGCCCATCAAAGAAAAGAAGAACTGATTTTCTAATAGTCATAGAAAAGAGAAAGATCTCAATTCTCAAATTTGTCTCCATTATATCCTTATATATTACTTCAAGTCTGGTTCCTTTTCCTTAGTGTCTCCTTAGCTTCAGCACCCAAGAAAATTAACAGAAATATTGGAACTTCTTCATTCTATGCTCTTTTTGATAGCTATTTAAGAGGTGAAGCCTTGTTGTAAAGGCCAGGACAGTTTTAAGTAAAGAGGGTCCAAACTTGTTAAAAGGAGAACGTTAATCCCTCTATCTGCCCACATAACCTTTTGCTGAGTTAATATTTCTGAAAATGGAAGGAAAAGGCAATAATTTTCTTTGTTCCTCTCATTCAGAAGAAGGATATAAGTACTAAGGCATCATATTAATCATGTATAAAGAATGAGTAATTTTAATTTTTATTTATCCCAGTAAAAAGATACTTCTAATATTTTTGGCTAACATTTCTTTATTTTGAGATATTTATGGAAACCAAATGCACTGAGACCAATCTTTTCTCTAAATTTTGTATCTATATTTGGTCTTGCATACAGACTTTGATATGTCATCTGGCAAAGTCACTATTTGTGACTACAAACTAAAGGTTTAGTAATGTTTCTGTAAAGAAAAGAGGATTTTTGTTCTTATTTTGGGATTTTTTTTAAAGATTTGTTTTATTATAGACATTATTTTTTGGTGTAGACTACTCTTTATTATCAAAGAAACTTATTTGATATTCCAGATCCCAATATGTAATTCATAGAATCAAAAAGTTTAGAGGCAACTGTAAGTGTCATAGAAGCATTACATGGGATGGAGAGGAAAAGAAGTAGGAGCATTTTTCTTTATTAATCCTGTCTATCCTCCCCTGAAATAATCATCATTTTTCTTCAATTTCTTTGGGCTTCATGAAGTATAGGAGAACATGGAAGAAGCACATCAAACAACCCGGGTTGCCAATGTTATGAGAGATGACAGCTCATCTCTGAACAAAACATCTCCAAACTCTAAGCCCCAGTTACTGACTTTGCTTTTGGCACTGCCTAATTCATTTGAGCAACTTTCATTGTCTCCCTCAAAACACCATATACCCTTTATATGACGAAAGTAACTGGCAAGATAAGAAATTAGTTAAGATAGATGAAAGAGGAAGGGGTGATCTGGCTGCCTCCAAGGTGTATTTCAGCTTTTCATGGGTACTGGAATAGAATTCAATGTGTACAATACTGTCCCATTAAAATTATTGAACACTATTAGTGACATAATCCTGATGACCTGCATAATGTCACCAAAAACATCCCATAAATATTACTTGCTTCTATCTTCTCCATTAGTCAACTATTCCCAGGTTATCTCATAGTTAGGATTTCTTTCCAGTGTTTTCTATAATCTTAATTTTCCCCTGTAACTTAATTACATAATATTTACCTCTCAATCGAACAAAGAAAATCAGCTCACATTGTCATGTTATTCTTTCATCTATTTCAAAACTATCAATAATTTGCCCTCTTATGCCCCATGTAAATATCATAGTTTAGTGATCTCCTAGTGTTCATTTTCTAATACTTTCATTATTTCTAATGTTGATGTTTAGTTATCAACTTGACACTCATTTTCACAGTGGAGTACAAAACAGGGAACTTTTCTCCAACAAAAGTGACCATGTTGCTATTAAGTTTCTGGTTGCAGGTTTCTGCAACCCACTTCTTTCTCTGTTCTGCATATTCAAACTCAGTATTCCCCACTTCTTTCTCTGTTCTGCATATTCAAATTCAGTAAATATCAAGTTGCTTGCTTAGGGTCAAACAGACAGGGATTTTGGTTTCTAGTTAAGCAATCTGCCCTTAAACCAAAGCACCTTTACGAAAGAGGTAGTGTGCTGTAGTAAATATGAATTCAGGAATAATCGAAGTTCAAACATCTAAGTTCACATCTAAGTTCAAATTCTGATTCACAAATTATTGAGTGACCATGGGAAAATAACATAGCCTCTCCAAATCTCAGTTTCCAAATATTTAAACTATATAACAATAGGAACTCAAAAAATTCTTTTAGAAATGTTGAAAATTGTATTTGCATGTAACTGGGGAAAAATAAAATCCTAAAAAGTACAAGAATAGCACCAATTTCAAAGATCTATTGGTTTAAACTACAAGAAATAGCTTTTTAAAATTTTTAATGTTTATTTATTTATTTTTAGTTTTTAGCCTTCATTTCCACAAAATCTTGAGCTCCAAATTCTCTCACCATTTGTCCCCTCCCCCACCCCATAACACTTTGCATTCTGATTACCCCTTTCCTCAATATGTTCTCCCTTCTGTCATACCCCTCCCTTCCCTTATCCCCATCTTATTTCTTTTCTTGCATGGAAAGATTGATTTCTATCCTTCATTACCTGTACTTCTTATTTCCCAGATGCATGCAAAAACAATTCTCAACATTCGTTCCCACAACTTTGAGTTCCAACTTCTCCCCCCCCCACCCATTCACACTGAGAAGGCAAGCGATTCAATATAGACCATATATGTGTAGTTTTGCAAAAGACTTCCATAATAGTCATGTTGTGTAAGACTAACTATATTTCCCATCATCCTATCCTGCCCTCCATTTATTCTATTCTCCCTTTTGACCTTGTCCCTCCCCAAAAGTGCTTACTTGTAACTACTCCCTGCTCCCATTTGCTCTCCTTTCTATCACCCCCCCATTTGACTTGTCCCCTTGTCCCCTACTTTCCTGTAATATAAGATAGATTTTCATACTATACTGGGTAAGCATGTTATTCCCTCCTTAAGCCAAATGTGAAAAGAGTAAGCTTCACTTTTCCCTTTCACCTCTTCCCTTTTCCCCTCCATCGAAAAAGCATTTTCTTGCCTCTTTTAGGAAAGATAATTTGTCCCATTCAATTTCTCCCTTTCTCCTCCCAATATATTTCTCTCACCCCTTAACTTTATATGTAATACCTATGTGTGTGTGTGTGTGTGTGTGTGTGTGTGTGTAATCCCTCTAACTACCCAAATATTGAGAAAAGTCTTAAGAGTTACAAATATTGTCTTTTCATATAGGAATGTAAACAGTTCAACTTTGGTAAGTCCCTTGTGACTTCTCCTTGCTGTTTACTTTTTCATGCTTCTTCTCATTCTTGTGTTTGAAAGTCATATTTTCTTTTCAGCTCTGGTCTTTCCATCAAGAATGCTTGAAAGTCCTCTATTTCATTGAAAGACCATTTTTTCTCCTGAAGTATAATACTCAGTTTTGCTGAGTAAGTGATTCTTGGTTTTAATTCCAGTTCTTTTGACTTCTGTAATATCATAGTGCAAGTCCTTCAATCCCTTAATGTAGAAGCTGCTAGATCTTGTGTTATCCTGATTGTATTTCCACAATATTCAAATTGTTTCTTTCTAGCTGCTTGCAAAATTTTCTCCTTGACCTGGGAACTCTGGAATTTGGCTACAATATTCCTAGGAGTTTCTCTTTTTGATCTCGTTCAGGAGGTGATCAGTGGATTTTATTTTGCTCTGTGGAACTCAAAATTTGTGGAAATGAATGTTCATAACTAAAAAAATAATTAATTAATAAAAAGAAAAAAATTAATTTCGAATCTAAGGTTTCAAAAACAGAAATATAATCAATAAAGTTTTCTTAAAATTTAATAGGAACTGAATTAAATGAGATCATTGTTTTTAAAAATAATGAATGCATATATTAAGGTCATTCTTGATAAAGATATGAGAAAGGAGCAACAAGACTTTGTTAAGACATATTCTTTACAGACACAGAATTGATTAACATATGCAAAGATTGCAAGGTCCCTTTTGTAGTTATCTTTTTTTTTTCCAGTGAGGTAATGAGGGTTAAGTGACTTGCCCAGGGTCACACTGCTAGTAAGTATCAAATGTCTAAAGTCAGATTTGAATTCAGGTCCTCCTGACTCCAAGACCAGTGCTCTACCCACTGCACTACCAAGTTGACCCTCTTTTGTAGTTTTCTAATATTAAGAAGACACTTGTTTTGGCCAATCAAAATACTTTCCCTCAATTTTATTTAACAAACATTTACTAAGTACCAACAGGGTGTGTGCAAGGATATATTAAAATTAATCAGTAGCCTTGGCCAAATGCAACATCACAGATGAAAGAGGAGACTGTCTCTTCCAGGATGTTTGTTATTTTCAGGTTAAGTAGCCATCACAAATGTCAAATCCATGATTGATTCCTTAAAGAGTTGTAGGCATCAAGATTGAACCATTGTGCAGAACATTGCAGAACTTCAAAAAAAATCCATAACCACTCACAAATATTTACCTTACTCATACAAGAAAACTAAGTAGGTGAAGAAGTTCTTATATCAGGAACATATAAGGCTGTAAGATATTCACTTCAAAAGAGCTGATCCATCTGAATTCATAGTATGGGCACCATAAGAAAATTGAATCCATGTATGTTTGCATGAAGATTTGTCAAACATCTGGCTAGAGTGTGCAATAATAAATAAAAAGTATGTTACTCCTTTGGAGCTCATATCATATTGAAAGATCTACATAATACAAGGTAGCCTCTGTCTCTAAGGCAATTGAATTTTAAAGGGAGAAGAAAATATGTATACATATATGTAGTGAAAAAATATCTACAAAATATTTTAGGTGGTGGCTATTACCTTGGCATCACAAAAGACTGTCATGTAAGATTTGGAATTTGAGCTTAGCTTTGAATAAAGTCAGAGATCTCAAAGTTAGATGTCAGGAAAGTGTTGAAGGCTATTACAAATGTTCATTCTTGAGGAATGAATTTATGCCCACAACCAAAATATCTATATACTCAACAAATTTCTACGATTAATTATTGAACTATTTAACTAGTCTTGTTAATTTGCTCAACAAATTAATTCCCTACAACGATAAAAGAATGCTCTTAGGGTGTTGGACAGGTATACTGAGAGATTAAAAGGTTACTTGTGGTTACATATTAAGTATAATCACACAGGGAAAGAAGGACTTGAAGTCAGGTCTTTCTGATTCTATCAATGCTGCTCCCTTGATGTAATAGAATATATAATTTAGGATCAGTGATTTCATTGTTAAAATTGACATGGTCAATATCTCACAGCCAGTTTGTGACAAAGGCAGCACTTGAAACCAAATCTTTCTCTGACTCAAAGTCCAATTATTCATGCCCAATAATACAAACATCATTCTTAAATTTATATACCAAAGAGAGATAGCAGCCATATAGAAAAATTTTCTTAGGCCTTTAAAATAAACATCAAACATGCTTACCTGTTTTCATCTTTCTTCCACCTGAATTTCAGTGTCGTCCACTGAAGCAATTCCAGAGACAGCTCATGCTAAATAAAAATGGCTGTCAGATGTCATCATTAAAGTGAGCTAACATAACCCATGGGCTTTCTCTTTGGAGGTTCTATTCATTATTTTTCTAAATCTGTAAAGCTATCATTTCCAGGTTCTCTTTTGAGGACAGACATAAAAAGAAAGAATCATAATTTATAAAATGTGTCAGTGAAAAATACCTATCCCCTCCCATCGAAGTGCCATTTTCAAAGAAGGGAAAAGATTACAGTGTGTACTGTCTGTCATTCACTCCCAAACCTAGAACTTATATCTAGTTGCTTAGATACACCTCACAGAAGAAAAATAAATACCATGAATCTAACTTGCAACCCTGTATTCTTAGCTATGGGGTAGCATATTCTTTTCACAGTGGAAAGTAAAAGTCACAGGATTCGAGAGAGCTTTGTCCTCTTCCAAATCTCATTGTTTGTTCCTGAAGGACTACATGCTTCAGGGGACAAATACTAAAACTTTTGATAACATGTTTCCTAATTATTAATGACAATTCATGAAGGAAAAATACAGGTTTCTGCTAAGAATCATGTCATTTCATCATCTTGAGTCAAAAAGTCTTTATTCAAAGATTATACAACCATTAGTTGGGTATTTATAAAAGAAATTCTTTTGCATCATGGGTCCCTTTAATATATATATTTCCTAACACACAATATATGCCAAATATTATACTTGACAATAGGAATACAAAGACAAGGGTTAAATAGTTCCTATCTTTGCTTTAGGTTGGGCAGAAACAATGTGTAGAGAGACAAATAAATGCAAATATGGATGTTACAAATAGACTCTGGATTCAATATCACAACTAGAAGTCATAGTTTGGGTGGCTAGAGGTCAATGGATAAATATCTCAGTATGCTAGAGATAACTCTGAAGGGCTGATATGGTTTTAGTACTATATCTAATGAGGCATCTTCATTTCTGTTCACTCTAATATTAATCACCTGTTAATATCTTTTCAGTATCATTTAACCAATTAGCATGAGTTAGCTTTTACAAAGGAATATTTATTGAGTAGGTATGGTAGGAAACATTAAAAGAGCATACCTGTCTGGTAGTTTAATTTCCCCTGACATCTTAATTCCTAAGGAGAATGGGCTTAAACGTCAAGTTGTTGCTATGAAACATTCACTCATCAAATATATTGGTGCCTATTGGAGAAGCAATGTACAATTCATAACTTAACAGCCAGTTAATTTTACAAACAACAAAATAGGGAAATTAATCAAGGAAGTCCTAGTCTTAGAGTCTCTACCTGCTTCAATCCACCATGATATTAAGTACTGAATCTTTTCTTAATACTTTTCTTGAATATAAGTAATAGAAGGTCCTTTTCCATCCCCACTTCAGAGGGCACAACTATAAAATCTTTGACTTTTTCTTACTTACTGTAGTATCTTCTATTCATCCTTCATTTACTAGAAACACAATATCCACTATAAACCTCTAACTAGGGAAAGATGTAACTTTGCTTTCTGCCTTCAGTCCCTGTGTAGCCAATGGGACAAAATGCATGGTACCAGCTCGAATTTCATCTTTATTATGCATAGTTTTTCCCATTGAATGTGCATTGGAGACAGAATGAAAGAATTTTATGTTAACAGTATGAGCTTTGAAAAATTAGAAGAGGCTCCAAAGCTCCAGGCACTGGAGTACATAGCAACACCTATGTATAACATCTGCATGTAATCAGACAAACCAAGTAAAGAGACAAATGAGAAGCAACCTGCTTGATGCAGATCAGCACTGATTTGACATAGAAGCTGAGATACCTCATTCTAAAAGCAAAGGAGCAATTTACTCATTGGTTATGCCAAAGATAGTGTTGAATTTGGGTGAGGGCAATGTTTTGAAAGAATCATCTTATATTGATTCTCCCCCTAAAAGGAAATGACAGGAAACAATATACCTTCAGTTAATAAGGTCGTTAAGGAATGGAAGGACAGGACTAGACCCATAAAGTTACCCCTAGAATTTTGAAAGGAGATGTAGACAGCTAAGTTTTAGAGACTCAGAATCTGAACCTAGTGATTTAGAAAGTCAGTCTAAAGTCCAAGTACTACATAGGTATCTAGAGACAGAGAAATAGCACAACAGAAAAAGCATAAAGTCTAATTTTAGGAAGATCTGATTTTAAATTCAGTCTTGGACACTTAATAGCCATGTGATGCTGAGCAAGTCACTTAACCCTGTTTGTTTCAGTTTCCTCATTTATAAAATGAACAGGAGAAGGAAATAATAAAGCACTCCTGCAATTTGTCAAGAAAACTCAAAGTAATATCACATGTCTTAACAACTACATATACAAAGCAAAAACACAGTAATCCCAGATTGGTGAAAACCTTATAAAACTTTTCACGTATGGTTTCAGCTATATAGGCACCACATCCTGTCCAAATCTGAAACTTTGAGTCTGTGAATTATTGAAATTCATCCTGTAACCTCTTTGATAATTGGGCAAACATATGAAAAATATTCAAGCACACAAAACTACTAATTCTTGCCCATGATGATTTTGTAAACATTATTATAAATGAATTTGTGTTATAGCTCAGAAACATAATATGTTGTGCTCACTTGTAACAAAATGAAGATGGATCCCTTGTGGAAACAGGAGAGGAGTTAAAGTCAATACATTAAAGGAGTATAGGATCAACACTCCTTAGTATGTCTTAAAAATATTGTTAAATGGGTAACTGTTAAAATATCACAGAGAAAAAATAGGCATCACATAGATTATCCCCCTATCAATTAGAAAACTATTAGTCTCATCATTTCAATTTGACTTTCACTTTGTTCAATATTATCAAGTGTGAAATTTTTCTTCACAGTGTTTTGTGGTGAAACATCCACTAAACACATGGTTGTGATGGTTAGACCTGGAGGCTTCTTGATTTTTTTGCATGCTTGATTGCATCATTTTAAATTTAGAAAATTGCAGAAATTGAGGAACTAAGGCACCAGGAAGCACAACAGTCACTTCACAAAGAGTAATCAAGAGCTACACTGGAACCAAAATGAACTCTACAAATAGAAAGAAAAAGAAAAGCAAGGGACAATAACAAGAGAAGATTCACTCTAGCCTATTACTATAATCTTAGGCAAACACAAGTACTATTTAGAGTGCAATGAAAATCAAATTTATATTCTGTGCTTTGTATTAGGAAAGAAATGTATCTACTTTGTATAAGAATATTTCTCACTATTTCCTGAAGGGAAGAAAAGGTTAGGGAGGCTGTGAAACATTTGAAAAAAAGGACAACAACAAAAAATGTAGGTCACCAAAGCTGGGATGAAAGAATAGGGAAATGGAGGGGAAGATATGGGAAATGGAATATTTGAAGAGCATTCAGGATTGAATATTTATTAAACTTTGATGAAATTCTGACAGAATGATTTTAAAGTGGGAAAATGTAAAAAATAAACTGGTAGGGAGTGAATAGGAAATATGAATCACATAGAAAGTTATACTAATATAGAAGTACAGACAGAAAGTTATGATGAGAAAACCAATGTGGAAAGTAAGACTGATAGTTCAAGTCAAGAGAAACCTGAACTCATTGCTTACTTTCAATCCTTACTATGACATAACTCTGAACAAGACACTTGGTCTTCCTTCATTTGGAAAATGAATCACAATATCTGAAATTCATGTTTCATGGGATTCCTGTGACAATCTAGGTAGATCATGTATATAAAATACTTTAAAAATTAAGCTTAGAAGAAATATTATGTGTTGGAAAAGTGATATGGGAGCCAGGAAGTCCTGGGTTCATATACCAGCACTGACAATATCTGAGTCACCCTGAGTAAATCATTTCAATTCCCTGCACTGTTTTGGTAAGTTTTTAACATTATGACTTCTGGTGAAGGTGCTGACCTTCATTGGAAGATGGAGTTTCCTAAGCAGAGAGATCCTTATAGCAATGAAATGAGAATTACAATCTTATCCCTCTCCTTTTTAAAACATAAATTAGTGGGAAAAATGAGGCATAATTATGAGTTTTGTTAACTGAAAGGAAAAAAATGTACTTTTTAACTTGATAGGATAAATTATGTGCTAACATTTGAAAATATTTACATGCAAGATACATTCCCAATATGGCAAGAGAAGTACGTAAAAGTTCCACATACATTTGTGTGGGGAGTGGGGAATAGGTTGGAGAGAAGTATTCCAGCAATGTAACGATTACTCCAAAGGTAGTCACCTGGACTAAAAACTGATATATAAGGGTTTTGTGACCACCGGCAGAGGTGTAGGCTATGGCCATTCCAGGGGCCATTACATATTCTTCAAAGCTTCCTTAACCAGAGGATCAAATGCATTCTCATAGTTTTCTTTATACTATCAATGAAAATTTTTAGGTTTTAAAAATGTTGCATGGTATTGAATTGCATAGCAATACCCAGGATATCTTTACTGTTCACTGAAAATTGTTATTGTATCCATATTGGAGCTCTGGGAACACTTTGTTTGAACCAGTTAGGGTATGTTTCCTTGGGGTCCTTTATTTCTCTTTACAATATACTTTAGAAGTAAAGAAAGAAAATTATTTAGAATAATTCCTCTATATAGCTTTGAAAAACCACATAAAAATGACTAAATGACTGGGAATTTCACCTTCATTTCTGACAGTTAAAATTCCATTTGAATATAGCCACAGTAGCCCTTAAAATATTTTAACAGAAAAACTAAAAAGTATAAATTCTATATGCTTGTACAAGTCAAAAACATACAAGTATAGTTTGCCAAATATATTTTCTCTTATGTTGACCTCTTGGTGATACACACACACACACACACACACACACACACACACACACACACACACACACTCACACATATAGTACATGTGTGTGTGTTCTAAATTGTAAAAAAAGCAAGCAGAATTTCCATATTATCTATTAGTAACATAAATTTTGACATAAATTTGAAATATTATTTGTTATAAAATGGTATGTAGATGAACATGAGGCAATAACAAAAAATCACGGTTAGCTTGTTTTTGTAACTTTTGGGAAGGTCGGGTTCATACATGTTCAATGTATTCCATTACATAAGGAAATTCATTTTCATTAGATGATTTGTCCTTTGGATGAAATGAGTCATTTAGTAAACATCAATACTATGTATAATTATGTTTTGACTCCTTTTTCTCATGTTTTCTTTTTTTTTTTTTTTTACTATCATTTGATGACATTAACAGCTTCTGGGGATTCAATGATCATTTCTATAGTTGATTCTAAGAACTATACATCTATTCCGATTCTCTTTCCTGAACTGGAATTATGTCTTATCAAGTTACTTTTGGACATCTCAAATTTTATAACTCATAGGTATCTCAAAGTAAGCATGTCCAAAATAAAACTAATTACATTTCCTTACAAACTTGCTGTTTTATAAACTTCCTTATGACTTTCTAGGGCAACGTCATATTCTCAGGCACCTAGACTACCAATTTATTACTTTGGTTTTATCTGAAACTCTTCATTCTCACTCATCCCATACGTGCATTTTTGACCAATGCTGTTGCTTCTTTTAAAACAAGAATATAACTTGTATATGTCCTCTTTCTTTGCCCACAAAGCCTTACTACTTAGGTTGTCACTTGAACTATTGCAATAGTCTCATAACTGGTCTTCCTGGATCAGTCCTCTCCTCATTATAGTACATCTTTCATACAGTTATCAAAGCTGTTATTTTAAATTATAGATGTGACCATGGAAACACCTCCCTATTGCCTTTAGTACCAAATAGCAATACTTACCTGGCATTCAAAGGTATTGATAATTTGGTCCCTTTTTAACTGACTAGCCTTATTACATTGAATATTCTCTATGTACTCTCTTAACCAATAACACTGGCCAATTTAAATTTCCACTTGACATCTCTGTGCCTTATCATTGGTTGTTTCCTGTGCCTATAATACTGCCCTTTCAGCTTCACTTTCTGTCTTCCTTGGACTCATAAAGTCACTGTTTATATTCCACCTGCTGTAGCAGGACTTTCCATAATTTCTCTCTAATATTACATTGCATCTTCTATGAATGTGTCTTCTATATACTTCATTATTTACATCTCCCCCAACAGAATGTGAATTCTTTGTATACTCAGACTGTTTTAACTGATCTTTGTATTTCTAACACTTAACACATTGCCCTACACATACACAACCCAAAGAAAATCCTGATAGATGACTTATTTTTATTTATTTAAATTTTTCATATGGTACACAGTAATTACCTGTAAAATTTTTTATTATTTTGTTGGTGATCCCTAGTTTTTAATCTCAGAAATAAATAAATATTTCTGTGAGCTAAGAAACCATATGATTTCTTTTATACATATATAAATTTATTTAACTTTTTACATTCATTTTCACAAAATTTTGGGTTCCAAATTTTCTCCCTATGTGTCCCGTCCCCCCACCCCAATACACTGAGCATTCTAATTTCCCCTATCACCAATCTGCCCTCTCTTCTAGCATCCATCCCTTCTCTTGTCCCCATCTTCTCTTTTGTCCTGTAGGGCCAGATAACTTTCTATTTTCCATTACCTGCATTTCTTATTTCCTACTAGCAAGAACAATACTTGACAGTTATTCCTAAAACTTTGAGTTCCAACTTATCCCCATCCCTCCTTCCCCACCCATTCCCTTTGGGAAGGCAGGCAATTCAATATAGGCCATATCTGTGTAGTTTTGCAAATGACTTCCATAATAGTCGTGTTGTATAAGACTAACTATATTTCCCTCCATCCTCTCCTGCCCCCCATTGTTTCTATTCTCTCTTTTGATCCTGTCCCTCC
>CM053773.1:76857267-76891188 GCA_028658325.1 Potorous gilbertii
ACCCCTCTCAATTCTCTTCCTAATTTTTCTTCTCTTACTTTATTTCCAAAATCCTTTTTGAGCTCTTCCATGGCCTGAGACCAATTCACATTTTTCTTAGAGTCTTTAGATGTTGTTTTGACTTTGTTTGCTCCTTCTGGTTGTATGTTTTGATATTCCTTGTCACTAAAATGAGATTATATAGTCTGATTTTTTTTCCTGTTTTTGCTCATTTCCCCAGGCAATTTCTTGACAAAATACTTGCTGCTGCCATGGGATCCTCTGCTCCCTCTACTGTGGCTGGAACCTGATCACTCTACTCTTTCACAAATGTCTGACAGGTTTTTTTCACTGACCTTCTAATTTGTCCTCATTGTTTTGGGATCATGAAATCTGGAAACTTCCACAGTTGCCAGTGATTCAGTACCTCCAAAGACTGTTCAGGTCCTGTAGGTGCCAGTGCAGCCCACACTGGACTGCACTGCAATCCCAATCCAGTGTTATAGATGCTTCCTGTTGAACTTCCAGGCTAACTTGGCTGGATATTTGCTTTACTCTGTCATTTTACAGGTTCTTCAGATCCAGAATTAGTTTAGCATCATTTTTACAACCATATGACTGGGTTTGGTGCAAAGAGCTCTAGCAAGTCCCAGCTTTTACACTGTCATCTTGAGTCTACTTCCCCCCACCCTGCTTTTTTCTACAGAAAAATCCATATACATAGTAAAATAATGGACATTTCATTGATTGTTCAATAATCAGTCCTTCATATCACCCTAGAGATTTATAAGTCTAATCATTTTAAAAGAAATTTGTGTCCTCTCTCAAGCTTTATTCTAACTCTTTAGGTTATTAACCCTGAATCTTGCAAAAACTGCAGTTGGAACTGTGAGCTTATGGACATAAGATGGATAAGGAAATGAACTCTCCTATTACATAAATCAATCATGAATTGATTTGTGATTTAGTAAATTCCAGAAGCTCACATGAAACACATGAACAAGGAAAGAATCAAATGAAAATGTTCAATACTCTTTGCTCAAGAGTGTGTTTCATCATCAAAGAATAAAGTTTGCCAGTGTAATATAGAAAGTTGCCCATCTATTACTTCTGAGAAGTTTCTCGAGCTAGATAATATTTCTTCCACTTTCAGCCTTTTTTTTAAATCAATGAAAATATCCTTCTTTCATATAGTGCCCCCTAATAACGTTGGGGAAATATGGTGTCCTATGAAATACCCAAATCTTTAATTAAAATGAGACAGTCACAGGAATTTTCTTTAATGTAGATTCAAGTTCCTGCATATAAGCTTGGTTTTTGTTGTTGTTGTTTTGGTTTGAGACAATTGAAAAGTGTATAATTCCTTGTGTGAGTTTGTGTGTGTTCTGTGTGTGTTTGTGCATTTTCCCTTTGTCTAACTGGAAACTTAAAGCAAAAATCAGTATAGAGTATAGAGTAATAGAAGTGATATTATCTCACGTGCCTAGAAAACTCTACTCATTCAATTTCTTTCAATCTATATTATGTAAATCTTCATCTCTAATTTTATTTTACCTTTAATATTATAAGTTGGCTGAAATCATTTTAGAATTTGTCAGTGTATACTAGATAAAGAGGCACATAGACGTACAGATGGGTAAATATAGATAAAATAATTTAAATCCTTAGTCCTTATATGTCTTGTCACTCCAGAATTCCATCATTATAAAGTTATATTTATTAAGTGCCCATGACTCCATGATTTTGGTTTACGATAAAAATACTTTACCAGGGCAATGTTATTATTACATGATAATAAAGGATTTCTTTATAGCAGCTTTTAAATGAAAAGATGAGAGGTGTTTTGGCAAATCAAATAGATGACTAACTTAGAAGTCAGAAAGACTAGAGTTAGGGGGTGGAGGCAAGATGGTGGAGTAGAATGACTGACCTGCTGTAGCTCTCCACCCATAGCTCATAAAATACCTGTAAAAAATGGCTAAAGAAATTCTAGAGCAACAGAAGTCACAAAATAAAGGAGTGAAACAGATATCCAGCCCAAGGCAGCCTGTAAGATTGACAGAATAGTCTATTGTACAAGGTTCTAAGCAGAATACAGTACAGCCTTGACCATGCAACATAGCAGGTACAAGAATGGAGCAGGAATCAGGGTGCAGTATAATGAGCAGCATCTGTGGTTCCCAGATTCCTCAACCCATAAACACTAAAGACAGCTTCAAAGATCAGTGAGAAAGCTGTGTCATTTGGGTGAGAAGGGAGCAGGGTCTGGCCCTGGCCTGAGGGTAGTGGAATTCACTGTGGAAAAGTGCTGCTCTCAGACTAATAATCTGGGGGAATCAAGCAACTCAGCGAAATCTCAGCCCTGAATGGCAGCTCTGGGGTGAGGAAGAGCACTAATGTGGTGGAGCTGGTGGAGTCTCTAGAAAGGGAATTCTGCTCACAGATCCTGAGCAGAAAAGTTTGCGGTTGGTTCCAGACCAGAGTGCAGGTGAGGAGAGGATAAACTCTCTCCCTTGATTGTGCAACTTTGTAGGAACTAAGAACTTACGGGTCCCTAAATTATACCCTCCTCTTCACAAAGGACTCAAAAGTCAAGCAACAGGCTGGGAAAATGCCCAAAAAAGGAAAAAAAGTAAGACTGTAGAAGGTAACTTTCTTGGTGAACAGATATTTTCTCCCACCCTTTTGGATGAGAAAGAACAATGCATACCATCAGAGGAAGATATAAAAGTCAAGGCTTCTGCATCCAAAACCTCCAAAAAAATATATGAAATAGTTTTAGGCCATGAAGAACTAAAAAGGATTTTGGAAACCAAGTAAGACAAAGAGGGAAAATTGGGAAGAGAAATGAGAACAATGCAAAAAAAATCATGAAAAACAATTCAACATCTTGCTAAAGAAGACCCAAAAATGATGAAGAAAATAGCACCTTTAAAAATAGACTAAGCTAAATGCAAAAGAAATCCAGAGAGCCAATGAGAAGAATGCTTTAAAAAGCAGAATTAATAAAATGGAAAAGATGGTTCAAAAGCTCATTGAAGAAAATAATTCTTTAAAAAATAGAATGGAACCTTTGGAAGCTAGTGACTTGATAAGACACCAATACTTTACAAAACAAAATCAAAAGAATGAAAAAATAGAAAGTAATGTGAAATGCCACACTGGAAAAATAATTGACCTGGAAAATAGATCTAGAGGAGACAATTTAAAAATGGGACTACCTGAAAGGCATTATCAAAAAAAGGATGCTAGATATCATCTTTCATGAAATTATCAAGGGAGACTACTCTGATATTCTAAAATGAGAGGGTAAAATAAATATTGAATCTACTGATCATCTCCTGAAAGAGATCCAAAAAGAACAACTCCTAGGAATATTTTAGCCAAATTCCAGAGTTCCCAGGTTCAGGAGAAAATATTGCAAGCAGATAGAAAGAAACAATTTAAGTAGTGTGCAAATACAATCAGGATAACACAAGATTTAGCAGCTTCTAATTTAAGGGATAGAAGGACTTGGAATATGATATTTCAGAAGTCAAAGGAACTAGGATTAAAACCAAGAATCACCTACCAGCAAAACTGAGTATAATACTTCAAGAGAAAAAATGATCATTCAGTGAAATAGAGGACTTTCAAGCATTCTTGTTGGAAAGACCAGAGATGAATAGAAAATCTGTCTTTCAAACACAAGAATCAAGAGAAGAATGAAAAAGTAAACAGGAAAGAGAAATCATAAGGGATTTACTAAAATTGAACTGTTTACATTCCTATATGGAACAATAATATTTGTAAATCTTGAAACTTTTCTCAGTATTTGGATAGTTGGAGGGATTATGTGTGTTTGTCCTTTGTTGCTGAAGAAGACCATGCCATCAGAAATGACAAGACTTGCACTTCACTTGTTTTATTTTTGAGTGAAGGAGGCCTGTGTAGGTAACCAGTCCCATTTCTACTCCAGAGCCATCTGAATCCAGTGACCAGATATTTATCAGGATGACTGCAGATGACCCAGGATGAGGTAATTGGGGTTAGATGACTTGCCCAAGGTCACCTAGTAAGTGAGTGTCAAGTGTCTGGGGTGAGATTTGAACTCAGGTTCTCCTGACTCCTGCACTGGTGCTCTATCTACAAAATTAAGGTGATTAGAGAGGCATATATTAGGAGGAGAAAGGGAGAAATGGAATGGGGCAAATTATCTCTCATAAAAGAGGCAAGAAAAAACTTTTACAATGGAGGGGAAAACGGGCAGTTAAGAGGGAAAAGTGAAACGCACTGTCATCACATTTGGCTTAAGGAGGGAATAACATACACACTCATTGTTATGAAAATCTCTCTTACCCCACAGGAAAGTAGGGGAGCAGGGGATAAGTGGGATGTGCAGGAAATAATAGAAGGGAGGGCAAATGGGAGGAGGGAGTAATTAGAAGTAAACAATTTTGGAGAAGGGCAAGGTCAAAAGAGAGAACAGAATAAATGGGGGGCAGGATAGGATAGAGGGAAATATAAGTAGTCTTTCACAACATGACTATTATGGAAGTCTTTTGCATAACTACACATGTATAGCCTATATTGAATTGCTTGTCTTCTCTGTGAAGATGAGTGGGGAGGGAGAAAGGGAGAGAAGTTGAAACTCAAAGTTTTAGGAATGAATGTTGTGAATTGTTTTGGCATGCAACTGGGAAATAGGAAATACAGGTAATGGGGTATAGAAATTTATCTTGCCCTACAGGACAAAAAAAATGATGAGGATAAGGGACAGAAGGGAGAGCAGATTGGGGGAATGCATAATCAGAATGAACAGTGTCTTGGGTTGTGGGGAGGTGAGAGATAGGGAGAAAATTTGGAACTCAAAATCTTGTGGAAATGAATGTTGAAAACTAAAAACAAACATACAAAGAAATTAATTAACTAATTAATTTAAAAAAAAAGAAAGATTGGAGTTAAAGTCCTTCTTAATGACACTGGACAAATCAGTGTTTTGGTCAATTCTCTAAAGCTGTGTGGTACAGATAAGTTACTCATTGGCACTGGTAGAAGAATCTCCTCACTCTTATAAAATCATAACATGCCAAAGATTGAGAGTGAATGGCTTCTCTATATTTCTCCCTTACTTATTCATCCTCCTTTGTCATCAATCTCCCACTAGTAGTCACTTCCAAATTCAGTTACTTAATCCCTTAATTTTTGCTGTTCTACATTTATTTCATAGTAATTGTCTGTCGGTTTATGGAGGAAATCTGGAGAGCCTGGAAATTTATGATCTACCCCACTGTTTTCCCCTGTGTTTCCCACAAGAAGTTCTAGTCTTAAAATAATTTTAGATGCCTTCAGAAAAGTCAGGGTCACTGTGGGCTGAGGTTTGCTCTGAATTAAGTGAGGACACCTCCAGATCCACTCTACTGATTCAACAAATAATAGACACTTAGGGCAGCTCAGTTGGGAAGCAGACCGGGTTTCAAGAAATTTCACCTTGCTCGTTGCTTCAATACATTTTTCCTCAGAAGCTTTCACCTCACAGATTCAGGCACTTTCATGTCACAAACTTTTATCTCACAAACTTTCATCTATGGAACATCAGATAACTAAGTGTGGAACAATTGAAGGTCCTCTCCCCATACCACCTTCCCTCAATCCCTGCTGTTTCTCAAACCTAGGCCTAGCAGTGATGAAAAGAAGTGATGTCAGACTGAGTCTTTGAATGAATAGGAGCAAACACAGGTTTGGTGGGTGCAGTACTGCAGGGAGCAAGAACATTTTCAGGAGAGCATCTCTGGGGGCTCTGGTTTAGGGGTGGAGAGGAGACCTTGATGTTGAGCTCCCAGATGGAATTCAGAGAATAATAGAACAGAGGACCTGAGGCCTCAGGCAGTATCATCCATAACTCGGGATTAAAACCTGATTATAACAATAAGCTGCTAAAAATAAAATAAAATTGAAAGAAAAATAAAAATGTGGAAGCAAAGGAAAAAGGATTCAGCCATAGATAACAACTCTGGTGTAAAAGAAGATCTGCATTCATATGCAAAAGAAGAGAGTAAGATAAAAGAAGCCACTCCTTCTACAAAGAGTAATGTCAAATTTTCACTGCCCCAAAAAGAGTTATTGGAGGAATTTAAAAAGGAATTAGAAAATTAAATAAGAAAGAACAAGGAAAAATTATGGGGGTGGTGAGCAATCAAAGAAAAATGTAAAGAAAGTTAGCAAAGTGAAAAGGAAAAAAAAGATCCAAAATCTTAAGGAAGAAATAACCCCTTGAAAACTAGAATTGAACAAGAAGAAAAAAATAGTGATATAAGAAATAATAAAAATAGAAAAAAAAAGAATATGAAACATCTCAGTAGCAAAAGATCTTGTTTGGAGAACAAATTGAGGAGATATAAGAATTGTCAAACTTCCTGGAAACGATAGTAAAAAATAATCTGGATATAATATTACAAGAAATTATTGAAAAAAATTGCACTGAGGTTGTAGAACAAGAGGTAAAGTAGAAATAGAAAAAAATCTACCATTCACCATCTGATCAAGAATAATCTACCCAGCAGGGTTGAGCATTTTCCTGAATAAAAAACAGTGGACATTTTACAAAACAGAAAGACTTTCAGGTATTTGTAGCAAAAAGACCATAACTCAATGGAAAATTCAATGTAAAAGATACAGAAGAAATATAAGGAAAACATGAAAGACTAATTATAAAATACTCACTAAGATCAACTATATATATGAATGTGAGGCAATGTTGGAACCTTACTGTCATCTGGTAAAAAGAGGAAACATGTGCATGTGGAAGCCAGTAGAAGTCTTCTGAACTTGTAGAGAGGTGAGAAAACTGGGGACAGGATGGGGGAATTTTAGAGAGGTGTGTAGATTGGGATTGGGGGAAGGGCGAGGATGAAGGAAAATTTTCTGGGAGTTGGTGAAGTATGACTGGGAGGGTAGAGAGAGAAGAGAACAGGGATAGGATACAGAGGGGGACTGTTAAAGAAAATAGTGAGTAAAAAAATCAGAGGGTGATTTATAAACAGTAATGTAAGTTCAAATGTGAATGGGATGTTTATGGCAGCTCTTTTGTGGTACCAAATAACTGGAAAATGTAGTGATCCCCATGAATTGGGGAACAGATGAACAACTTGTGGTAGATCATTGTCATGGAGTACTACTGTGGTATAGGAAATGATCCTAGAAAATTATAGAAAAAAATTGCATGAAACAATGAAGAGCAAAGTAAGCAGAACCAAGAAAATATTGTATATGATATCAATATTTTAATATAATTTATTTATATTTAGCTTTCAACATTAACTTCCAAAAGATTATGAATTTAAAATTTTCCCTCTCTTCCCCCCTCCTCCCAGATAGTGTGCAATCTTATATAGACTCTATTTATATATTCATATTAAACACTTTTAAATTAGTCATGATGTAAAGAAGAATTAGAACTGAGAGGAATAGAGACAAAAAGAAACAAAACAAACCAACAAAAGAAAAAGAGAGCAAGTTGTATGCTTTCACCTGTATTCAGACTCCAAAGTTCTTTCTCAAGATGTGGGTAGCATTTCCCATCATGAGTCTTTTGGAGTTGTCATAGATCCTTGCATTGCTGAGAAGAGCTAAGTCTATCAAAGTCAGTCATCTAACAATGTGTCTGTTACTGTATACAACATTCTCCTGGTTCTGCTCATTTCTCTCAGTATCAGTTCATATAAGTCTTTCCAGGTTTTTCTCAAGTCCACCTGTACAACATTTTTTATGCTACAATAGCATTCCATTACAGTCATATACCACAACTTGTCAACCATTCTTCAATTGGAGGGTATTCCCTAAATTTCCAATTCTTTCCACCACAAAAAGAGTTGCTATATTTTTTGTACCAGTTGGTTCTTTTCCCATTTTTATGATCTCTTTGGAGTATAGGCTTAGAAGTGTTGTTTCTAGGTTCAATAGACAGTTTTATAGCCCTTTGTGCATAGTTCCAAAGAGTTCACCAGAACTGTTGGACCACTTCACAACTCTACCAACAATATATTACTGTTCCAAATTTCCAAAACTTGAGAGGATTCTGGGAAGATGGCCGAGTAGGTCAGAAAATTCCAAACTCTCAAGATTTTCCACTATGAAAGAGATAAAATAGTACCTTATGGTGAACAAAGTGTAGCTAAAAATACATGAAAATAGGTATGCAATAGGGGTCTTTCTAGACAATTTGGGAAGAACAGAAGAAAAATCCCATGGGAAGGTTTGGTCCTTGTGAAGAGTGAACACCTCCCGGACAAGGTCTATATAAACAGCAAGTGGCAAGCCCTGGGGTTAGTTGGTTTGAGAGACTACCTCAGCTCCCAATCATGAGGGAAATTGGGTTGTCTCAGGCCAAAAAGATCTAGGGAACCTCCGGTAGGAAGGAACACCAGACCCAGCTGTGCTGCAAAGAGTGATAGAGCAAAAAGTTAAAAGCACACACTTGGTGAGTGCAGAAGCAGTGGGGCAGAACACTCCTAACTGTGAGCACTTTACAGGAAGTTGAAGTTTTGGCTTTGTTTCCATTCTAGAGAGAACTGAAGATCTGGGCCAATAGGCACCATCCTCCATAACCCAAGACTAGAGGCGATTACAAAAATTAAACACTTATTACAAAAAAAAAAAAAAGCACAGGCAAAGGAGAAAAAAATCCAACTACAGAGAGTTATTATGGGAATAGAGAAAACCAGGGTTCATCTTCAGAGGAAGATACTGAAGTGAAGCCAAAGGGTAAAATCAAATGGTCACTTGCCCAAAAAGAATTCGTAGATTTTAAAAACATTTTAAAAATCAAATCACAGAGATGGAGGGAAAACCAAAAAATAAAATAAAATAAAAATAATCCAAGAGAAACAAGAAGATTATGAAAGGAGAGTAAACCAACGGGAAAGGGAAATCCAGAATCTTAAGGAAGAAACTCACATCTTCAAAATTAGAATTGGGCAAGGTGAAGTCAGTGAAAATATAAGAGGTCAAGAAATAATTAAACAAAATATGAATAATGAAAAAAATAGAAAAGAAAATGAAACTCCTTAAAGGAAAAACAACAGATCTGGATAATTAGATTCCAAGTTATGATCAAAAAAATTATCTTGATATAATAATACAAGAAGTAATTAAATAAAATTGTTCTGAAGCATTAGAACAAGGAGGGAAAGCAGAAATAGGAAAAAAAAAAAACCTTTGACCACTTAAAAGAGATCATACGAGGAAAACTCAAAGGCATGTTGTAGTCAAATTCCAAAAAATCCAGCTCAAGGATAAAATATGAAAAGCAACAAAATATGAAAATTTGAAAAGCATTTAAATATGATGTTGCCAAAGTAAAAACCACACCAGAGCTAGCAGAGGAGAACTTAAAGAAGCATAGGTCTTGGAGTACTATGTATTGAAGAGCAAAAGAATTGGAGCTATGCCTAAAAATATCATACCCAGCAAAATTAAGCATAATCTTGGATAAAAAAAAACGGGGATTTAGTCAACTGTTAGACTTTCAGGACTTTGTTAAAAAAGAAAAAAATAATTTAATATATTTGACATACAAGAGTCAAAAGAAACATAGGCTATATATCAAAGTATGATTATAAGGAATTCGATAAGGACAGATTGTTTACTTTTTATATGTGTAAAATGCAACACATAGCTAAGATTCTTTTTTACTAATTGCGTAGCTCAAAAAAATTGGGGTAAGCCTGAGTATGACGTGAATTTAAAAAGTAAAACCATTTAAAAACAGATAAAAAGAGTAATTATTTTATACAAATAAGGTCCAAGAGGAAGAATCAATACAGAGAAATTAGATGTGGGAGGAAGACTGGTAGTTTTGGTAATATACTTTTATTGGGAAGGGTTTAAGAGGGAACAATACAAATATATTTAGAAGAGTATAAAAATCTTCTAAATTTAGAAGAAATAAAATGTTAAGGGGATAGGGAGCGGGAAGAGGACAAGGGAAAAATCTTTAGAGGGAAGGGTCAGGTAATTAAAAAGCCGGTATAAAATGTTATTTTGATCAATAGGAATGGTAGGATAACTGATATATCCTTGGTGGAGGGTAGGCAAGTAATAAGAGAGTAAGGTAATGGGTAAAAGTAGAGGAGAATAGGAGGGATAGGAAACAAGAGATGTATACAAACATAAAAACAAAGATCAGGAGTAGAATTTGGGAAATTATATGTCTATATGTGTATGCATATGCTTACAGATATAGATAAATATATCTGCACTTAAATGTAGCCTTGGGGTGGGAGGGAGAACAAAGCACAGAAAAAAAACAAAAGAAAACTTTACAAGGATGCAAAAAAAGATAGACAGCCCTCAGTACAATGTATAGTATTTATCATACAGACTTTCCTGAAATGAAAATTTATTGTTATATATGTTAAATCTTCTCTTATGTTCTGCTATGTATATGACATGTTTTTTTTCTTTCTTACTTTGTATTTAAGTTCCACTATTTAATTTCATGATGTTTTTGTTTCTTTTCTCTCTTCTTGATTTGTATTATGGTGGTTGAGTATAAAGTAAAATTACTTCTTTCCCAAAATCTTCTCCAACACTTATCATTTTCCTGTTTCCTACCATCTGATAGTTTTGATTTCTATTCTAGATATATAGTTTTGATTTCTATTTTTCTAATCAATAGTGATTGAGAGAATTTTTTCGTATGACTACAGATGGCTTTAATTTCTTCATCTCAAAACTCCTGTTCATATACTTATTCGTATCCTTTGACCATTTATCAATTGGTAAGTAACTTGTGTTCTTATTAACTTAACTCAGTTTTCTATATATTTCAGAAATGATGCCTTTCTCAGAGACACTGGCTGTTAAATTTATTTCCTAGCTTTCTTCTTCACTTGTAATGTTGATTGTATTGGCTTTGTTTGTACAAAAACTTTTTAATTTAATGTAATCAAAATCATCCATTTTGCATTTCATAAAGTTCTCTATTTCTTGTGTGGTCATAAATTCTTCTGTTTTCTATAGATCTGACAGGCAAACTCTTCCTTGTTCTCCCAGTTTGCAGTATTACCCTTTCTAGATAAATAATGTACCCATTTTGACTTTATCTTTTATAGGTTGTAAGATGTTTATCTATACCTATTTTCTACCATACTATTTTCCAGTTATTCGCGCAGTTTTTGTTAAATAGTTCTTATCTCAGAAACTGGAGTCTTGGATTTATCAAATACTAGAGTACTTTAGTCATTGACTATTGTTTCTTGCAGACCTAATCTATTCCAGTGATCCATCATTCAATTTCTTAACCAACACCAAGAAGTTTTATTGAGTGCTGCTTTATAATATAAGTTAAGATGTGATACAGCTAGGCTACCTTATATTGTATTTCTTTTCATTAATTCCTTTGATATTTTGGAACTTTTATTCTTCCAGATGAATTTTGTTCTATTATCTAGTTCTATGAAATATTTTTGATAGTTTGATTGGCATGGCACTAAATAAGTAAATTAATTTAGGAAGAATTATCATTCTTATTACATTAGCTCAGTCTATCCACAAGCAACTGATATTTTTCCAGTTATATAGATCTGATCTGATTTATGTGAAAAGTGTTTTGTAATTGTGTTCACATATTTCCTGGGTTTGTTTTGGCAGGTAAACTCCCAAATACTTTACACTGTCTACAGTAACTTCAAATGGAATTACTCTATTTCTTGCTGTTGAACTTTGGTAGTAATATATAGAAATACCAGTGATTTCTGAGAGTTTATTTTTCATCCTGTAACTGCTAAAGTTGCTGATTATTCCAAGTAGTTTTTAATTTGATTCTCTGGGATTCCCTAAGAATACCATCATATATCTGCAAAGAAGTGATAGCTTTGCTTCTTCTTTACCAATTCTAATTTCTTCAATTTCTTTTTCTTCTCTTATTGCTAAAGCTAGCATTTCTATTACCATATTAAATAACAGGGCTGTTAATGGACATTCCTTTTTCACCAGTGATTATGTTGGAAATGCTTCTAGCTTATTTCCATTAAATATAATGTTTGCTAGTGGTTTTAGATAGATGCAACCTATTAATTTTATTGAAGACTCCATTTATTCCTATGTCCTCTAGTGTTTATAATAGGAATGTGTGTCATATTTTGTCAAATTCGTTTTTTATACCTATTGAGAGAATCATATGATTTATATTAATTTTGTTGTTGACATGCTTAACTATGATGATAATTTTCTTAATATTGAACCAGCCCCACATTGCTGGTATAAATTCTATTTATTTATAGTGTCTTAATCTTGATATACTACTAATTTGCTAATTATTTTTTGCTAATATTTTATCTAAAATTTTTGCATCTATGTTCTTTAGGGAAATTGCTCTATAATTTTTTTTCTTTTTTTTGGTTCTTCCCAGTTTAAGTATCAGTATCAAATTTGTATCATAAAACATAACTTGATAAGACTACTTCTTTGCTTATTTTCCCAGACAGTTTAAATACTACTGGGATGAATTTTTATTTACATGATTGGTTGAAGTCATTGTAAATCCATCTGACCTTGGCACTTTTTTTCTTAAAGTATTCATTGATGGCTTATTCAATTTCTTTTTCTTAAGTAGGTTTATTTAATTATTTTATTTCATCTTCTGTTAATCTGGGCAATTTATATTTTTTGTAAATATTCATCCATTTCAACAAGATTGCCAAATTTATTGGACTGCAGTTGGGCAAAACAGCTTCTAATTATTATTTATATTTCCTCTTCTTTGGTGTTGAATTCACCTTTTTTATTTTTGATGATAGTAATTAATATAATCAAATTGGCCAAAGTTTTATCTATTTTATGGACTTTTTTCATAAAACCAGCTCTTAGCTGTATTTATTAATTCAATAGTTTTCTTAATTTCAGTTTTATTAGTCTCTCTTTTGGTTTTCAGAATTTCTAATTTGGTATTCAATCAAGGATTTTTAATTTGTTCTTTTTCAAGCATTTTTAGTTCCATGTCTAATTCATTTATCTCTTATTTCTTTATTTTATTCATGTAAGCATTGAGAAATATGAAGTTTCCACTAAGAACTGCTTTCACTTCATCAATAAATTTTGGCATGTTGTCTCATTATTGCCATTCTATTGGATGAAGTCATTGATTGTTTCTATGATTTGATGTTAGACCCACTCATTCTTTAGAATATTAATATTAATTAATATTAATATTCTTTAAATTTTATTTATTTTCCAGTTAATTTTAGTTTATCTTTACATGACCCTTTATTTTATGTAACTTTTATTGCATTGTGATCTGAAAATAATGCATTTAATATTTCTGCCTTTCTGTATTGGACTGTGAGGTTTTATGCCAAAATATGTGATAAAATTTTGTGTAAGTGCCATGTAACACTAAGAAAGGTATAGTCCTTTCTATCCCCATTCAATTTTCTCCATAGGTCAAATATGTCTAACTTTTTTAAAATTCTATTCATCTCCTTAAATTCTTTCTTATTTTGTGATTAGATGTATCTGGTTCTGAAAGTGGAAGGTTGACATCCACTACTAGCATATTTTGTTGTTCTGCTCTTCCTGTAACTCCCTTAACTACTCTTCTTAAGAATTTGGATCTTGTATCACTTGATGCATATATATGTTTAATAATGATATTACTTCATTGTCTAAGATATATTTTAGCAGGAAGTTGTTTCCTTATCTCTTTTAAATAGAATTATTTTTGCTTTTGCTTTTTCTGAGATCAGGATTGCTACCCTTTTTTTTTTACTTCAGCTCAAGCATAATATAGTCCACTCCAGCCTTTTTACCTTTACCATGTATGTAAACCCCTGTTTCAAAGCTGTTCCTTGTATACAACATACTGTAGGATTATTGTTTTTAATTCATTCTGCTATCCACTTTCCTTTCATGGGAGAGTTTATCCCATTCACATTCAAAGTTATGATTACTCTCTGTTTCTTTCTCTACATCCCATTTTCCCTCCCATCCCAGAAGTTGTGCTCCTGGAGTTGTACTGAAACACCAGGAGTTTTGACTGTTGGAGCATGCTCACCAACAAGTGCACATTTTTTTTTTTCTGAGCTGTTGTCTACCAGTTCCCTGCCTGTTCTGAGACACTCAGGAGTTCTAGTGTTTGCATTTCCCTGCTCCACCACCTTAGGGCTCAGGATCTCCCAATGATTTGCTGAGGTGGGCCTTGGCTCTGGGTAGGTTGAATGTTTCCCATGCTGTACTGCTCCCCCTCCCCGAGAGCAATAATTTCCCAATAATACCCCAGTCTTACTGGACTACAAGACTATTTTACACTGTCTTTCTACTCAGTTATTCTAAGGTTTTTCCTGAGGTGATATTTTCTGAACTATCAATAACTGAGAGTGAGAAAATTTACTTCTTATTCATCCATCTTGGCTCCTGGAAGTCAGACCAGAGATGTTATTTTAAGAACAATATTGAGTGACTCTATCATTTGACTATTATAAATATACAAATTAAAAATAAAATACATATTAAGAAAGTTGCCATTTACATCTAGAGAAGCAGCTGATAAATAGAAGTATATATAGAAAAATTTTATGTGTATATGTATGTACATTTGTGTAGGATAATTTATGTGTATATGTATATATGTATTTGTGTGTTTGTATATAAATTTATATATATATACATAAGTGTGTGTATATAAATAAATATATACTGGTATACCTACACACAGATATATAGTTATATAAATACATAGATATATTGGTTTCTAATGATATCCTTCTCAGAGAGAGTTAAAATGGAGAGAAAAAAGAATTTTACATAACTGTTTTGGTTTTTTTTTCTTTTATTTCACTGAGCTTGTTTTGTTCTGTGAATTGAAAATGAGATACATTGTTGAAATCAATCAATAATAAATATTTGTGGAGTATCCATTACGTGTTATATCCTGTTCTAAATCCTCAGAATAAAGACAATAATCAATAGCATATATACAAATACTACATCATTTTTTTCCTCCCAAATGCCCTATGGAATAGATTTTATCATTTTCCTGATTTTATAGATCAAGATACTGAGGCAAACAGACCTTATGTGATGTGGCCAAGGTCAAATAGCCAGTAAATGTGCAAAATAAGAGTTGAACTCACGTTGTCCTTACTCAAGATCCACAATTTTATCCACTGTGCCACCTAATGCCTAAATATAGAAAATAACACTAAAACATCATTCCCTGTCTTCCAAAGTTACGTATATTCCTCGCATCATTATTTGAAAGTGATGGATAAGCTAGACATGGAATAATGACTCTATTATCTTCATGCTCGGACAAATATCTCTTCATGTTTTGAGAATATTTTTAATTGAATTGATAGCAATCTGTCTAAGTGGACATCACATACATATATGTTATACATGCATCCACATATGTGAATCTTAATTTTAATATTTATCTGTGATTTTACATTTTAAAAGGAAGGATATATTTTGTTTCAGAGTAGAGATCATATAATCATGAGTAGAAAATGAGTGGTAATAAAAATGTATTGATGTGGTGTATAAAATTATTGAACAAGGAGTAAAAAAGGAAAAAATTTTCAAGAACAGGTAAAATAAATTTTTGTTGCATAATCAATAAATTAAATCCATTTTTGTTCAATTGTAATTTGCTCCATTGCCTAACCAATACCAAACCACATTGTACTTTTTAATCAGGTTTCAAATTATTCCTTAAGTTCTATGAACCTACTAACTATTTCCACTACATTTTTAAAAATCTCTCATAGATTCAGGCTTGAGGATTTATACATAAGAACTTATTAGACGCTAATTGATTGAATGAATAATCTCCTTTTCCCCATTTCATTTAAAGAATAACTATGTATAACAAACTGTAAAGCTGCAAATGTTTTAGTATGTATCCCATGACCATACATTTCTCCTGAATAGACCTTCTGCCTTTATATATTCTATGTTATGGTGTACATGGGGTAAATAGGTGGGTCAGTAGGCAGAGAGCTTCAGAAACATTCATCCTCCTTAGTTCAAATCTGGCCTCAGAAACTTACTAGCTGTGTGACTCTGGGCAAGTCACTTAATGCTGTTTGCCTTAGTTTCCTCATCTGTAAAATGAACTGGAGAAGAAAATAGTAAATCACTTTACTGTGTTGGCCAAGAAAACCCCAAATGAAATCATGAAGACAACAGCATTATACATCATGTGCATGATTCTTGTGTAAACTCTAGATATTTATTAAAGGAAAGAACTCAGTTATATCAGATTTGGAGTGTGTGATGAGAAAAAAGAAGGAAAAATGAGGCAACGAGAGAAGAAACTGAACTTCTTTAATACTTCATCTTCCTCTTCCCCATAACTAGCTATCCTGTACAATCATTCACTTTCCCATAAATATATGAACTAAAGTCAATTTTTGGGAATACCTCTAATATAATTCTTGTCTTGTTTCCTTCTTGAGGTCTTGACTCCTTCTTGTGACATCATAACTATTTCCATAACAGCTCATGGTAATCTGTAATAACCAGAGTCTGAGAAGTGGAAGAAAGAATTTTTTTAAGGTACCATATGGAGAAAATGGTTTCTAAATAGAATGATTTTTGAGAGTTTCCCAGGAGATGTCAGCACTAGGTCTTTAAAATAGCATTTTATAATGTCAGAAGAATTTTTTTTTCACACTAGGTATGTCATACAGTGACATTAAAAAATAAATAAGTTTTATTTCCAACTGTGAAATATTTTTTGAAGAGTAGCTGTGAAACATTCTTTTCTTTTTTTTTGGCCAGTACATCAATCTTTATGCCTCCCCACCCCCCCCCAAAAAAATAATGAAAGATGCTGCTTGTCAATTTTGCCTCATTTTTCCTCCTTTGGATATTCAAGATTTATTGGAAATTTCTAAAGATTTCTTACATGCTACAATAAGTAGGGGGAGGGGAGATTCTTTTATTCTACATATTGAAAAATGGATTAGAGATAACTGACTTTGTTGTTTAGGGTAATCGGATTATCAATTTAGTGTTGAAGGACCTTGTTTTTAAGTTCAACACTCTCTTTTCTTAAATAAGGAAACTGAGACATAGAATGGTTAAATGAATCATCCTGTTATCTATTACCTCTGTGATCAAATATAAATTTATAGACCTTTTGAAACTCTTCATAACATTCCCTTAGTCAACTTTCATAGTTTTATCATACTTTACTCCCTTCCATGCATTCTATGAGTCATTGTTGTTCCACATACAAGGTACTTCTGCTTTCATGCATTTTTACTGACTATCCCTCATGCCTGGAATTTTCTCTATCTTCTTCTCTAACACTGTTTCCTAATATTCCTTCAATTCTCAGTTAAATAGCCAATTTCAAAAAGAAGTCTTTTCCAAATCCCATTAATGCTAATAACTTTCATCTGAGATCATCCCCAATTTACCCTTTATCTATCTTATTTGCATATAAGTCTTTGCATGCAGTCTCTTCCTTTAGAATGCATTTTCTTTGAAAATAGGAATTGTTGACTTTTTACCCCTTGGGCAGAGGGATTCCAAGCATTTAGCACAGTATCAGGCACATAATAGGTGCTTAATAAATGTTTCATGACTTTACTTGCCCAGTGTCACAATTAGTAAATACCTGAGCTGGAATTTCAACCCAATTCTTTCTTATTCCCAGTATAGCTTTCTACCCATTATTCCAGCGCTGTCAGAAATTTTTGTTAATTCTTCAGTTCTTATGTATCATTTGGATCATTGTAAATAAGACTATCTTCAGTCAATTAAGAAGGAATCCAGTTGCACAGAAAACACACAGGCAGGATACACTAACAGATATTTCTTAGTATTAGAAAACTAGTAAAGAAGGCATCACATTTGTCAGCAGAACTACAGATATGACTCTATCAATAATCCATGGCACTTTTGTATTTCCCAGCTGAGGCTATTATCCAGCTTTGGATGACAGCCTGCTTCAACTTCATCACAGGATCCACTGGGACAGAAACTCATAACTGGCTTTCAACCCAGATACTTCATATAAAAGGTAATAACCACAGCTAGGCAGGATAGCAAGATTATCAAAGTAAAGTTTGGGGAAAGCAGTTTGACATAAACCTGACCAAAACTAAAACCAAGCCCAAGACAATACTTCTTTAAATACTTGGGGTAAACAGAAAATTGACACGTGTAAAGAAAATGTTTTCATGCTTTTATGTATCAGACTTTTAAGTATCCACAATAGCTATGATGGGCTGACATTCATTAGAATGATGCGAAGAACCGCAACCCACTCCACCCTAAAAATTTCAAGAATAATACTTTTAACAAGAAAATTTACCCACAAATTGTTCCCTCTCAACATATAATAATGAAAAAACCTCTTAGAATATCTCTTCATATATCAACAGGTTTGAATAATAAAACTGTATTAAATTTAGCAAAAAACAGAAAAATAATTACTTTTTCAACTATAGGGAAAAGCAGTGTCCTGGTTCATGAGAGAGAGACAGAGATACACACTGAGAGAGAGAAACACAGAGACAGAGAAGATACATTGTGTGTGTGTGTGTGTGTGTGTGTGTGTGTGTGAGACACTGTATTTTATATTAGTGGATAGAAAAATTGAGTACATGATGATTCCTACTTTTTCACAAGAATTTCATGTTGTTTTTGTTGTTCCATTGTGTCCAATTCTTTTTGTTCCCAAATGGGACAAAATGGGGTTTTCTTATCAGAAATACTGGAGTGGTTTGCCATTTCCTTCTCTACTCATTTTACAGATGAAGAACTTAGGCAATCAGAATTGAGTGACCTTCCCAGGGTCACACAACTTCTGTCTGAAGCCAAATTTGAACCCAAATCTTCTTAAGATAAGGAGTAGCTATCTATCCACTCTGTGACCCAACTGCCCCTAAGAATAATGTATTATTATTGAAATGTTAAATAACATCTATACAACCTGGTAGCTTATGTTATACATGATGAATGGTAAGTGAAATGATCTTAAATTTGTCTTATTAAGCTTTCTATTTCAGTCAAATTTATTAATTGGTACAATAGATTGAGTTCTAGACATGAAATCCAGAGCACCTGAATTCATATCCAACTTCAGACATTTACCAGCCATATGACCCTGCAAACATCACTTAACTTCAGTTTTCTCATCTGTAAAATGGGGAAATTTAAGTACCTACCTATGTGTGAGGCTTAAATGAGATAAGAATTGTAAAGCAATGAGCACAGTGCCTGGCAAAGAGTTGGCACTAAATAAACATTCACGATTATTATTAAAATGAGAACCCTAAGAGCAGCCTACCTCTGAGAATTTGTTAGAAGTACGATAAATAAACGAATAAAACAAATAATCTTTGCAAAGCACTTAGCACAGGGTCTAGAGCATATTAAGTACATAATAACTTATTTACATGATTTTATTTACAGATATACTAAAATAGAAAGAAAGGCCAATGTCTCCCATTGCATCCCAGGGTACCTGCAGTCTTCCTGATCTTTATGTTGCCACTGAATCCAATGGCCCTGGAGGAAAGAATGAGACTGGTGACTTTGCACAGCCCTCTGTTGCTTAAATCCAATTCATTTGTAACTCATAGCATCACTTTTCTGATGTCATGATCCTCTTCAAGAATGAAGGACAAATAACATATTGAAATATCAGATGCTTTGGATTAAACCTCAGTCTTCTGTGGATGTACGCTAACTGGTTTTTCAGCATCTAAGCAGAAATCAGGAAAAGGGGGAAAAAGTGGAAAGCAGAAATTGCAAAATATTTAAAGACTTAGAAAGCTTTGCTTTACAACTGTAGACATAAATCTAATTCTTGTCAGAATTACTGACAAATATGTGGCCACAACCTGTCATATTTCTTGCATTACCTATTATAGTAACAATGGGAAGTCAATAAGTAAATGACTGAGAACTTGGGACATATGGAACAAATCCCTGCTATATCAACAACAAATTCAACTGTTTGATTAAACATTGCAGGAAAGTTTATCTAGCAGTACACCCTATTTGAAACCCTTGCAACCTGTTCTTCCCATCCTACCCTACTAGTCCCCAAAAAGGAAAGAATGTCACCTTCTATGTAAGGAGACTGGAATCAAAAATTGAAAAATAATCATTTAGACAAAAATATTAGACTTTCCTAGGATTTAGACTAATGGGAAGGTAAGTAGTAAATATTTCCAAAAGATACCTCTGATAAAAGTTCAATAAATTATATGAAAACAGAAATGATGGCTTTCTTGAATATCAAATATATTTTGGGAGTTTTAAAAGTAATAGAATTTAATAAAATACTTTAATAAAAGGCTAAAGGGTAGCTTTGTCAGGAGAAAAAATAATTTCAACATAACTTTATAGATATAACTGAAATGAGCTTCAAAAAGCCATTTATTTGGTACAACTTTCCACCTCCTTGTATGTGAATATTTAATCATCTAATACCAGTTATTGGTTTTTTGTAATCTGAGAGCCCTCAAGAGGCCAAATCTTTATGACTTTCCTAGATAGCCTGTTATGTTATTTAATAATTCTTACACTCAAAGAGTACTTAATTAAAATTTCCATGTTTTCTCATCTTATAATGATGCTAATGTTTTTGTATTTTATCATAGTTTGGGAAAATAGTTTGTTTTAAATTCTGTATCTGACACCACTTCTAGGCATATATGTACATGCACATCTTTGATAGAATATAAGTTCACTGAGGACAGAATCTCTTTCATTTTTATTTTGTATCCCCTGTACCAAGCACAGTTCATGATACATAGTCAGTGCTTAATAAATGTATGTTTATTGATTGATATGTTGTATTACTGTATTCTTGAACATTTCTGGGTAGCTAAATATTACTCTATGGAAAATATATAGCTGCTTTTTATATCTACTCATAGTGCCTGCTACCAATTTTTAAATCTTTAACTAAAAATGATAGCCAAAAGGAGTATTTTTTCTGGATAGCCATGTGCTTTATGTCATCATTCCACTGAAAAAAGGAAGTCAAGGAAGATAGAAACAATCATTTCTTGACTGATGCTTGATATTTCCTGGTGTTCAAATGAGCCACTCTTTCAAATTAAACTAGCTACATGAGTAATGAGATGGTAAACAAGCATGAAAACAGGATTTTAAAAGTCTTTCTTGCAAAAAATGCAAATGCTTGGATAAAAGAAGTCATTGTGAAGCTTAGAATCAGCTGGTGAGGAAGTGAGAGAGCAAATAGACCTTCCCCATTCCTATGGAGAAGCTCTATCTATTTCAGTCTTAATGGGAAAACTGTTTATACTTCACACTCCAAAGAGAATACATAAATATTTGGAAACCTAGTGGGCATAATTATTTAGATAGCACAGTTATTATGAATGAGAAACTGTATGAGGCACTTATGGTGTGTATTGTTCATCCTACTAAAAAGGAAAATTGAGTCTGATTAAATGCATTTATGCATAGAAATCAAATAAAGACATGGAAATCATCCCTTTGAGCCTTCGAAGACATACTTCCTCAAACGACCTGTTTCTAAGGGAATGGCATGATACAGTAGTCTGACTTAGCTATCAAACTTTTCATTAACAAGAGCAAATATTTGTTTTCAAAAAATTCTAACAGTACCAGTTCTATAGCTGTAAAAGAAAGATATTTCTGTACATTAGGTTAAAAAGAATTATACTTTTAGTTGAAATGAGTAGGAGAAAACTTCTCTCATACAACAGTTTTTAAAGGTTTCCATAAAATAATGAAGCTGAAATCTTAGCTAATCTAACTACTCTACAGATGAGGAAATTGAGAACAAAGCATTAGAGATGATTATGTTTTAGGGTGTATCCCCCCTCTATACTATAAATGATTGTGGTAGTATTTAGGAAAACAGCGCAACAACCAGATACTATAGCCATTACTATAGGACAGCCTGAGGGTGGTTGATAGTTTGAACTTAGGAGTTCTGAGCTATAGCACGTTGTAATAGTAATGTAAATGGAGAGATCTTTCATATTCATTAATAGGCTCATGTGAACTGCCTGGGTTACATAAAAGCCTGAACTACATGAGTCTGAGTCACATGGAGGCTGTGGTGGGAGGAGTTTACTGAATATGGGAACAGGACGGGTGTAATAGGAAGAGGGATAACTAGAGTAGAACTGACAGGAAATTAGTCATGAGAACAGTCAGAGCTAGGAATGACGCAGGTGAGGAGGCTGCTGGTTAGCATTAGTGAAAGAGCTTGTTTGTGATTTTGTTTAAGAGAGCCTGCCCTGCTTGTGATTTGTTTAATGGACCTGGTTTATGGGAAGCCTAACATGGGGAAGTCTTGGGGATGGAATTTTTCTCTGCCTTGTTATTCTGTATAGATTTTTGTTGCTGTGATGGATTTGTCTTCCTGGTGTGTGAATAAATGTTTTGATTCTGCCTTCTATGTGGAGAGTCCATGGTAAATTTCCTGATTCTGAATTGCTCAGGGATATGCTATAAATATCACATTGGCACTACACAGGGTTAAAGTCAGTTAAGTATCTGTACCAAGTATAGCAACAGTCTGTTAGAACATAAAATTAGGGGATCACCATGCTGCCTAAGGAGGAGTAAAATGGGCTAGATCAGAAAAAGAAACAGGTCAAGCTTCCATGTTTATCAGTTAGGTGATCAGGCCCATGAGTGGCTACTGCAATTTCTGGCTAGAGAGGATAAGACATAAAAAAGAAAAGGAAAACAGTAAAGTTAATATCACTTCTTTTTGAGAATGTCTTCAAAAAATCTTCAGGTGGGTAAGGGGAGAGGATAAAACCAACTTGCCTTGAGGTTTAGCAGAAACAGAGACTGAATAACTAGCCAATTTCTATCATAGGAAACATGATAAATTATACTGAGGGGTTAGAGTCAAGATGGCAAGGAAAAGTCAGGGAGTTTCTTGAGCTCTATCAAATTTTTCTCTGAACAACTCTAAATAATGCCTCATATTCAGTTCTGGAGTGGCAGCATAAAAAGCAGAGGGTAAAACAATTTTCCATCACTGGACAACTCATAAAGTCAATAGGAAAAGCCTATCCCACCAAAGTATGAGGAACCCAATCTCGGACGATGCCTGCACCTCATCAAACCAGCAGCAGCATTTGGGGATGACTGAATCAGTAGGAGCAGCAGCAGCTTCTGCAACTCTCAGCCCACAGATGCTAATGGGTCATATAACTAACTAATCAGTAGGAGATTACAGGGGTCCATCTGGTGCAACATGGTATAGGACTCTTGAATTGTACATACTTGCATCGAGGTAGTAGTCCCAGGGGGAGGAGAAGTATTAGCACACCACATCTTGAAGGAAAGGGGGAATAGGGAAATCTGGTCACAATTCCAGGATGGAAAAGAATTCTTGTGGTAACTCAGAGCACAGGCTAGGAGAGTAGAAAACAGACCTTTCCTCAGATAATATGATCTTGGGAGAACTGAAAACTTACAGACTCGAGAACTAGCTCTGAAAACGGTTGCTATAACGTACTTACTAACCTTATAGATAATTTTCTAGTGTCTCTCTCTTCATAAAACTCCCCCTTCCCCATGTTACTTGTCAGGTAACTGAAGCCCAGAGAGGAGAATGACAAGTCTAATGTCACACATAAAGTAAAAGACAGAAAGAGAATTTAAATCCAGCTAGGTGGTGCAGTGGATGAACTGGAGCACTGGCCTGGAATTAGAATAATATTCAAATCTGACCTTAGATATTGGCAAGCAGTACAACTCTGGGCAAACCATTCAAGCACTGTCTGCCTCAGTTTCCTCAATCATAATGTTGAAAGGATGCAGATAATAGTGCACCTACATTGCACGGCTGCTGTGAAGATCAAAAAATAAATTATTTGTACTAAACACCTTTTCTGGGAAATAATAGGAATGATATAAAGGCTTGTTCTCTTTTCTCACCTTCTTACTTGAAACTCAACATTCTTTCTCCCAGGAACACGCTGCATGTCTACAGTGTATATTCACATTTATATTCTTGTTTTTAATAGATCTTAAGTAGCCTAGGGCAAGCAAAATTTTCATGATCAAGTGGTTGCCTACAAAGTCTATATTTTATGTTAACAAAAAAGAAATGACCATTCCTTAAATCTCCAGGAAAAATAATAGCACCATCTAGAAACACCATTTAGGAATAGCTGAAATTATAGGTAAGGTTTATTATTGTGTTTTATCCTTTCTAATACTAGGTACTAATAAAAAAATTCATTTTGTTAAAATAGCAAGACACAGTCTTAGTGCAGTGTCTAGAATATAATAGAATATAAGCACTTACTAAATTCCTTCAGCCTATCTCCCTACTCATCTTTAATTTTATGTTCCTTCTTTCTCTCTTTCTCCCTTTCTTTCTTATAGTTGTAGTCCATAGGGTTGTTATGACCTTACAAAGCTCTTTCTATGCTTCCTCAAATGCTTTCTATTTATCAGTTTAAAACACACACACATATACATTCTTTTTAATATAATGTATAGTAATTATCCAATTGTTAAAATATGCATTTATTTTTTTCCAAATAGAATTTGATTTTTTTCCTTTTTTATAAAGCATATACACATATATTCATAGTTAGGTTATTTCAGGTTAAAATAATTTAAGATAAACACATGCAAGATTATTGCTCTGGTATAATTATATTGTTTGTGTCTCCTTACCTAAAGACTCTTTTGTAAAGTAGCAGAATCTAGCTAAGTATAGAGTATTGCAAGTCTTTGAAGGGCAAGAATCTACAATTCTCCTGTGGGTTTTAGAAGCCTCATAGACCTTCAACACAAGTGAAATAATATGGTACAAACCTGAGAGGCAAACAGCTCCAGTAAAAAATCCTATAACCTTTTAAAATAAAGAGATAGAAGCAAAAAAGATGATACACTTTTTTTAAGGCAGGATTAAAGTGTATCTGGTTAATACATGATTTAGTACGCTATTAAGGCCTAATTTGATTTGTGTACTGGAAGATTGGTCCTCTCTAATGCTGAGCTGGGCTGAAAACAAAGAGCATAGTAATTTTAATGGGAGTGGGAGGGAGAACAGACTGGAGAGGGGAGGGGTTGGCCAGCTTTTATGAGTATGTACACAGTGTTTGGCTGATATCTTCCCCACAAGGACTTTGGCACATGTGTAGACCTTGTGTAACTGATTATGCTTGGTTAACCATGGTCTGAAGAGAAGTCTCTTTGATTGGCACAAAACTGGAACTGATAATGAATTCAAAAGGCATTTTGTTGCCCAGAACACTTCTATTTGGCTGTGTTCTTTCCTAGTTGTGTTGTAATGAAAGCGAAGAGGCAATTCATTATGGAGGAAGCCTTGGGCTCTCCCCATCTGAGGTTAATAAATGCAATTTTTTTTTTACTTGCTGTGTATATTTTTGTTTAAGTAAGGAGAATGGAAGTTGTGACTGTTCATTTCTTAAGGTCAGGAGAGTGAGGAATCAGGAATTTCAGGTGTGGAATCAATATTGGAATTATCACCCAGTCAGCTCCTCTGTGAGACGAAGTATAAAGCTGCTCAGAGATTAGGACCGGGATTATATGAGATAGGAACTCATCCAGCAGTAGTAACATGTTTGCATATAAACTTGGTTCAACCAATACTATGTAGAAACTTTGTTAAATCTGTACTCAATTCCCTCAGTGACCAAATTTACATAGAGAAGAATGTGCTTACAGCAGTATTAGGGAGGGAGGTATTTAGATTTTTCTTGTTGCTCTATTTTCAAAGTAACTAATATTATTTGGTTAAATGAAATTAGAATGCAAGTACTTGACAGGTAAAGATGGAGAAAAGATAAGCAAATGGTAGGTATGAGTAAAGTAGGGCAACGTTACTTTCATACTCCTCATACAAAACAAAATATAACTATTACTAAGCTCTTTCTCTTTAGTCCTGGCACAGCAGATTTTTTTAAGCAAGATGGAAAAATAGTACAGGAAATTGAAATTATAATATAGAATTTAAGAGTTAATGGGAAATGTTTTTCTTAAAAAAGGTTACATGAAAGATAAAAAAAAAAACTCTCAAAACTCAAATAAATGAAAATTCTCCCTAAAATAGCAGTTTAAATCTTAAGACTTTCCAAAATGGTATCCACAAGGAGTGCCAGAATGCCCCAGGTGCACATCATATGAACAGGTGAACAAAATAAAGTGACTGTCAGACAGTGATGAATTGTTGTCCACTAGACATTCATTTGAACGTGTCTTTCTGCATCTGGAATATATCTTAGTGTTTCAGATTTTAACTGAAGATTTTAAGAAATTAGAAGACCACATGCAATGTAAAAGGAATTGTGAAACAGTCAAAGAATCTGATGAGACAGCTAGTACAAGGCTAAATAAGGCAGCATTAAGGGAAATTCCCATGCACACTAAAAGAAATACAATGAACAGATTTGTTTTCAACAATGCTGTGCGAGTAATATTTTCATAAGTGAATATAGTATCTCTTTTTTTTTATTATTTTTTAAACTTCATTTGTGATTTCATTATCGTAGTGATATTGGGAAAAACTACTTCTAGCAATACAGATTGGGATCTTCTCTGCTGTTGAGGCTTGGACAGCTGTCTAGACTTATAGCATTCAAAGCAAATGATGTTTTCAAAGTCATACATCCATATGTGATGAAGGCAGGACTAATAGATAGTGAAAAAAATTCTAAGAGCCGTGAGATATATAAAAATATAATTGGGGAGAAGAGCCAAGATGGTAGAGTAGAAACAGAAACCTGATAAAGCTCTCCCCCAAAATTCTGCAAAAACTGTAAAAAATGACTCTAAACCAATTCTAGAGTACCTGAAGCCACAAAAGGACAGACTGAAGCAAATTTCCAACACAAGACAATCTGGAAGATCGACAGGAAGGGTTTATCACACTGTGCTGGGAGAGGAGTGCATTTCAGCATGGGTCATATTGGGTGTGGACAGACCTGGAGTGTGTTTGTTCATCCTTCATTGCTGAAAAGACCATGCATCAGAGAAATAATGACATGTCTTGCACTTCACTTTGTTTTGAGTGAGGGAGGGCTGTGCAGATCACTCACTTCTCCAGAGCCATCTGAATCCAGTGACCAGATATTCATCAAGATGACTGGAGATGACCCAGGATGAGGTAATTGGGGTTAAGTGACTTGCTCAAGGTCACACAGCTAGTGAATGGCAAATGTCTGAGGTGAGATTTGAACTCACGTCCTCCTGCCTCCTGCACTGGTGCTCTATCCACTGTACTACCCAGCTGGTAGTGGAGTGGATAAAGAAGTAGGCCTGGAGTCAGGAAGACCTGAGTTCAAATCCAGTCTCAGACACTCAACCCTTTTGCCTCAGTTTTCTCATCTGTAAAATTAGTGGGAGAAGGAGAGGGCAAACCACTCCAATATCTTTGTCAAGAAAACCCCAAGTGGGGTCACCAAGAGTCAGACACAACTGAAATGAGTGACTGAACAACAGAAATTGACTCACAGAGCTGGATTAGGAATTAGGGGACAAAATATCTGGCAGCTGCTGCAGTTTCCTAACTTCTCAACACACCAATGCCAAAGATAGCTTTGAAAGTCAGTGAGAAGGGTCTCTTACATGACTGAGAGGGCAATCTAGTCTGGCCTTTGCACCAGCCTTGGCCCCAGTCCCAAGGCAGTAGCAGTCACAGACAAAGCAGATGCTGCTTCCAGAGTCCTACAATTAACAGAGTTCTCAAAAGTCAAGTAATTAGCTGAGAAAATGAGCAAAAGTGGAAAAAAGAAACAGACTTTGGATTCTTTCTTTCTTGAAGAAATTTTTGCATCTATATTCATTAGAAAAATTTGTCTATAATTTTCTTTCTCTGTTTTGACTCTTCCTGGTTTAGGTATCAGAACCATATTTGTATCATAAAAAGAATTTGGTAGGACTCTTTCTTCTGCAATTTTCCTAAATAGTCTGCATAGTATTGGAATTAACTGTTCTTTAAATGTTTGATAGAGTTCACTTGTAAATCCATCTGGCCCTGGGGAATTTTTCCTAGGGAGTTCAATGATGGCTTGTTCAATATTCTTTCTAAGATGGGGTTATTTAAGCACTCAAATTCCTCTTCTGGTCATTCAGGCAATTTATACTTTTACAAATATTCATCCATTTCATTTAGACTATTTATGGCCATACAATTGGGCAAAGTAGTTTCTCATTATTGTTTTAATTTCCTACTCATTGGAGGTGAGTTCCCCCTTTTCATTTTTGATATTGGTAATTTGGTTTTCTTCTTTCTTTTTTAAATCAAATTGACCAAAAGTTTATCAATTTTATTGGTTAACTCATAAAACCAGCTCTTAGTTTTTTTATTAGTTCAATAGTTTTCTTAATTTCAATTTTATTAATCTCTCCTTTGGTTTTCAGTATTTTTATTTTGGTATTTACTTGGAGATTTTCAATTTGTTCTTTTTTGAGGTTTTCCAGCAGCATGCCCAATTCATTGACCTCCTCTTTCTCTATTTTATTCATGTAGGCATTCAAAGATACAAAACTTCCCCTAAGAAGTGCTTTTGAGGTTGTCTCACTATTGTCATTCTCTTGAATGAAGTTGTTGATTGTTTCTATAATTTGTTGTTTAACACTCATTCTTTAGGATTAGAGTGTTTAGTTTCCAATGAGTTTTTGGTTTATATTTCCATGGCCTTTGATTACATATTTTTTTTATGGCATGATCTGAGAAGGATGCATTGACTATCTCTGCCTTTCTTTACTGAACTGTTACATTTTTATGTCCTAGTACATGGTCAATTTTTGTATATGGGCCATGTACCACTGAGAAAAAGGTATATTTGTTTCTATCATCATTCAATTTCTGCAGAGATCAATCATATATACCTTATCCAGAGTTTTATTCACCTCCTTAACTTCTTTGTTGTTTATTTTGAGGTTAAATTTATCAAGTTCAGAGAGGGGGAGGTTGAGGTCCCCCACCAGTAGAGTTTTGCTGTCTATTTCTTCCTGTAACTCCCTTAACTTCTCTTCTTAGAATTTGGATGCTATACCACTTGGAGCATATATGTTTAGTAATGATATTGTTTCATTGTCTACAATGTCTTTTAGCAGGATATAGTTTTCTTCCTTATCTCTTTTGTTTACATCTATTTCTGCTTTTACTTTGTCTAAGATTAGGATTACTACTCCTACATTTTTACATCAGTTGAAGCACAAAATATTCTGCTCCAATCTTTTACCTTTATCCTGTATGTTTGCCCTCTTTTCAAATGTGTGTCTTGTAAACAACATATTGTTGGATTATGGTTTTTAATCCATTCTGCTATCCTTCTCTGTTTTATGGGAGAGTTCATCCCATTCACATTCAGTTATGACTACTATCTGTGTCTTTCCTTCCATCTCCTTTCCCCTTGTTTATACTTTTAGTTCTTCCTTCTCCCTTCCCCTCCACAATAGAGTTTTAATTTTTGACCACTGCCTCTCTCAGTCTTCCCTCCCTTCTTTCATTACCCCTCCCTTTTAATTTCCTTTTCTCTTACTACTTTTTCCCTCCTTTTCAGCCTCCCCTCCCTTTTCTTTCCCACTTTCCCTCCTACTGGTAGTTGTATTTCTATACTTAACTTCTATACTTAACTGAGTTTGTCTTACTCTTCTTGAATCCAATCAGAAAAGAGTTCCTCTCAAACAATGCTCATCTCCCTCCCTTCTTTCCCTCTACTATGATATATTTTTCTTCCTCTCCCTGTGATGGAATTCATTTTTTTTCTGCCTCATCCTTTGCAAATCACCGATTATAATCCCTTTCAACACTTAAATCACATTTGTTATAATCACATCTTTTTATTTATACACACTCCCTCTATCTATGTATATCTTTTTATATATCATGATAAATATACAGTTCTGAAGATTGACAAGTATCGTCTTCCCTTATAAGGATGAGAATAGTTTGCTCATTTTGATTAACAAGTTTTTTTTTTTGCCTGTTTACCTTTCTATGCCTCTCTTGAGACCTCCATTTGAAGCTCAAATTTTCTATTGAGTTCTTCCCTTTTCATCAGGAAGGTATGGAAATCCCTTATTTCACTGAATTTCCATCTCTTTGCCTGAAATACTATGCTCAAATTTGCCATGTAATTAATCATTGATTGTAGTCCCTGTTCCTTTGCCTTATGGAATATCATATTCCAATTCCTTCAGTCTTTTAATGTAGAAGCTGCAAGGCCCTGTGTGATCTTAATTGTAGCTCCTCCATATTTGAATGATTTCTTTCTGGCTCCCTGCAGTATTTTCTCCTTTCCTTGATAATTCTTGAACTTGGCCACAATATTCCTTGATGTTTTTACTTTTGGGTCCCTTTCAGGAAGTCAACGGTGGATTCTTTTGATGACTATTTTGACCTTTGGATCTAGGACTTCTGGGCAATTTTCCTTGATGATTTCTTGGATGATATTGTCCAGCTTTTTTTCATCATGACTTTCTTGTAGACCAATAATCCTTAGATTTTTCTCTCCTGGATTTATTTTCCAGATCAGTTGTTTTTCCAATTAGATATTTTACATTTTCTTCTATCTTTTCATTCTTTAGATTATATGTGACTCATTCTTGATGTCTCAGAGACTCATTATCTTCTATTTGCTGGATTCTAATTTTTATCAAATGGTTTTCTTCAGTTAACTTTTGCATCTCCTTTTCCATCTGTCCAATTGTTCCTTTTAAGGATTTATTTTCTCCAATTAGGTTTTGTACTTCTTGTCCATTTGTCCAATTTTCCTTTTAAATTCTTCTAATTTATTTTTTCATATTTTAAAGTTATTGGTCATTTTTTTCTTCTATTTCTCTAATTTGGCTTTTAAAATCTTTCTTGAGCTCTTCCAAGAAGGCCCTTTGTGCTTCATACCAGTTCATATTCCCTTCTGAAGTTTCAGATGGGAGTATAATTGCAATGCTGATCTCTGTGGTATTTGTGTTTTGGTCCTTGTCCCCATAGAAAGATTCTATTGTCTTTTCTTTACTACTTAGCTTCTTACTCATGATAATCATTTTTTTTCCTGGCTTTTATATTAGATCTTTTAAAGGCTTTTATATTAGATCTCTGTATCTGGGACACAGGGCACTCTGTCCCACAGTTCTTGTGCTTAGACCTTTAGACTTTGTGTGTTGTGGCCTGTGATTCTTTCAGCTAGAAGCTAAAATGCTGTAGCTTACCTGGTGCTAAGATGGCTAGTGCTGGAAAGCAAAGGCCAGGTGAAGGCTTTTGGGGTTTCCCCACAGTTACTCTGTAATTAGCTCCTAAGTATGGGAGAGGGGTTTTCTGGCCACAGGAGGTCTCCTCTGCTGAGCTAGAATATAGGCAAGTTCACCTGTTGTTTATCCCATCTGCCTTAGTGTTTTCCAAATTCCCTTTGGGTGCTGAGGCAGGCTTGGGGTCATGGTGTTGGCAGTTGCTGGCTTCACACCACTGGGGCTCAGGACCTTCTCCTAGTTTGTTGAGGTGGGGTTGTTTGTGACAGCTCTGATCCTGCACTGACCCCCTTCTGCCACAACCAAAGGGACCCTCTTTAGCTAACTTCCTAGCCTCACATGCTAAGAGTTTGTTTACCCCTTCAGCTGCTCCCACTGTTCCAGGGTTTTTTTTCTTGGTAGATATTCTTTGGGCTCCTCAAGGTCAACAAGGGGAGTGAGATAGCAATTACTGAACACTCTGCCATCTTCTGTCCTTCATTTTCAAAGAGGATAATGACATCAGGGAAATGTCTTTTTGCTAAAAGTGAGAATATGTTAAAGCCATTTCTTTTCTGAGACTCAGTTTCCTTATGTGCAGCAATGGATAAAATAACATCTATTTCATGGTTTTAGAAAAAGTACCCTGTGAATCTTAAAATGTTATCTTTACTCTATATGAGATGTTTTTGTGTGAATTATACTTTATGATAGAAATATCGTAAATTTGACTAAATTTTATAATAACAATGAAGATGGTCAAAATAACAATAATAAGCATTCTGTAATTATTTATGGCTTGGAAATACTTTACACATTGTATCATTTAATACACACAGCAATCCTTTTTAGTAGGTAGTACTGTTAGGCTCATTTTACATGGTTGTCTTCGTTTCAGTTCCAATCCTTTACAATGGACCAGTTGCCATATCACATCAGGCAGTAGGGCAAAAACACTTTAACTCTTTTACCCTCACTTTTCTCATTTATAAAAATGTAGACAATAATATGCTAACCAGGGCTGTGGGGAAAACAATTTTGAAACTTTAACATCTCACATTTATGTGAGATAGTTAATGAATAAATTACATAATATCTCTTTAAGATATGATTTTCTCGCCATCTTCTGAGATGAGAAAATAACTAGAAATGTAAAGGTTAATATAGAATTTTTCTTATATTTTTAAAATGGCAAAATTAGAAAAAAAAGTGGTACTTTCTGAAATTCAATAAAGTCTTCACTACATTCATTACTGTAGACTTCCCACCCAAAATTAAAAGAACCCATAGATGCCTAAATCTCTAATAGTGCTTCACTGCTGAGAAGATTTCTTAATGCAATACTCAAGGTCTCCACAGATTTTTCCCCAAAACTCATTTTTTTCCCAAGCAAATCTCCAACTTCTTGCTTACACAAACTCTCCATTCTTTCCATACTGGCTTTCCACTATGCCCCAAATATTTTTCTTACTTCCCTTCTGTCATTCTTTCAGATCACTTCTCTTGCTCTGAAAGTTCTCCCTAATTCCTTTTTTCTATCCAATTTTTTACTGTCTTGAAATATCCAACTGAAATTAGCAATTATTTCATCTCCTCATATCTGATGTGTCATAGTCATCGTTTTAACTCTCAAGGCAATGATATTGCACATTTTGGTCACATTTCATTCTTTATCATCTGGAGTCAACAAAGGAGGTAATAAAAAATTCAACTTTTTTATGTTTTTATAATTTCTCTGCCTAAAATGAACAATCTTTCAAGGCACAACTCTTTTTTTTCAATTGCTTTCCCCCCTCATTTCCCCATATTTTAGCATAGTGCCTTCTGCATCCTATATGCATAGTAATATCTTTTTATTTGATGCATGATGATCTGCTTAATACAAGTTTCCCCTTCATATTTTTCCAGAAAAGCATAAAAAGAATTAAGTACCTACTGTATCAGAGGTTCTTAACCATTATGTGTGCATGTATGTGTGTGTACCTGTCTGTGTCTGTATCTGTCTATATCTCTGAGTGTGCTGTCGATGTTGAGTGAAATCTATAAACTTCTCAGAATAATGCATTTAAATACAGGAAATGAAATGCATAGGGTTATAAAGGAAATGAATTACATTGAAATAAAGTCACATAGACTGTATTCATTGATCTATCTATCTGTTTTTAAATCACAAATCACTGGTGCTTCAATGATTGCACTTGTAGTCTTTTCTACTTTACTACTTAAAGAAGCTGAGGTTGCTTCTGGAGCCTTACATATAACAAAACTCTAAAGTTGAATAATTGGCTGGGGAAATGAGCAAATAGGTGGGAGGTAAAGAAACAGATTATAGATTTTTACTTTCTTTGTGAAGAGGTGTTTTCTTCCATTGTTGGTGAAGAGAAAGACTGACAGAAGACAAGACCTTTTTCTCTAAGAAAAATACCAAATGAGGGGGTGGAGCCAAGATGGCGGAGTAGAAAGACTCACATTTGCTAGCTCCGAATCCACAGCCCATAGATTTCCTGTAAAAAGAACTCCTGACAAATTCTGGAACAGTGGAAGCCACGCGGCAACACAGTGAAGGAGATTTCTGCTGCAGAGAGCCCTGAAAAACCGACCACAAAGGTACCCCAGACAGGAGCAGAGCCCTGCCCTGCTGAGTGCTCCCCTCCCCCAGCCCCGGCCGTGGAGCTCTGCCCCGCCACGCGGCACTGAGAGGAGCCAGCAGACCCAAGCAGGCTTCAGAGACCTGAATCTCCAGGCAGCCGCGAGGGTCCCTCCACCCAC
>CM053773.1:76891688-76909644 GCA_028658325.1 Potorous gilbertii
GTTACCATAACTTTCTGTGGTCAGATTCTTTTTGTTGTTATTTTTGCTCCCTCGTCTTTCTTCACTTTTTTATTTCCTTTAAACTTGATTTCCTGCTGTTTACCTGGTGCTGCACTGCTGTTACTCTGAGGCTACAGGGGAATCTTCCATCTGGTGCTGTGCTGAGGAGGTAGGGCAGAGTGTAGCTAGTGCTACTGGAGGTTATATGAGTCTGACAGCTTACTTGCTTCTGATCCGGTGTCTTAGGCTAATGTCTGGTGTGAGAACAGTAGATGTTTCTGCATTTCACCATTTTACACTGAAGCATATGGAGTTCTGGCAGCAGTTGATTGTCTATTTACCCAGGGCTATGCTGAAGCATATGGTGGGCCCCAATGCTGGAGGTTGCCTCTTGGTTTAGAGGGTCTACATATTTGCCCAGAGCTATACTGAAGCAGGTGGTTGTTCATGAAGCTGGAATATGCTTGTTCCGCTAGTTATGCCATTACATATGAGTGTTTGCCTTCTTTACCATGCTGGAGTTCAGGATCACCTGCTGGATTGCTGAGGTGGGGCTTACTGCCTTACTGAGATGCTTCCTGTCCTGGACTGCATTCCTCTTTTATCCAAGTGAAACAGACCTTTCTTGTTGATCTTCTAAGTTTCTTAGACGAAAATATTGTTTCACCCTATCGTTTTGCTAATTTTGCTTTTCTAACACTAGATAGTTTTTTTAAATTTTTGACTATTATGGCCTTATAATATAGTTTAAGATCAGGTACAGTAAATCTCCTTCCTTTACATTTTTTTCATTAGTTTCTTTGATATTCTTTAGTAGAATGGACATGATCTTTAGACTTGCCTCTCACAGATATTATTTTTTTGACTATTGGAAAGTCATTTGTTGTATCTGAACTTCAGTTTTCCCATCTGAAAGATGGTGCTGATAATGCCTGTCTTGTCTACCTCAGTGAGCTGTTGCAAAGAAAATAATTTAAAATTTGTAAATTCCAAGTCATTACAAAAAATAGTTTCATATGTGTCTTGCATACATATACATAGTGTTCCCAAAGTCCTAATGCCATTTTAAACTTTTTTTAAATAATGAAAACTGCACTTTTCAGAGACTATGTGTATATTTTTAGAATAATAATTATAAAAATGATACAATATTAAATTACAGTGGGTTAGAACATAATTTTGGTGTAGAGCAAATGAAAGCACTGTAACTATTAAGCATTATTTGAGGTAGACACATATTCATATACTCTTTTAAGAGTAACAGTAGAGGTGAATAAAAATCTAGTCTGAAATATGCCTTAGAAACCTTGAATTAGAAAGATATTTTCATTTAATACTTGATTTGTTGTTGAATAATCAAAGCATCATAGAGTTTGAGCTGGAGGGGATCATAGAAGTTATTCTAGTCTAACCTTGACACATTATGTCAAAAGATGTTGAGACCCAATGTGTTTCAATGACTTGTCGAAAGTTAGACTAACAAGCAGATCCAGGATCTGAATCCAAATCCTCTTACATACATGTATATGCAAACATACATGCATACATAATCTATCAATATCTAGACAGTGAGCTACTATGTGGAAAAAAAAGAGAGAATGATTGTCCAGAAAATTAGCACTTGACCGTTCTAAGCAGCAGTACGTGTTAGTTTCATTTAAAGAACTACTGTAACTGGCATGGATTTTGGCAGATTGCAGTTTAATGCTATCTAGCCAGGGATATTTTTTAATTCATTATCACGACCAGAAAATTATAAGTATTTGAAGTAAGGATTATATATGTGCTCTTATCCAGGATTCATTCTTATTAACATTTGATTTGAAAGGTAATCCCTAAAATAATAATTTATGTTGAAATGATCAGAGAATCATCATTTCCTGACTAAAAGAGGATTCAAAGATTACTTTCAAGAATTACTCTTGATCACAAGCAAATAATTAGCCAGCAGTATTTGTTTGTTTCTATGTAATCATGACGCTGAGGGGACATTGGGCTATGCCAGTAGGATATTAATTCTGATACATCTTGCCAAGTTGCAAAAAAATATGATCATAGCAACAGACTATATCTGTATACTTCTGCCAATGAAATGAGAGCTCTTGAAATGTTGGAATACCAAATTAAAAGTACTTGTGATAATCACAGACATTATTTAATAAATGTGTAAACACATGATGCTTGTCTTCACTCATGACAATTCCTCTATCAATGTCTGTTCTGCCAAATCAAATATTCATTTTCCTTTGATTGATCTAGGTTCTCTACTATAATTCTATATCAGAACCTAATTTCATCACATTACTTTCCAAAGGCTTAGACCTTTCTTTTCCATTTTATGTTACACAGGTTATGTTATTCTAGCTCTACACAGCAAGACAGTAACATGTCCTATGTCCTGTGTTTCATTTTGTTAGGGCAATACTCTGGGTTAAAATTGATGCTGAGAATAAAACTCATGAAAATAGTTGATGGACCTGAATGTGTCTCCCCTTCCTGTGACATGTTTTAATTTTCTGAAGGCAACCCAAAGAAATAACTCATGTAAACATATTGCTTTGTGTTTTACAAAATGCTTTTACTATGATAACCTTATGAGGCATGTAGTAGATATATTATTAGCCCTATTTTATTGATGAATATACAGTAATTCAGAACGTTTGTGTGGAGTCACACAGTTAATAAATTTCAGAAGTATACAAGTTAATTTCATTTTCTAATGAACTAGGGCTTCTTAATGTTTTTGCCTCATGGATGTATGACAGCCTGGTGAAGCCTATTGACACTTTCTCATAATATTTTTTAATTCAATAAAATATATGGCATTACAAAGGAAACCACATACATTAAAATTAAGTTATTAAAATATGTATTTTAAGTAAATTCATGAACTCCAGCTTTTAAGAGTTCCCCCTTGATGATGTTGGAATGAAGATGATGATAAGAATTTGAAGCACTATTGTAAGGGAATTAGAGATAATTTAGTGCAAAGGAAACCTTTATTAACCCCATAACTTGCTTAACTCTCTGCCTCAATTCATGCTATATAGTTACAGTTTTCTGTTCTGCTTACTAATAGGGTTAGGAATTGGGAAGCCTCCCAAATATTTAAACCTAAGAGTATATCTTTATTGGGAGAAGTTCTTTAGACAAAATCTATGAGTCTATTAAATCTTGCCATAATACTGCATTGTGAAATGCCCAGTTTAACTCTTCTGTTATCCATTATATATGTGCTCAGTTGATTTAATTTCCACTACATATCTTTCAGATTCATCCATTGTTTAATAATCTTTTAGATTAGTGTTCCACACATTTGACTCCAGCATCCTTATGATTCAAATGGGGGCAGTATGCCGTCTAGTAGGAAGCACATTTTATGTAATACGTTTTCAGATTAAGACAGGAAAGGATTACCTTGAATGAAAAATGGATTCTCACTTGTGAGACCTGATGTGAAGCAAGATAACGATTAAGGATGGTCTCTGAAATATAGACACTTAAAATCTTTTACATAATTCTACTTTTGCCATTTTCCTAGTTTGATTATTCTCCCTACTTATATAATTAAAAATATCTAAAATTTTATTAAAAATGCAATTCTGAGTTTCAATGACCATAGATGGTATAGATTTTGCTGAGTGTTAGAAGAGACAGACCTCCTTATGATTCTAATTTGTATTATCATGTGAAGGTATAAAGAATTAAATGAATTCTGTGCTGCCTTTTATACTAGTCTCTCATTAATCTATTTATATTAATGGTATGTTTTTCTATATAACTATTCTTGGCCCTGAATTGTACGGTGTGGGACACAGTAGAAAGAATTTTGACTTAAAAAAAAAAGACATGGTTTCAAATTCTAACACTTACTACTGGCATGACTTTGGATAATTCATTTAATTTCTCTGGGCCTTAGTTTCTGCAAATGCAAGCTGAGAGTAGCAGAATACATGGCTTCCAAAGTCTTTTTCTACTCTAAATCAATGAACTTTGGGACATATAATATTAGTATTGTCTTTTAATCTCCTTCCTTCCTTTTTTCCTTCTTTCCTTCCTTCTTTTTATTTCCCCCCAATTCATTAATTTATTTGTTTCCAGTGTTCAAAAAACACTTCTATAAGTTCCAAATTTTCTCCCTTTCCCTCTCCATTCCCTCCCTAACATTACATGCAATCTAACATGGATTCTACACATACATTTCCGTTAAACACAGTTTCACATTAGTCATTTGCATAAAATAATTAAATCAAATGGGACAAATCATGAGAAAAATGAAACAAAACATAACAAAAGAGAAAATAGTTGCTTCATTCTGCATTTCCACTCCATAGTTCCTTCTCTGAATGTGGATGGCATTTTGCATCGTGAGTCCTTTGGAAATGTTTTAGGTCCTTGAATTGATGTGAAGGACTATTTGTCTATCAAAATAGTCCTCATGCTCTATGACTGTTACAGTGTATATTGTTCTCCTGGTTCTGCCTCCTTCACTCAACATCAGGTCATATAAGTCTTTCTAGGTTTTTCTGAAGTCTGCCTGTTCATCATTTCCTATAGCACAATACTATTCCATTATATTCATATACCACAATTTGTTTAGCCATTCCCCAATTGATGGGCATTCCCTCTATTTCCACTTCCTGACCACTACAAAAAGAGCTGCTATAAATATTTTTGTACCTATGGGTCTTTTTCCTAATTTTCATGATCTCTTTGGGATACAGGTGATATTTTTGGATTAAAATGTATGCACACTTTTATAGACTTTTGGTCATAGTTCCAAATTGTTCTCCAGAATAGTTGGATCAGCTACCAACAGTGAATTAGTCTTCCAACTTTTGCATATCCTCTCCAACATTTATCATTTTCCTGTTTTATCATGTTAGCCTATCCGATAGATGTGATACAGTACCTCAGAGCTATTTTGATCTGTATTTCTCTAATCTATAGTTATTTAAAATATTTTTTCTTATAATTAAAGAAAGTTTTAATTTCTTTCTTTGAAAAATATGTGTTCATATGCTTTGACCATTTATCAATTGGGAAATGGCTTATATTCTTATAAATTTGTCTCAGTTCTCTATTTTAGAAATGAGGCCTTTATCACAGAGACTAATTGTAAAAATCCCCTTTTCTGCTTCCCTCCTAATGTTGGTTTCATTGCCTTTGTTTATGCAAAAAACCTTTCAATTTAGTATAGTCAAAGTTATCCATTTTCCATCTCATAATGTTCTCTATCTCTTGTTTGATCATAAATTCCTCAATTCTCCATAAATCTGACATATAAAATATTCTTTGCTTCACCACTTCATCTATAGTAACAGCCTTTATATCTAGAATGTGACCCATTTGGACTTTATTCTGATATACAGTGTCAGGCACTGGTATATGATCAGTTTCTGGCACAGTATTTTCCAGTTTTCTCAGCAGTTTTTGTGAAACAGTGAGTTGTTATCCAAGAAGTTGATGTCCTTGGGTTTTTCAAATGGTAGACTACTATAACCATTGACTACCGTTTCTTATATACCTAAATTATTCCACTTGTCTACCCTTCTGTTTCTTAGCTAGCACCAAGTGGTTTTGATGGTTGCTGCTTTATATTACAAATTAATATCTGGTATGGCTAAGCCACCTTCCCTATCATTTCTTTTCATTAATTCCCTTGATATTTTGGAACTTTTGTTCTTCTAGACATTTTTTTCTTTCTTTTTGCTTCCTTTCTTCCTTTCTTTGCAACTGCTCTTAGAGGATATGATTTTATTTGTTATATATATACCTTTGATTTACATAATATACTAGAGATGAAGGAGGAAATAGACATTTATTAAGCACTTATTATGTGCCAGGAACTGTGTGAAGCACTTTACAAATATCTCATTTGATTTGATACAGTCTATTAGAAAGGATATCTGAGAAACTGGAGAGGAACCTTACACTGTAGATATTATCTGATTATTTTTAGAGAAGATAATTTTAAGAAGAAAATGGAGTAAAGCTACTTCTACAGTCAGCATTGAGATACGAGCCGGACATTCAGAACTATAAACTTAAATACCTTTGTAAGAGGCATCATGATATAACAGACAGTGTTGGACCTGAAATCGTGAATAAGATGTTTCAAATCCTACCTCAGATGCTTATTAGACTGGGTAACCCGGAGTAAATCAGATTCATTCTCTCAGATTTCATTTCTTTATCTATGAAATGGAGATAAAAATCTCTAAGACAAGTCACTGGGTTGTTTTAAGGACAAAAGTGCGATATAAACTATAGTAGTGATTAATATTGTTGACCATCTCAGAAAGGAGTAATAAGAGAGGATAAACCTTCTCTTTCAGAAGGAAACAAATACGCAATTCCTGTTGTCTATGTTGACTGCATAAAGAACTTTTTTAGGATAATTAAGGAAGAATCATTCTGAGATCTACTACAAGAGACATATGAAGTAACACATAGAGGAGACACAGATTGAAGCATAAATCTTCTTTGTCTTCTTCTGTTGTAGAATCCCTAAGTGTTACTGACCTTACCAACTTAGAGAAAGATGTAACACAAAAAATACACATTGTTCCCAATGTAAAAGGGGCATTTTTCTTCATCAGAAAAGTAGCCTTTTCTTTCGTTATGGCTTCGTCATGAGTGCAAGTGCTTTTGAACAAAGACAATACACATTCTAAGTAGTAGAGAGTATACTTAGCTGGTCTTCCTATTTAGTTTAGCCCAAAGCATTAAGGCGAAAGTCAGTTTTTAAAAGACTGCTCTTCAGGCCAACAGATGTGATGACTAAAGCATCAGGAAATGAAAATCAAAGGCAAAATTTGAATCAGAAATATATATGTGTAAAACATCAGTCTGTCTTCAACTATTTCAAGTACTGTTGAATAATTAAGTTTTCTTTTCTTTCTTTTTTGGTCTCAGAGAGACCGAGAATTAATGAATGAAATTTTAACTGCAAAGAGTCAAGTTTTAGTTTGATATAAGGAAAATTCTTTCTTATGGAGTCAGGAAATCCTGAACACAAGTTCTACCTCAGGTACTTACTAACGGTGTGATCCTAAGTGTTATGTAAGCTCTCTCAACCCCAGTAAGTAGGATGTGCAGTGGATAGCATATTAAGACTAGAAGATCTGAGTTCAAATTTATCTTCAAATATGTAATATATGTATAACACTGGACAAATCACTTTATTGCCATCTATCTTGTTTTGCTTAACTGTAAAATGGTGATCACTATAACACCAGCCTCATAGTCTTGTTGTGAGGATCAAATGAGGCAGTTCATCTGTAAATACATTTTTAAAGAATTTAGCACAATTCCTGGCATATGGTAGACACTTAGAAAATGCTTGTTTTCTTCACACTTTCCTTCTGTTGTGACACTATCAGAATTGACAGCTTTGGCAGGCAATGGACTCCCTCTCACTGGAGGCCTGTGAGGCAAGAACTAGAAGACCACCTGTCAGGAATATTATAAATCAAATTAGTTTGGGACATTGTTTTAACTGAATAGCTGCTGAGTTACCTTTCCTTGCTGATTTCTATTTGTACTTCATGTTATTGTGGGGAATAACTATAGTAAGGATGACATTGTTATCCTTGTCCTTCGTTTTTGAAGAAGACCAAAATTATTTCACCATGATAATGTGAAGTTTCAGTGTGTGTGACTGTGGCTGATCAGACCAATACGAGCTTGGATGCTAATAGAAACTATACTGAAGTACTGAATAAGTATTGTTATTTTAGGCAGATACACCCAAGCAGCTAGGTTGTGCAGTGAATAGATGGCTGGACTTGCAATCAGAAAGATTCAAAGCAGGTTTCAGACCTTTACTAGTGGGATGAATCACTTAACCCTGTTTGCATCAGTTCCTCAGCTATAAAACTAGTTGGAAAAGGACAAGGAAAAAGACAAAAAAACAAAACTCCGGTATCATTTCCAAGAAAGCCTCTAATGGGATCATGAAGAGTCAGATACAATTGAAATAGCTGTACAACAACAACTGTTGTTCTGGGTGGGTGGGGAGGCGGGGCATGTTAGACTTGGAGTTAGGAAGTCCTGAGCACAAATTCTGCCTCGGGTATTTATTTACTAACTGTATGATCCTGAATACTATGTAACCTCTCTTAACCCCAGCTTCCTCCTCTAAACAAAAGAAAATACCAACTATTTCACAGGGTTGTTGTGAGGATAAAGTTATATAACCTATGTAAAACACTTTGCAACCTTTAAAATGCTATGTGTGGGCTATTCTTTTCAGCAAGTAATAACAATATTTGTCATACCAGGTGAAATCACATTATAAGGTGTGAAAATCAGCAATTTATAAATTGTAAGACTTGACTTTCATTCCCACTCTACCCTTAACTTATTATAAGATTTTAAACAAGTTCCATTATCTCTCTGGATCTCAGTTTCCTTATCTGTAATATGATGGAGTTGGATTATTTCAACTGTAAAGTTCCTTCTAGCATTAGCATTCCATTTTTCTATATTTTATCAAAATAAGTTGGGATAATTTTCTCTGAATTTCACGGAATATTTATTAAATACTGACTATGTAGCTTGAACCATGGCAAAAGTTCTGCTTCATTCAGTTAAGGTTTGGTCATTTTCAGTTTAGTTTCAGAACACACTTTATAAAAAGCTCCTCACTGGGATCAGACATCCTACAAAACAATGATTGCCGAGCAGAATTAAAAGAGATTAAAGCTTGTTTAATAATACTAACAATAAAATTGAGATGAAGATCACTGAGTGCTGTGGCATATTCTGCCACATGTGTGAATTATATAACAAACATCTTTTTTATCATTAATGAGATTTGCTTGTGTGACTTCTTTCAACATTAATGGAAAAAATAATTAGACAAAACCGAAAACATTTGTATAAGGTAGGACATGTTCACCATACCTACTTTGACTCAGTTCTCTATATATTTTAGAAATGAGGCCTTTTTCACACTAGTTACAGAAATTCTTTCCCAGTTTTCTGCTTCCCTCCTAATCTTGGTTGCATTGACTTTGTTTGCACAAAAATTTTTCAATTTAATGTAATCAAAATTATCCACTTTGCATTTCATAATGTTCTCTACCTCTTGTTTGATCATTAATTCTTCCATTTTCCATAAATCTGACAGGTTAACTATTCTATGCTTTCCTAGTTTGCTTATTCTGTCAGCCTTTAATCTAAATGGTGTGCCTATTTTGATATTATTTTGGTATATGCTGTAAGATGTTGTTCTATACCTAGTTTCTGTCATACTATTTTTCAGTTTTCCCAGTAGTATTTGTCAAATAGTGAATCCTTATCTTTCAGAAGCAGGAATCTTTTTGTTTATCAAACAGTAAGTACTGTAGTTACTGATTACTGGGCATTGTGTACACCACCTATTACCCTGATCCCTCACTCTATTTCTTAGCTTGTATCAAGCTTATCACCTTTATATATAATCTTGTTGATGGCTTTAGAAAGATATTATATAGATTTTAAGGAAGACTTCATTGATTTTTATGGTCTCAGGTCTTCTAAACAGGAATGAGTGTTGTGTTTTGTCACAAATATTTTCTGCATCTATTAAGATAATCATATGACTTCTGTTAATTTTGTTACTGATATGGTTAGTTATGCTGATAATTTTCCTACTATTGAACCAGCCCTGGTTCCTGGTATAAATGCAACCTGGTAGTAGTATATTATTCTTGCAATGTTGCCTTGGTTTTACTTACTTAACAGAGCAACAGTTCATATAAGTCTTTCAAAGTTTTATTGGAGTCTACTTACTCATCATTTCTTATTCTATAAGAGTATTCACTAGGGAAATAGGTCTATAATTTTCTTTCTTTTGGCTTTAGCTCTTCCCAATTTAGATATCAGTACCATATTTGTACAAAAAAAATTGGTAGGACTCTTTCCTTGCCTATTTTCCCAAACAGTCTATATAGTATTGGAATTAATTGTTCCTTAAATGTTTGATAGAATTCAGATTTTTTTTTTTGTCCTGGAAAGATGACTTGTTCAATTTCTTTTTCTGAAATGGGATTATTTAAGTATTTTATTTTCTCTTCTGTTAATCTAGACAATTCATAATTTTGAAAATATTCATCCATTTCACTAAGATTGTCAGATTTCTTAGCAAAATAACTTGTAATTATTGTTTCAATTTCTTCTTCATTGGTGGGGAGTTCACCCTTTTCATTTTTGATATTGGGAATTTGGTTTTCTTCTTTTTCTAATCAAATTAACCAAAGTTTTATCTATTTCATTGTTTTTTTCATAAAACCAGTCTTAGTTTTATTTATTAGTTCAATAGCTTTCTTACCTTCAATTTTATTAATTGTTCCTATGGTTTTCAGTATTTCTAATTTGGTATTTAATTGGGGATTTTTAATTTGTTCATTTTCTAGCTTTTTTAGTTGCATTCTTAATTCCTTGATCTCTTCTTTCTCTATTTTGTTCATATAAACACTGAGAGATACAAAACTTCCACTAGGAACTCCTTTCACTGCATTTCCAAAGTTTTGGCATGTGGTCTCATTATTGTCTCCTTTTGGGTGAAGTTATTGACAACTTCTATGATTCGTTGTTTGACCCCCTTCTTTTTTAGGATTAGATTATTTAGTTTCCAATTAATTTTTGGTCTATCTTTACATGGCCCTTTATTAAATACTACAAAATTATATTTATTGCATCATGATCTAAAAATCATGCATTTAATATCTCTGCCTTTCTGCACTGGATTGTGAGGTCTTTATGCCCCAGGACATGGTCTGTTTTTGTATATGTGCCATATACCATTGAGTAAAAAGGAGTATTATCCTCTATCTCCATTTAATTTTCTCCAGAGGCCTTTCATATCTAACTTTTCTTAAATTCTATTCAACTCCTTAACTTTTTTCTTACTTATTTTGTGGTTAGATTTGTCTAGTTTGAGAGGGGGAGGTTGAAGTTCCATGCTAGTATAGATGTTCTATTTCTTCCTGTAAGTCCCTTAACTTCTCCTCTAAGTATCTGGATGCTATACCACTTGGTGTATATATGTTTACTAATGGTATTAGTACATTGTCTATGGTGACTTTTAGTAGCATGTATTTTCCTTCCTTATGTCTTTTAATTATATCAATTTTTGCTTTTTCTTTGTCTGAGATCTGGATTGGTATCCCTGCTTTTTTTTTTTTTAACTTCAATTGAAGCATAATATATTCTACTCCAGCCATTTACCTTTACCCTTTTTGTATCCCTCTGCTTCAAATGTGTTTCTTGTAAACAATATATTATAGGATTAGTGTTTTTAATCCACTTTGCTATCTGATTCCATTTTATGAGAGAATTCATCACATGTGCATTCACAGTTATGGTTACTATTTGTGTCTTTTTCTCCATCCTATTCCCCCCGTTTGTTTTTCTCTCTCCTTTCTACCTTTCCCTCCTTGCAAGAGTTTTGCTTTTGACTGTCTCCCTCAATCTTCTCTACCTTCTATCAGCTCTCACCTTTTTCTTTCCCCTTTCTCTTAGTACTGCCTGTAGGCAAGACCTCTAATCTTTCAATATAGAGGCTAAAAGGTTTCACTTAATCGTGACTATGGTTCCATATTTGAATTGTTTCTTTCTGACCGCTTGTAGTATTTTCTTCTTGACCCTATAACTTGAAAATTTATTATTATTAGAAAATAGATTTCTATACCTAAATGGGTATGTTATCTTTTCCTTGCACCAAATCTGCTGAGAATAAGGTTTGAACAATGCTCATCTCCCTCTCTTCTTTCCCTCTACTATGATCCATTTTCCTGCCTCTTCATGTGATGAAATTTATCTTTTTTTGCCTCCTCCTTTAACCTTCTCCAATTAAAATCCCTTTTCACCATCTAATTAAGCTTTTTATTATCACATCAAAATGAATTTATACCCACACCCTCTTTCTATGTATGCCCCTTTAAAATGAATAATAAAGATACATTCTCAAGAGTTACAAGTATCATCTTCCCATGTGGGGATGTAAACAGTTTGCCCTTATTGAATAACAATTTTTTTCTTTCTTGTTTACCTTTTTTTATGTCTTTCTTGAGTCTTGTATTTGAAAGTCAAATTTTCCATTGAGCTCTGGTCTTTTCATAAGGAAAGTCTGGAAGTTCCCTGTTTCATTGAATATATATCTCCTCACCTGAAAGATTCTGCTCAGTTTTGTTAGGTAATTGATTCTTATTTGTAATCCAAACTCCATTGCATTACATCATATCATATCCCAAGACCTCTAATCATTTAATATAGAGGCTAAAAGGTCTCACTTAATTGTGACTATGGTTCCAGGATATTTGAATTGTTTCTTTCTGACCGCTTGTAGTATTTTCTTCTTGACACAATAACTTGAAAATTTGGCTTACAATGTTCCTTGCTATTTTCAATTTGGGATCTCTTTCAGGAGTTCATTGGTGGATTCTTTCAATGATTATTTTACCTTCTGGTTCTAGGAGCTCAGGGCAATTTTTCCTGATGATTTCTTGAAAGATACTATTCAGGCTCTTTTTTTGATCATGGCTTTCCAGCTACACAAATAATTCTTAAATTTGTCTCTTGGATCTATTTTTCAAGTCAGTTTTTTTTTCAAATGATGAATTTTAAATTTTCTGCTATTTTTCATTCTTTAGATTTTTGTTGACTAATGTTTGAAGTCTCATAGAGTCATTAGCTTCTACTTGCTAAGTTCTAATTTTTATTAAATTGTTTCCTTCAATTAGCTCTTGTACTTCCTTTTTCACTTGGCCAGTTCTACTTTTTAATAAGTTGTTTTCTTCAGTGTACTCCCCAACCGACTTTATCAATTGTATTTTTACAGGAATTGTTCGATTTTTCTTCTACTTGTCTAATTTGACTTTTAAAATCCTTCTTGAACTCTTTTTTGAGCTTCAGATAAGTTCATATTTCTTTAATAGATTTCAGATGTGGGTATATTGACAATGTGGTCTTCTCCTGAATTCTTGTTTTGAACTACCTGGTCACCCAAATACTTCTCTATCCTCATTGTTTTTCCTTGTTGCTGTTTGCTCATGGTGTTTGCTTTTTCTGGCTTTTAAACTTGATTTGTGTTTCTGGGACACAGTGACTCTGTCCCATGCTTCTTGTGCTGGAAGTTGGTGCCTATTTACTGGCTTTGAATGCTGAGGCCTCAGGCGCTATCAGCTGCAGAGTCTGTAGCTAACCTGGTATTGAACTGGAGTTGGTGGCTGGTGTGTGCAGAGACTAGGAAGGGTTTTTCTGCATTTCCCCAGGTTTACACTGGAGCTCACACAGTGGGTTGAGGGAGTGGGGATATTCTGGCTACAGGACATTTCCTCCTCACTTGATGCTGTGCTGGAGCATGAGTAGACTCAGCCACTGGTGAACACATATCCATGCATACTGTGCCAAGTTACATGGGAGTCCTGGTGTTGTTGCTTGTCTATTCCACCACACTGGCTCCCAAGAAGTCCTGCTGATCTGCTGAGGTGGGGCACCTCTTGGCTTTCCAGGATGTCACCTGTCCTGTACTTGTTCCCTTCAGCCACAGCAAAAGGGAGCTTTCTCATTTATCCCCCTAGCCTCATAAGCTAAAAGACTGCTGCACCCCATCTTTCTGCTGGCTCCATTGTTTCATGAGTTTCCCTGTGGCAGTATTTTCTGAATTTTTTCTAGTCCAATAAGGGAGGTTAAGAGTAACTTACTACTTACTCCAGCATCTTTGCTCTTTGATGTTGAGAAGTCAGTATTTCAAAAGCAGGAAATAGATTGAGAAGGGTGAAAACTGAGAAGCAACACTGCACAATCTAAAGAACAAACACAATCTTAAAAAGTCAACAAATACTCAGCTTATCAGAAACGTTTGCTTCAATTTTTCATAGTAACTATTACTAACTGTATTTCCCTCCATCCCATTCCTCCCCTTCTATATTCTGTTTTTTCTCCTTTCACCCTGTCCATCCTTAAAAGGGTTTTGCTTCTGATTACCCCTTACTGCCATCTACCCTCCCTTTTCTCACCATCCCCCTCTCTTATCCCCTTTCTCCCTACTTTCCTGGGGAAGATAGGCTTGTACATACAACTGAGTGTGCATATTATTCCCTCTTTGAGCCAAATCTAATGATAATACAGTTCATTCATTCCCCCTCACCTACCACTCTCTTCTACACTTTGTAAAAGCTTTTCCTTGCCCTTTTTATGTTAGATAATTTACCCCATTGTGCTCTTCTATTCTCTTTCTCCCTTAATTTTAACTTTAGATATCATTCCTTCATATTCAACTCACATCTGTGTCCTTTATCTATATGTACTCTTTTAACTACTCTAATAATGAAAAAAAGTTTTATGAGTTACAATTTTCATCTTCCCATGTAGGAATGTAAACAGATCAACTTTAGTAAGTCCTTTATGATTTCTCTTTCCTGTTTACCTTTACATACTTCTCTTGATTCTTGCATTTGAAAGCCAAATTTGCTATTCAGCTCTCCTCTTTTCTCAGCAATGCTAGAAATTTCTTTATCTCATTGAATGCAAATTTTTCCCCTCATTGATTATACTGTTTTTTTGTTTTGTTTTGTTTTTTGATTCATGGTTGCTATTCTAGATCCTTTGAACTCTTAACATCATATTTGAAGCCCTCTGTTCTTGTAATGAAGAGGATTATAAATCTTGTGTTATCCTGATTATGTCTCCATTGTTTTTGAATTGTTCCTTTCTAGCTGCTTGCAATACTTTTTACTTGGCCTGGGATCTCTGAAATTTGACTATGATATTCCTGGCAGTTTTCGTTTTGCAATTTCTTTCAGGAGGTGATCAGTGAACTCTTTCAATTCTATTGAAATTCTATTTTGCCTTTTGGTTCTAGAATAACAAAAAAGTTTCCCTTTATAATTTCTTGAACAATGATGCTTAGACTCTTTTTTTCATCATGACTTTCATGAAGTCCTCTAATTTTTAAGTTATCTCTCCTGTATCTGTTTTCTAGGTTAGTTGTTTTTTCAATGAGGTATTTTACATTGTCTTCTATTTTTAAAAACATTTCATTGGTTTTATTTAATTATTTTCTGTTTTCTCATAATGTTATTAGCTTCCATTTTCTCCATTCTAATTTTTAAGGAATTAATTTCTTCAGTGAGCTTTTGGATCTCTTTTTCCATTTAACCAAGTCTGCTGTTTAAGACATTCTTGTCCTCATTGGCTTTTTGGACCTCTTACCATTTGGCCTAATGTATTTTTAAGATGTCATTATCTTCATTTGTGTGTGTGTATGTGTGTGTGTGTGTGTGTGTGTGTGTGTGTGTGTGTGTATCCTTTATTAAACTGTTGACTCATTTTTTTCACAATTTTCTTGCATCACTCTCATTTCTCTTCCCAAATTTTCCTCTACTTCTATTATTTGACTTTTAAAATCCTTTTTGAGCTCTTCTATGGCCTGAGACCCATTCATATTTTTCTTGGAGTCTTTGAATTTAGAGGCATTGCCTTTGTTTACTCTTCTGTGTGTTTTGATCTTCCTTGTCACCATGGTAACTTTCAATATTCAGAGTTTTTCTCCCTTTGCTTACTCATCTTTTTATCCTAATACTTGATCTTTTAATTTTTTATTAATGTAGGACTCTGCCTCTAGGGATGAAGGTAAACTGTCCCAAGCTTCTGACGTTTTGTTCCACTATTTTCAAAGATACTTCTAGACAAGTGCAAGTTTTCAGTCCTTCCAAAATGGTATGATTTACTAGGGATGTTTAGTTTTCTCCTGGCCTCTGCTCTGATTTGTGAGTAATCACAAGCACATTTTTCAGACCTGAAATTGTGAAGAGGGTCTCCCATCCACTGTGCTTACAAGCTCTGCTGGGCTAATGTTCCTCCTCTTCTTGGAACTGCTTCCCAGAACTGCACCCAGTATCCACTATGACCAAAGCTTCAATGTCCTGCCACACCCCTTCTCCCACGCCCTGCTAGGAAAAAGATCTCTATAATGTCCATCTGACCAGTTGTTCAACCCTTATTGTCTGTGGGCTTAGAGTTCCAGAAACAGCCTTGGCCACTGCTGCTGCACTCTTAAGGTCTTTTCCTGCTTCACTTGGATGGAGTCTGTGCTGGCATGGCCTTCGCTGGATTGTGCTACAGTCTCACGCAGGTTCAACAGATCTTTCCTGCTGATCTTCTAAGATGTCTTTGGCATCTATGGATTGAGAGGTCTGGAAACCACCACTGCTGAAAGTGATTCATTCACCTTGAGGTTTGCTCTGGGTTTGCTGGGGTCAGGTTTGTGCTGGTAAGGCATGGCCTAGGTTGTGTTCCTCTTTCTTCCTGATGTAACAGCCCTTACTTGCTGGCATTCCAAATTGATTTGGACTGGAAATTTGTTTCATTCATCTTTTAGTGGTTCTACTGCTGTAGAATTTGTTTAAAGTCACTTTTAATTTTTAATATGTATGTTCTTTCATTGATTACTACAAAACCTTTGACTCAGTTCTGCATTTATGACTTATATACTGTAATTATTTAAATGAGCAACCATAGTGAAAATGCTAAATTATTTCATGTCCATGTGAAAAACTATTGTCTGTCTTTAAATCATCAGCCCAGTAAATTCCAATGGCAATTTAATGCAACGGATGACATTTTTCAGGAATGGTTCAACCCATTATGATTCTTTGCAATCTAAAAACTACTATCATCTTTCCTATACTCCAAATTAAAGAAGCAGTCAAATCAAATCAATATCATTGGCCTATTGGTAAGCCAGAGAAACAACCAAGATCCCTTACCAACTCTGAGATTCAATCTTCCCCTCAAAATCTCCTTTATTCAAATGATTAATTACAGACAACTATTTTCAAGTCATGAATTATATAGATTCATGAGTATATTTTCTGTCTCCTGTTCTCCAGCAGGAGTTGATCCAGATTCTAAAATTTCTAGTTACAACTTTGATTAAAGTATTTATCTCAATCATTCACTGAGTTAGATAAGGTAGAGGTTCTAGATTAAATAATCTAGCGAGTTTTGTATCATGACTTCTCTTTTCATGACAACTATTATTAGGGTCTTCACAGATGAACATATTTCCTTGTATTCCCATGAAGTTATCCAAAAATATTTAATGTTATAAGATTATAAATTAAGAAAAGGAAGGCATTTCAAAGTCCATACAGTCTATACCCATCATTTCACAGGTGAGAGATTAAGTGACTTGTTAAAGTAATAAATAGGCAAACCAACATTCTGCTCTTTTGATGAAAAGACAAGTGTTAATGAATTGGAATTTATTATTTGTTTATGTTGAATTTCTTTTTTCAATCTCACAATTTTCCTGGGTGTTTTTAAATATTGTTCCATTCTTTTGCTAATAGTATAAATTAAAGCAGCTATTTAGCTAGAAATAGACCAAATATTTTTATTGCTATTACTTATGACCCAGAAAAAAATTCTAAATCATGTTAGGTTGATTTTTTTAAATGGCAAGTGATAACAAATTTGAAATTTCTTTTCAAATTGACAGGATCAGAGTTTTAGATTTGCATGTGATCTTTATATATACATATTTATATATATATATATATATATATATATATATTTTATTTTCAATTTACAACATTTACTTCCACAAAACTTTGAATTTCAAATTTTCTTCCATTCTCCCTCCTTACTCGCACCCCAGGACAGCATGTATTCTGATTGGCCTTTCCTCTAGTCTGCTTTCCTTTCTATTACTCTTACATCCCTTATCCCTTTCCTGTAAGGTAAGATAGTTTTCTATAATCCATTGCTTATATAACTAACTTTCTAGTTGCATGTGAAAACAACCCCTAACATGGATTTTTAAAGCTTTCCATTTCACATTCTCTGCGTTCCCCTCTATCATATCCCATTCTCTATTTATTTCATGACTTTCTGGAATCACTCTCTTTTCTACACCCAATTATTCCTCTACCTCTTTGACTTGATTTTCCAAATCATCTTT
>CM053773.1:76910144-76944889 GCA_028658325.1 Potorous gilbertii
CTCTTTTTCCACTTGACTAATTCTGCTTTTGAAAGCATTCTTCTCCTCATTGGCTTTTTGAACCTCTTTTGCCAATTGAGTTAGCCTATTTTTCAAGGTGTTATTTTCTTCAGCATTTTTTTGGGTCTCCTTTATCAAGTTGTTGACCCGTTTTTCATACTTTTCTTGCATCTCTCTGATTTCTCTTCCCAGTTTTTCCTCCACCTGTCTAATTTCAAAATCTTTTTTGAGCTCTTCCATGGCCTGAGCCCATTGAATATCTATTTCAGATGTTTGGGATACAGAGGTCTTGACTCCTATGTCTTTACCTGATGGTAAACATTGTGCATCCTCATCAGAAAGGAAAGGGGCTAACATCTGGTCACCAAGAAAGTAACCTTCTATAGTCTTATTTTTTTCCCTTTTCTGGGCATTTTCCCAGCCAGTTACTTACCTTCTCAGATTCCTCTCCACTCCCACCTAGATCTGCCCAGCTAGTGCTTGGGGTCTGAGATTCAAATGCTGTTCCCCAGCCTCAGGGCTTTCAGTGGGAATGGGGCTGCTATTCAGGGTAAGATTAAATCAGGTTCTTTGGTGGAGGCAGGACCACCTCCCAGTCTCAGTTCCCTCAGGGGGCTTATTCAGAGACCTTCCATAATGGAGCTGCTGCTGAGCTCCTGCCTGCTTGGGGAGCCTCTGGCCACCACTGCCTCTGCTGGTGCCTCCCAAGGGGGCCAGAGTTATGGAGACACCCCTCTCCCCTCTCAGACAGGCCAGAGGTCTCTCTCACTGACCTGTAGCACCTATTGGTGGAGGGACCCCTTTGGCCACCAGAGATTCCATCCCTGATGCCTGCTTGGATCTGTTCCTCTCAGGGTTGTGCAGCCAAGTTATTGCTGGGTTCTGCTCTGGTCCCAAGCGCAACATACCTTTGTTGAGGGTTTTTCAGATCTCTCTAGAACACAAGTCTCCTCCACTCTGTTGTTCTGTGGCTTCCACTGGTCCAGAATTTGTTAGGAGTTCTTCTTTACAGATATTTTGTAGGCTGTGGTTTTGGAGCTAGCGTAAGTGTGCTTTCTACTCTACTGTCTTAGCTCCTCCCCCTCCATAGATTACTTTTCTCAGGGGGGTAGCAAATAAGTTAAACTAATATCAGAAAAATCTCTTGGTTCACACCTTCCTTGATGTATCCATGAGTTTAAATTGCTTCTTAGAGCTCTCACTTTAAACTCCTTTTCATCTTAAATTATTATTAACTCTCTCGGTGTTTGAGAAGTGACTAAGGAATTTTAATGCATTTGTGTTTAGATATATCAGTAGTTATTAAATTAAAGCTCTACATGTTAGATTCCATTGTTCCTAATTGATGAAGGCAAAAATACTGTTTAGTGATGACAAAAGCTAGATAGCTTCAATACCTAATAATTGAAATGTGCTTAATTATGAAATAAACAATCACTTAAATAAATATAATTGTGTGTATGGAAGAAAAGTGTGGGTCTTTTATATCAACATATTTGTTATGTTGTAGTTGATTTTCATAAATTCTGCTCCTTAAATGTTTTGAATTTGAGATGAAATTATATTCTAAGAGGGACTTAAACAACAAAACAATAAAACTAATCAATCAAAAAATGAATGTGTCATATTACTGAATACTATAATATATAATAGTTTTTCTTGTTAATGGGTAGATTGACTTCTTGGGGTAATTGTGCAATATATATATATATATATATATCAAAGGATAGTTGCAGTTACAAAATATGTAAGCCAAATCATCCTACATGCACCCAATTAAGTCAAAACATTTCCTCCTCAAATGCCCAAGACTCATACAATTTAATAGTGTATTGAAAAAAAAAGTTTCCTCTCCTGCATTCCTATCCGCTGAAACCAGAAGACATTAACAGGATACTAACACTAAAGGTTCCTAAATGGCACATCTAGTTAAAAATTTAACAAAGTTCAGCGTTGGAAGACACTGTTTAGAATTGTAATGAAGTAGTATGCAATCTTATTATTTAAACTTACTTTTACAGTTTGAGATCTCATCCCCAAAGGACATGATGGGTGGCTGTTCAGTAAAAGACCTGTATTTGAATATAGCATTCACACAGGTGTTTTATCTTAGAATATGAAAAAATGTGGTTTTTAATGTACCCTTGTTGGGAAATGTTTAGACTCAAAGAGCAAATACCAGAATTATATTAAAGGATTATTGTGGTTTTTTTGAAGCATGAAGAGGAGAGGAGAGTTTATATACTGATCCCCACAATTCTCACAATAATATATACCTGTCCTTGAAAGATAAACCTAAGGACACTTCAGTGAGTCAAATGTGCTAGGGGAGAAATTTTAAATAATCCAGAAGGTAATTTAAAATAATCCCAGTACCCAAGCGTGTCAAAATTAAAGGGAATATTCTAAACAACCTAGAAAGAATATATTTTCCAGTAAAAAGAAATGTGAATAACAAATTGGCTATAGTGTATTCACATACACACATATTTATGAGAAATGTACACAATATAAACAAAGCAAATAAAAAAATTGCCGAGTGTTTACATGTGGAAGGAACTAAACTAGAAGTCAAAGAAATTTTTTTTAAAGTATCAAATTTTGCATCTACTCCAGGAGTTAAAATTCAGTTGTAAAAATTATATGAATGCATCACAAGTTAAAATGGCTATTCAAAATTTAGGTAATTATAAGTTCAAATCCATAACAGATGCCATGAGGCATCACGTGATTAAAATAGAAGCAAAAGCTAGTAATATGAATTAGAGGAGTTAGCGATCATCAATGACTAGAGTGGTTTGATAAGGCACAATGGAGGAGTAGAGGGTTTGGTAGGTGCATGGAGCATTAGGATCTAGCTAAGTGGGGAGAATTACTGTTGGAGAAATATAATCAAGAGACGATAACAGGAAAGAAAAGCTCAATACTTATAATAGTAAAGTGTTCATACATTAATAAGTAGAGAGTTGGCAGTGACTGGAAGGAAAGGTTTATATGGAAGAGAAAAATAAATTGATTCCCATGGAGGACCTTAGAAATCAAAATATTGGTAATACGGTGGAATGAAAGATGGAAGTAGCTAATTCCTCACACACATCAAATAAACATTTAAAAGGTCCTAATATATAAGAAAATTCAACAATGATTTAGAGAGCAGAGAAAACCCCTAACTAATTTTTTCCAGGATAAAAAAAATGAAAACCAGCTCACCAGCCCATTACTCCTGGTGCTTAAACTGTCCATATACTCTTATCCAACATTCATGCATAGAATCCATTGAAACCAAAGGCTTACAAACCAAGGCATGATAAATATCAAAACAGTTTAGCAAGATGCCTTGTGGTAGCAAAGAACTGGAATTGGTTTTACTAAAACTCATTTCAACCCATGTAATCATTCTACCTCAAGAAACTCCAGTGGCTCTCCATTATCTGCAGAATCAGATCTGAAGTTATCTCTTTATCATTCAACCATTTTTACAATATGGCTCCTTTCTACCTTTTTTGTCTTAGAATTATATCCCCTGCATATACCCTGGTTGATTTGTGGTGCCTAAATCAATATTCTTGTCTCCTTCCTCCTTGCCTTTTTACCAGTTTTCCCTATGCTAGGAACAATCTCCTTCCTCACCACTGTTTTTTAGTTTCCCTTGGTTTCTTGAAGACTCAGCTAAAATTTTACCTTCTGTAGACTTTTCCCAGTTTCCCTAACTGCTAATTCCTTTTATTCTTATTGATTACTTTCAACCTGCTTTGTATATGTCTCATCTGGACTTAGATACTTACATGTTGTCTCTCTCAATAGACTCCATCAAGGTATCAACTGTTTCTTCCTTTCATTGTATCCCCAATACTTAGTATGGTGTTTGGCACATAGTAAGCAAAGACTAAATACTTGCTGAATTACCAGCATAATAGCCTAGCATTTCTATAACACTTGAAGACTTGAAAAGTACTGTATGTTATCTCATTGATTTCTCATCACAAGTCTGTGAAACAGGTGCTATTATTATTTTGATTTTATAGATAAGGAAAGTAAAATTGAGAGAGGTTAAGAGATTTTTTCATTACACAGCTAATAATTGTCTGAGGTAGGATTCAACCTCATATGGATGGATCACAATAGATAGAGAGACTCATGGCAGGCAGATTGACCAGGATGCCATTGCAATAATCATGATGTGAGGTGATGAAGTTCTCCACTAGAGTAGTGGCAGTGCCAGAGGAGGGAAAGAAGAACGAAAAGAATTAGGAAAACATCTGAAAAAGGAAAATATCATATTTGTGAAAGATTTTTTCTTTTAAGATAGTCAAAATTTCAAGTTCTACAGATTTTATTGGAAAAAAGCACAAGAAAAATGTTCCTAATAGTATTTTTTATTATAATTAAAATATAGAATTATAACATCATTAAAAAGTAGAAATTAAAATTAAGAATAGAAATTGACTGGGGCTTAATGTGATTTCTCTAAAGACACTGAATGAAAAAATTTCATTTTTATTTTCTTTATTTTAGCATTCCATTTGCCATACATAATGCATTAATTTTTAATGATTACAAAAATGTCATGCAGTATTAGTTTCATTTTTTATTCAATAAGATAAGGGAATTCACATACTCTTCAGAATTCAGAGGACAGGATCACATGACAAGTATAAAGTGGTTATACTAATTTGTAATGTAGAAAAGGTAGTCAAGAATTATGATCAAATTAAATATTCTATTTAGGAAGGCATTAATGAGTTACCAGGAAGCAACTAAACTTCTAGTTTAGTAGAAGATTCTTGATGACTATTTAATTTAAGAACTATAGCTAATTTACATGAACTTACCACTTCAGAAGTACAGATACTGCTCTTAGTTGGAAAATGAAGAATGATTGAGATCAGAGGGAAAGAGTCTACAAGCTAAAAAATTCTCTGAAAGTAGCTATCTAGTTCTTTGTATGCTCAGAGCATAAGAATTGGAATATTGTAAGATGGTAAATATGTTCTTTCCTGATTATTCCAATGTAGGATGGCAGGTTTTGGAGAGAACACTGAAATACTGAAGAAAGAAGGGCAGTCCACAACATCATGGAGATAAATAGATTTTATTTGGCCGGGGGAGAGGGGGAGTCATTCACCAAGTCCCTCATGGATGGCAACAGGGCAATGATAGATCTATGCACCAACCCCAGGTTGGACTAGATATAATAAGAAACAAAACAAAGACATAGTACAAGGGATTTACTAGTCATAGCACAAGCAATAGAAAGAATACTTAAAACCATGGGCTAAGTTTAGAGAGGAAATTCACATGACACCAAGATAACGAAGAGTATTCAGTATACAGAAGAGTGAAGCAAAAAGCCAAAGTAGTGCCACAATGATCACAAATAAAAGTGACATCAAGCCTCCTTGTATTCTGGCAACCCACTCCAATGTCCATTTAATCAGAATATTTCAGCTTGGATACCAGATGTTCCATGTAGTTGCTTTTTGTTTTTGAAAACATGTATTTTTTAGATATTTGGAATAGTTCTGCTCAGGGCTGCTCTGCAGGGTATTCCTATTCAAAAGACTGGCTTCTCTGCCTCCAAGTTACTTTTAGACACTTCCTAAATATTCTGGCTAGAGACTTTTATTTTATTTTTATTTGATTTATTTTTTTCAGTATTGTACAATTACTTCAATATATCTTAGATTTTCCCCTTCCTTCACCCTTCCCCCTACCTCTCCACTCCCTCCCTGAGACTGCATACAGTTTTATAAATGTTCTCCATATACATTTCTATTGAATAAATTTTCACCTTAGTCCTACGGCATAGAAGAATAAAAATGAGTGGGAGAAATCACAAAACAAACCAAAACCTAATACAAAAGAAAATGATCTGCTTCATTTGTGAGCCAGTTCCATAGTTCTTTCCCTGGATGTGGAAGGCATTTTGCCTTAAGAGACCATTGGGATTTAGTTAAGTCCTTGCATGGCAATGAAGTACTAAGTCTACCAGAAAACTTCTTCACACATTGTGTTTGTTGTTGTGTACAAAGTTTTCCTTGCATTTTGGACATAGGTCCAAATTTCTCTCCAAAATGGTTGGATAGCTCCACCAACAATGAATTAGTGTTCCAACTCTCCCACATCTTCTCCAACATTTATCATCTTCCTGTTTTGTCATGTTAGCCAATCTGATAGGTGTGATATTACAGTTCTTTTGATTTGCATCTCTCAAATCAATAGTGATTTAGAGCATTTTTTTCTTATGATTAGATATCTTTAATTTCTTCCTCTGAAAACTGCCTATTTGTATCCTTTGACCATTTATCAATTGGGGAATGACTTGTATTCTTACACATTTGATTCAGTTATCCAAGTATTTTAGAAATGAGGCCTTTATCACAGATACAAGTTGCAGAAATTCTTTTCGAATTTTCTGCTTCCCTCCTAATCTTGGTTGTATTGGGTTTGACTGTACAAAACCTTTTCAGTTTAATGTAATCAAAATTATGCATTTTGCAATTCATAATGGTTTCTATCTCTTGTTTAGTCAAAAATTACTCCCTTCTCCATAAATCTGATAAATACAGTATTCCTTGTTGCACTAATTTGTTTATAGTATCAATCTTTATACCTAGATCATGCACCCATTTGGACTTTACTTTGTGAACGGTGTCAGGGATTGGTCTATGTCCACTCTTACAGTTTTCTCAGCAATTTTTGTTAAACAATGAGTTCTCATCCCAGAAGCTGGGGTCCTTGGGTTTATCAAAGAGTAGATTGCCATACTCATGGACTATTGTGTCATGAATACCTAACCTATTCCACTGTTCTAATCTCATGTTTCTTAGCCAGTACCAAGTATTTTTGATAACTACTGCTTTATAATACAACTTCAGATCTGGTAGAGCAAGGCCACCTTCCCTAGCATTTCCCTTGATATTCTGGACCTTTTATTATTCCAGATGAATTTGCATATTATTTTTTCTAGCTTCAGAAAATAATTATCTGATAGCTTGATTGGTATGGCACTGAATAAGTAAATTAATTTAGGTAGAATTGTCATTTTTATTATATTAGCTCAGCCTACCCATGAGCAACTGATGTTTTTCCACTTACTTAGATCTGACTTTAATTGTATTAAAAGTGTTTTGTAATTGTGTTCATATAGCCCCTGGATTTGTTTTAGCATGTAGACTCCCCAATATTTTATGGTGTCTATCCTAGCTTTTAATTTTCTCTTTCTATGTACTGATGTTGAGCTGTCTTAATAATATATAGAAATACAGAAGATTTATGTGGGTTTATTTTGTAACCTGCAGCTTTGTCAAAATTGTTTATTATTTCAAGTAGTTTTTTAACTTGAATTTCTGGGATTCTCTAAGTACATCATCATACCCTCTACAAAGAGTGATAACTTAGTTTCTTCTTTGCCTATTCTAATTCCTTCAATTTCTTTATCTTCTCTAATTGCTACAGCTAAGATTTTTAGTACCATATTGAATAATATGATGATAATGGACACCTTCTTTCACCCCTGATCTTACTGGAAATGCATCTATTATCTCCATTGTATATAATGCTTGCTGAAGGTTTTAGGTAAATGCTGCTTATTATTTTATGGAAATTTCCATTTATTCCTATGCTCTACAGTGTTTTCAATAAGAGTGGGTGTTGTATTTTGTCAAAAGCTTTTTCTGCATCTATTGAGATAATCATGCGGTCTTGCTAAGATTTTTATAAAACAAATCTTAATACAAATAAGTATAGCCTTTCCAATTTTATTTCTCCAATAAGAAGTTCATGTGGTGAAAAGTAGCTTCAGATCTTACAGTTTTGATCTTGTTAAGGTATAAGAAGAAGATAAAATTAGGAACTTATAATTCATGTGAAACTCCAGTGAATTTAAGTTTTTAACCTACCTCTGAATCATTTGCATTTCTCATATAGGATTCTCTGATCTTGCTTTCTCAAAATTTTTCACTCCAGTCAATTCTCCCTTTAAGAAGATTAGATCTTAATAAGGATCTAATCACATGTATATGGAAATAAATGATGACCCTCTTTGTAAATAGAAGATTTTCATCTCTAAGTTCAATGGTCACACAAATGAATTTACTTAAGAGATGTTGATTTTACTCCTATTGTAACAAAAGATGTGGATTTTAAATACAATAATTAATTTTTGTATGACAGTATATGTCAAATAAGTTGTCAATATTAAAAAATATGTTCAGTTGATAACCATATTTTTTCATGCAAAATATATCCATAATAGACATGTTGTAAAAGCAAACATAGACTAAAAAACTTCAAAACAAAGAAATTTTAGAAAACCCGTATACTTCACTTGGTATTCAGACACAATCAATTCTTTCTCTGGGGATGGATGGCATTTTTCATTATATGTCCTTGAAAGTTGTCTTGGATCATTGTATTACTGAGAATAGCTAAGTCACTCACACTTAATCATTTTATAATATTAATCTTACTTTGTACACAGAACATTTCACTTTGCATCAGGGCAGGCAAGTCTTTCCAGGCTTTTTTCTGAGAGCATCCTACTCATCATTTCTTATAGTACAGTAGTATTTCATCATAATCACATACCACAACTTTTTCAACCATTCCCCATTTGATGGACATGTCCTCAATTTCCAATTCTTTACCAGAAATGAGCTGCCATAAATATTTTTGTATGCATAAATCCTTTTCCTTTTTAAATCTCTTTTGGTTTATAGACCTAGTAGTGCTATTTCTAGGTCAAAGTGTATGCTTGGTTTTATAACACTTTGGGTATAATTCCAAATTGCTCTGAAGAATGGTTGAATTTGTCAATGAGTAGTGCATCAAAGTCTCATTTTCTCCACATCCCCTCCAACATGTGTCATTGACCTTTTCTGTCCTATTAGCCAGTCTAATAGGTATGAGGTAGTACCACAGAATAGTTTTAACTTGCATTTCTTTAATTAATACTGAGTTAGAGAATAGTTGTATATGATTGTAGACAGAATTGATTACTTCATTGGAAACCTGATCCCATCTTTTCATCATTTATCAATTGGGGAATGGTTCTCATTTTTGCAAAATTGAGTCACTTCTCTATATGTTTGAGAAATGAGGGCTTTATCAGAGAAAATTCCTTCAATTTTTTTCACAGTTATTATTGCTAGCTGCATTTCCTTCCGTCTTATCCTTCCTTGCCCTGTTCTCTGTCTCCTTTCACCCTGTCTCTCCTCAAAAGTGTTTGCTTCTGACTCCCCCTCCCCCAATCTACCCTTCTTTATCTCCTTTACCCCCTTTTTCTCATCTTCTACTTCCTAGTAGGGTTTGGACTTGTTCATCTGTAACAGTAAGTACTCCAACATACACAGGGAGGGACCTGCTATCACAAGTTCTTAGATCTGCCTTCATAAAAGGAAAGGCACTTTTCAAAAGTTTGATAATCACTTTAATCAAGCACATGCATCATTCCTTTAACTTAGTGTATATAGAGAAATCAAAAGATCAGCCAACATGGTTTCCTCTGCCTGACTTCAACAGATAATTGGAACCCAACTATCTGACCATAGTTACCAGAGAGGGAAGCATGACATCTGCGATTCTCAAAGCTGAAGGACACCTTAGCAGCTTCCCAGAGTTCTCATCTGACTGAACAAACACTTCCAATCAGTAAGCTCCAAAGTAATCAACAGACACAGATTCCTCTGCCTGACCATAATTCAACAGACAGGCATAGTGGTCTGACCATAGTTACTAGAGAGGGAAATATGACATCAGAATCTTCAAAGCCAGGGGGCTCCCTAGCAGCTTCCCAGAGTCCTCATCTAGCACTCAAACCTTCTTACCAAAAACTTAGCTACAAAGTAAAACTTCAACTCAGATTATTTATACCTTTTTTTAGAATCAGAGGGCATCACAACCCTGTGAAGTAGTGCCTCAATAGAAATAAATAAAAGGTACTTGGGACCCTCCTACAAAACATTCCTCTAATCAAGTTTCCCATCAATGGGTGGGAAAGGTCTTTAATCACATTGAAATAATTAGCAATATGAATACATATACTGTTTCTAGTTAAAGAAACTCTTGTTTCTGTACTTTACTCCTTGTAAAGACTTTTGATTGATAAAGGCAAGATTCAATTAGAGGCAATTGGTTATATTAAAATAAAAACAACAGAAGATTCTATTTTGATGTCATCTCATTCTCCCTCTCTCTTAAATAAGTTTATCTTTTTATGAGGAAAAAGAAAGACCTTTCTTAAAAATCAAATCGAACATAATCTATTACAAAAAGTAAGTAGGAGTTACATAACTTACAGCAAAGTTTCTCATTTCACGACACACTGATTTAAAGTTGTTTTTTTTTTAATTAGTCTGTAAAACTCCTTCAGTATCTAATTAAATGTTCCAATCAAACTCAATTACTTTTTGGTTGTTTCCTGATATCCAGAAAACTTTCCTCCTTTGCATGGATAAAGAAAGAGTTAATAATAGACAGGTAATTTCTAACTGTGAAACCTGTTTCGAAGTGTAAAACTTTAACCTATTTTCTCATCACTTTGAAACTTACTAACACTGCCCTCAATCTCTTTATAATCAGAGAGATGATCTTCTTTTGTTGTAAAACTATAAATTGTCATTTTGGTGTGGGTGGATGGAAAATGCTCTTAGATCCCTTAAAACCAATTCTAACGAATATTAACACTAAACTTGCTAATATATTTCAGCATTTATTTAAAAAAAAAACATTCAAGCCTCAACTGAGGGATTCATTGTATAGAATTTATATTTTAGTCTCACAATCAGTTTCTAATTAGTTTACACTGTAAAAACATATGGTCTAAGGGGAAAATTCTGTTTTTGTTTTTTTTTCCTTATCTCTCATTTCCTCTACACTCTCAGAACCTGGGTATAGTCCAGGAATGTAGAGGAGAAAAGAAGATCTTTCCTAAAACCTAGAGATCCTCTCACTGAAGTTAATATTCCAGGAAAAGGTTAGTCAACTAGACACACAGAGGTAGATTTGCCAGTCTTCTGCTCCTTTCTGCCTGATAATCAGCAAAACTCATGAGCGTGTTGCTATTCTCAGTTTGATACTTACTAGATGCCTCTAGATGCCTGTTGTAGCAATCAAATGCAGCAGACCTACCGCTAGCATTCAAATCCATAGTTTGAATTTATGCAGATTGCTAATCTGTTTAATAATACTTCTACAGGTTCTGATATTTTAATGCTCATTTTAAATCATAGTAATGAATATAACTCAAATGTATATGACACTTGTGGTTTTATGAACAGTTTCCTCACAAGTGTGCTGTGAAGTAGGAGATGAAAGTATCATCCCATCTAGTCATCCATTAGAAAACCAAAGCCTACCAAGGCGTCTCACCATCTGTTTCCCCACTGTCTTCTTTCTTCCTGTCTGGAGCAATTATGATATAGACCAGATTTCCAGAGGCCATTCATTCCCCCTAATTTCCAGATGTTAATCTGCTCATTTTTTTTTCACTCTGAACTGGGGCTGAATAGTGTTTAATGGAGTGGGTGTAGGGGGTGAATGGGTGCACCTTTATTTATCTACCAGTGAACCAATAACTGTCCAATTTTTTTTTCCATTTTCTTTACCTTTTTTCTTCCTACTCATTGGCTGTTTTTGTAGCTCTAGGAAAAAGAAAAAAAATATTTAATCAATGTTGCCATGGCTACTGGGAAGGCCATTACACTTAATTTCTCTCTGACTTTAATAATCATTCATGTGACTGGCTAAGACAAGTGTAGGCTACTACTCGCCTATATGTTCTGAATCTCTATTAGAATGTAAGGTCTTTGGAAGATCTAACTTTGGTACTTGTATCACTAGCTATTACATAGTCTCTGTCACTCCACAGACACTACAAATGTATGTTCCTTCATTGTACACATTTTGCAAATAAAGATGATAATTTTAATAGTTATTATAATTTTAATAAGAACATTTAAAAGAAGAATAACAAAGTTTATAAAGTACTTTAAATAAAAATTATCTCATTTCATACTTACAATAACACTATGGGTCTGTTATAATTCTTATCCTCATTTTACAAATGAGGAAACTAAACCTCAGAAGAAACTAAACTTAGAAAGGTTAAGTTGCTTGTCAAGGGTCATATAGCTAACAAGTGTTAAGTTAGAATTCTAACCATCAGGTACTTTCTTATATGCTGAATGGCAACCATCTTGTACACCTGAGATTTCTGAAGTAGCGTTTTTTTTCGCTATTTAAATTAGAATTCTATAAGGAAATGTTAGCACAAGTAGTATTTGTATTATTAAAGTGAACATATGAGGGAGAAATTAGAAGTAATCATTTTTGGGGACAGACAAGCTCAAAAGAGAGAATAGAATAAATGGGGGCAGGATAGGATGGAGGGAAATATAGTTAGTCTTACACATCATGACTTATAGAAGTCTTTTGCAAAACTACATATACATAGCCTATATTGAATTGCTTGCCTTCTCAGTGGGGATGGGAGAGGACAGAGGAAGGGAGAGAAGTCAAAGTTTTAGGACTGAATGTTGAGAATTGTTTTTGCATACATTTGGAAAATCAGAAATAGAGCTAATGGGATATAGAAATTTATCTTGCACTACAAAAAAAGAGAGAAGATGGGGACAAGGGAAAGGAGGGGTGTGATAGAAGGGAAGGCATATTGAGGGAACGGATGATCCGAATGCAGGGCATCTTGGGGTGAGGGAGAGGAGAGATGGGGAGAAAATTTGGAACTGAGACTTCTGACATCAATGATATTTAATAATAATATTTGTATAACCTTTTGAAATTCAGAAAGTGCTTTACAAATATTATTTCATTTTATTTTCACAATATGCTTACAACCCTGGGATAGAGGTGCTATTGTTATCCCCATTTCAAAAATAAGGAAAATTAGGCAGACAGGAGTTATGACTTGCCCAAGTTAGTGTCTGGGGCAAAATATAAACTCAGGTTTTCCTGATTCCAGGCCCAGAACTCTACCCAGTATACCACCTAACTCTCTCTAATTTTATGGGACTGTAAACAAATCTTTGATTTAAAAAATTTGTCCGTAAAATATTTTAATCTTTTATGTATTATCTGCAAATAAAATTAGTGGAATAATTGGACATCTCAATCCATCAGCATGTATACTTTTTATATAGGTACAGGTTTCAATCTGTCCCTTAGTGTAATGTTGTGATACCCTTCCCATAGTACCCTATCAATTAGCATGTCATATTTGAAAGAGATTATCAACTTGCAGTCAGTATGACCTCAGTTCATAAACCCCAATGGTATTTTTGACCTGTAACTACCTGTGTGATCATTGCTAGGTAGCACTCTAAAACTAGATGGTTTAGTGCAAGGAGCATAGCCAAACTTGAGGCAGAGAAACTGACTTGAAATTTAATTCTGTATCACTTGAGTTGTTTCCACATATGTCAAATTGAAAATTTAGAATAATAGCCCATCATAGCCAAATATAATTAATTGTAACAATATGGTAATATTCTCTAAAAAGGAGCCATCTTAATAACTTGAGAGAATTTCTTAGGGGAAAATAACATAACTTTTTTCAATGCCCTTTTAAGTCCCTATGAAAGTTATGATAGGAGAGAGAAGCTAAACTGAAATTTATTTGATTCCTATTATCAAAAGCATTAGATATGATGGATCATTTAATCACTGCAGGAGCACTTTACTCTCCATTTTTGGTAAAAGTACACAATATGAAAAGCATAAAATACAAAAATTATTGACCTCAGTTAATTTATTGTCGATATTAAGTAGACATTTCTAAAAGATGCATAAAATGTCTCCACTGTAAATACTTTTCTATAAAATTATATTTATAATTACATGATGTCAGAATTATGAATTAAAGCAATTTTAAAAGCTAGTTTAATTACTAAGTACATACAGCTATAATTCAAGGCCTCCTCCCCTTAAATGTGAATCCCATTAAAGCTCTTTCACTTTCAAAGCAGGTTCTGAATCAGCATTTATGTGAAAACATTTATCAGAATCTCTCCCTTATGTTTCTTTTACAAGATTTGACTAGAAGACCAGTAGATGAAAGCAGAAGAAACCCAATTCTACAAGACAGGAAAATAAATGACAAAGCAAATCCATCACCACCACCACCACCACCACAAAACCAAAGGAAACTAAGTTTTCCACATATCTACATAATACCACATGCTCCGAATTTTGTATTGTTATTTCAGTCCCTATCCCCTCCTATAATTACCTTTTATTACCACCATCCCACCCCATCCAGAAAAAAAGGAACTTTGGTCTTTTCACCATGAATGATCTCAACTGTTGAAAATAACAGCAAACCCTCATTGACTCACTTTCAGTTTTACCTCACATGGATTTCTGATTGGGGAATGGAAGAATGGGAGGAGAATTGGGAGTAGGCTAAAGTCAGGAGCTACACTGGCTCTCAATTAACCTTTCTATCTTAAAAAAACAGTGAGATATAGTTTAGTTCAAATACTCTAGAGAGTGACAGGAAAACTTGAAGTACCTCCGAGAGGGAATTTCAACACTGAACATTGGAAGTCTGGAAGACAGCAGCATGATCAGAGGAGATCTAGTAATTTTTGTCCCTAAAACAAGTATTATAAACCATGTGAGCTCTCTCTCTCTCTCTCTCTCTCTCTCTCTCTCTCTCTCTCTCTCTCTCTCTTTCTCCACTTCCGTACATATAGATGTGATAGATATGATAGATGACAAATAGATGTGAATGTATATACACATATGCATATGTCTAATTTTAAGTAGCAACATTTTAATTTACATGTCCTCATTGCCCCTTTATCCATTTTTTTCTTTATAACATTATTGCTATATAAAATGTTTTCTGTTTTCTGCTCATTTCACTCTGCATCAATTCATAAGATTCTTCTCAATTTCTTCTGATATTTTCAATTTCACAATTCCTTTTGGCACAATGATATCTCATGATATTCATATACCACAATTTTTTTGACCATTTCCAAAGAGGATATCTACTTAGTGTGTCCTTAGCACACAAACTGGTTGCTAAATTAGCTTCTTTTCTTTGCTACTGAAGGACTGCAAATACTAAGAGGATCTTCTTTTTTAATATCAGAGAATTTCTCTCCCAGAAACTCATCTTTAGTTATGTCTCTCAGTGAGAGTTATAATGAGGGAGAACATCTACCAGAGACATATCTTCTTGCTTCTAGTCCAAAACAGAACCCATAATCTTTCCCCCTAAATTTTTTCCCCTACTCTTACTTTCCTTATTAGTGTATAGGGCAACATCGCCTTCCCATACCTCTAACTCACAATATAGAAGTCATCCTTTGCTCCTTAGTAACTGACCCCTCCAATATACAGTCTATTGCCAAGACTGTTTGATTTCACCTATGCAACATTTCTTAACTTACACTTCTCTCCTCTGAAACTGCCCCTGCTCTGGTTAGGACCTAATCACTTCACACCTTAATTATTGTAATAGCCTGTTAGTGGGTGGGCCTTCCTCAACTCTTTCCCAAATCTAAAACATTCTCCAATCAACCGCTAAAGTAATTTGCCTAAAGTTCATGGCAGACCAAGTTACTCCTTTACTCAATAAACTCCAATGGCATCCTATCTGTTCCAGACGCACAGGAAAAAAGTGTTTGTCTGGCATTCAAAGACTTTCCTAGCCCCTTCATAATTTTCCAAGTATATTACACCTTACTCCATGCCATATATGTTTCAAAATAGTGACACTGACTTCTTGCCTGTTCTATCTCTCTATTCAAGAAATTTTTTTGCTGGCAGCCCTCCATTCCTGTAATGTTTTCTCTTTTCAGCTCTACTGACTGAATTCCCTGGATTCCTTTAAGTCTGAACTAAAATCTCACCTTCTACAGAAAGCATTTCCTAACTCTTATTAATTCTAGTGCCTTCCCTCAGTTAATTATTTCCTATTTATGTTGACTACAGCTGGTTTGTACATATTTCTCTGCATGTTTTCTCTCCCATTATATTGTTAACTTCTGGAATGCAGAGAGAGCCCTCCCCCCCTTTTTTTTATCCCCAGTGCTCAGCACAGTACCTGGAATATAGCAGGAATTTAATAATTTTTTTGGTTGACTAATTGATTCTGTATCTCCTAAGCCTCTTGGACTGAAACTTAACACCTTAGGTAACTGCCACACTATTATTTTTACTGCACTGTTAAGACCAGCAAGGATTAGATCCAGTGACCCCAATGTTTATCCTTTTTTCTGAATACTCTTTCCTATTACTTTTCAAAATCCCCTTTCTTCAAATTGCTGAGCGATCTGACCTTGAAGATTCAATATCTTCTACCAAAGAGTAAAGATATATGGGCTCCACTACATCATGACATAAATAGTGCAGAGAAAACATTGAATCAGTATCTACCCAAACGTACATTATACACAGCAGAACATTAAGGCAAAATGATAGTTTGGCCAACACAAAAAGGAGATCACTACATTATTAAATATTTAGGGATAATGTAAAGACATTCAGTTTACTCAAACGTTAATATATTTAGGTCATGTGCATATTTTTGTCTTTGATTTCTTTCTCTGTCTCTCTCTCTCTCTCTCTGTCTTTATGTCTCCCTGTATGTCTCTGTCTCTGTCTGTGTGTGTATATGTGTGTGTGAATTGATCATTAAATTAAGAAATGGGGGAAGGCATGTCTGTAAAGTTAGGAATACTTGGCAACATGAGCGCAATGGAGGTGTTGCTATGGAAGAGTTCTGGGGGTGGGAGGGTTGAGACCTTGTTTTTTAATTGGGTTTTTGAGGAAATAAACCAATTCCTATATGTGGCCCTTTGGGGTTAATTTATTAACACATCCAAATCATATTCAAAGTATTTGGTAAAACTTTAATGTTGTCATCTCAAAATTATCAACACCTTTTGGTGTTCTGCTAGTCTGGAGCTGTGACAGTATATATTTTATCTGGAATTTGCTTATTATAGGACAGACAAGTAGTGCCTAAATAGTTTCTTCTAATTTGGTAGCAAATATTACTAGGATATGAATTTAATATATGATGCAATTTATAAATAATGCTTCTTTGTTCTTGGAATGATTTTTAAATGACTTTTAGGTTCCCTTCTACAATTTTATTTCCTGCTAAATATTTATTTCCTTGCTTACTATACTAACTAGAAGGATGTGAGGGGAGGTGATCTAAAATGCTAACAGTTTGTTTTATTCACATGTATGTTTATATTGTGTATGCATTTGTGAGAGTGGACACATGGCTTTCTCAGGTTTTGTGGGATTCTAGAGAGCTGGATAGTAACCAGAAAGCACTCGGTTCAATTCTTACCTCTAATCTATACTTGCAATTTAACCCTGTGCAAATTATTTAAACTTTCAGTGTTCTGGCAAATGGAACTTGAGACAATAAATTATATAGGAGTTGCTAGTCTGCATTGACTGAGGGAGTGTCCTAACTGAAGAATTCCCTATATCCAATAAATCTCAGTTCTGGATCTGATTCCCCTACAAAAAATGAATAGCAAAAACCCAGAAAATCTGTCTAAGAACATTTGCTGTGCTTATTTTTAACATAGAATCTAAGAATTTGAAGGCACTTTAGAAGTCATTTATGTAATCCCATAAGAAACAAGGTTTCCTTCTCCAACCTACCTAATAAGTTTCTATTTAATTTCTTCTTGAAGACATGGAGTAAGGGGTAGCCTATTGTCTTCTGATCCAGCTATACCACGTTTGTGTACCTCTGTCTCCAGGATTATTTTTTCTTTAGTGGTGCTAAAAATCTCTCCATTTTTTTCTCCATTTCTCTCTGAACTGCTCTCTCTAATGTGTTCCTGATGGTTGAAGTTGGGCAGGTTACACAAGTGGGTGAAGAAAAATTCACCCCCTGACTCTTACTCTCAGTATGACTTTTTTAACCATTTCCCACTCCTGTATTGATTCTGCTTTCATCCATCCCTGTCCAGTCCCCAGGAGTCCTCCAGTGACTGAGGTTGAGGGCTAAACATTTTAAACAGTTTGGGGAAGGAGATATGAAGACCTAAGGTTCAGTAACATAATGATATAAAAGAAAACAAACTCTTAAGCTAAATGTGACATATTGCCATATTTTCTAATATCCCAGAACAAATAGCAAACAGCTGAGCTCCTTTGAAGGGAATTTTTTGATGGAAAAAGACTTCATGGCTTTCACACAGCATTCAACCTATAGTTGCAACAAGCATAATATTGTGATAGATGGAAAGTTGTGCTGGGGCAAACTTAATTAGCATCCTAGCTTTCTTCAGGGATATTTAAATCTCCAATGAATTGATGTATTGTGGCTATTTTATTAGTCACCACACATCAACAATACCATTGTAGCACCCTGAAACACTCCCTGAGCATATACTAAAGTGAACCACTTACTCTCCAAAAGTTTAATATATTTCCTCTAAATTGCTTCCCTGTAAAAAAAGGCATTTAAATTTTTGCATAGTATTTTTAAAAATAATAAATTTACCACAAAGTGACCAAGGCTAAAGTATATTAATTGTGGCAAGCAATAACTATGAACTTCCATAGGCAATGATTTTTAATTGTAACATTAAATGGGTAAGGTTCATAACAGTTCGGGTACCATCATTTATCGTATTGTTGGTTGTACACCCAGTGATATCTTCTGAAGTATTTAATTTCTATACAACCATTCCTTACATACAAGCAACTACATCCCTCAGCATAAAGACAGGGAAAGGAAATATAGATTGTGTTTGCACACCGTAGGTAACAATCCTATAACCAAAACCTAGAATAAGTATCACATTTTTTCTAAATATTTTGTGAATTATGACTGGAGCTGATGAAATTATACAATTTTAAAAATTCAAAGCTTATAAAAATACTTATTTTGCAACCCTGATTATTGTATAAACCACCTTAGTAGTAATTGTGGAGGGTATCACCTCCCTATGTTGTTTTATCTCTCTCAAATCTTCATTAAAGTCATGTCCAGGGCCATAGATAGAGCGAAGGTTTGATATCTTGTTTGGAACCAATTAGAGACTGCATTGGTTTCATGCTTTAGAATGAAACCTTTACTCCTTGATAGAGGGGAAAGTAAATTCCAGGTGTCTCAAATGGAACAAAAGGTCAGAAAGTTGGTGGGGGAGGAGAGTGATTCACAGTCATAGATAAAAATAAGCCAGAAACCATGGCATAATTTGAAGATGAAGCCTCATAAAAAAACACAATCCCAATCATATGTCTAGTTAGGAGAATGAAGGAAAGAAGGCAAAGTATGTGTTCAGTAATTAAGCATTCGAAGTGGTTGTTGCTGCTATTTTTGTTGGGAGGAGAGAGTTTTAAGCCTGTGACTTCTTCAGTTAAAGGAACTCTAGATTTGGGAAATCCCTTCATTAATGGAGTTCAAACTTTTAAATTCTTTTTTAATCTTTTTTTTTACCCTATATGTATCCTATTTATTTTGTATGTATATTATTTCTATATAGTTATTCTCCAGAAGCCATGGAATCTAGGAAGTAACGATGACCTTATATCATTTCAAATATTTTTCATTTCATTATACATCCTTTCTTTAATAATACATGACTTAAACCTTATTAAATAACTCAGAAAGCATTTATTATGCATCTACTATGGGCTAGGCACTGTGATAATCAGGAGAAATGCAAGTACCCAGCACTGAAACAATTTCCTCTGTTAAGGAGCTATTAAGAAATTCTTTGACCCAAAAGTCCTAAGGCTTCCCCACTTTAATCATATAGCAAGTGCCTAATAAATGCTTCTCAACTTGACTGTAAAAAATAAAAAGAAATCAGTGTCTTGCTCTTCTTTTTTTGAAGCCCAAAGCAGTTGTCATCCAATTCACTAAATGTTCTTTGATATTCTCAGTGAAAAAAAAAATAATCTCCTTCCTCTGATATTTTTTAGATTCCAGATACTTTTTTTTGACTCTCGTTTGCCCCGTCACATTCTACTTTAAATTCTATTCGCTTGTGGACATGGCACCATTCCCCTATACACTTGTAGAGAGGAGAAACTTTACATTGTTTTTTACTACAGTTTTTCTCAAATTATCTCTCCATGGATTCATATGAATGTACATACATGGATTTATATGTTCACATATTTGTGTATGTTTGTTCTTCGTTGGCTGCAAGCTGGTCCAGCCAGGTCTGTAAATATTTAGTATTTTACTCATCCCCAGGTATATTCTCTCCCTTCCTCCTTCCCTAGTCCCCCCGTTTAGTACACAAGCAATTTGATATAGGTTATGCATGTGTAGTCATGCAAAATATATCCCTAATAATTATACTGTGAAAGAAAACAGACCAAATACTCAAGAAAAATAAAGGAAGTTAAAAACAAGTATGATTCAATAAGGATTCAGACACCATCAGTCCATTCTCTGGGGACAGATAACATTTTTCATCATAAGTCCTTCAGGTGTGTCTTGGATCTTTATATTTCTGAGAACAGTTAAATCATCCACAGCTGATCATCTTACAATATTACTCTTATTTTGTACATAGTACATTTCACTTTGCATCAGCCCAGAAAAGTCATTGCAGGTTTTTGTTTCTGTTTTTGTTTTCTTTCTGAGAGTATCCTGCTCACCATTTCTTAGAACACAATAGTATTCCATCGTAATCACATACCACAACTTGTTCAGTCATTCCCCAATGGATGGACATACCCTCATTTTCCATTTCTTTGTCCCTAGAAATGAGCTGCTATAAATATTTATGTACATATAGGTCATTTTCTTTTTTTTTTATCTTTTCTGTGTACAAACTTACAAGTGGTAGTGCTAGGTCAAAGGGTATACATGGTTTCACAGCCCTTTGAGTAGAGTTCCAAATTGTTCTATAGAATGGTAGAATTAGTTCACAACTTCAGCAACAGTCTCTTAATATCTCATTTTTCCCATATCCCTCACAGCATTTTTCATTTACCACTTCTGTCCCATTAGATAATGTAATAAATATGAGGTAGTACCTCAGAATTGTTTAATTTTTATTTCCTTAATCAATAGTGAATTAGAGTATTTTTCATATGGCTATAGATAGCACTGATTACTTCATCTGAAAACAGATTATCAGTTGATTGATCATTTATTAATTAGGGAATTGCTCTTATTTTTTATAAATTTGACACAGTTCTCTATATGTTAAAGAAACTAGGCCTTTGTTAAAGAAACTTGTTCAATTTTTTTTAAAGTTACTATTACTATTTCCATCATATTCCTCCCATCCATATATATTCTATTCTCTCTCCCCCTTCACATTGTCCTTCCTCAACAATCACATGGTGATCAGAAGAAATGATACAAGGACACTCTCAAGATCTCTCTCAAGAACTTTGGATTTGACTACGCAACATGGGAGACATTGGACTGCTCAGCATGGCGTACCTACATCAGAAAGGTTGCTGTGCTCTATGAGCAGAGCAGAATTGAGATAGTACAAAGTAAACATAGAAAACTCAAATTTGTAGTATTCACCCCAAAATTCATACAGACTGTCTGTGCCCAACCTGTGGTAGAGCACCAAACTTGTATTGGTCTGATCAGCCACAATCCTACACACTAAAACTTCACTTTATCATGATGATGTCATTTTAGTCCTCTTTGAAAATGAAAGACAACAACCACCACCTTCCTCAAGTGTTTTGCTTCTACTTGTTCTGCTATTTTTCCTTGCTTCTACCATGCTCCCACCACTTCTTCTATTCCTTTCCCCTTCTACTTTATTTTTTTAAATTAATTAATTTATTTATTTTTAGTTTTCAACATTCATTTCCTTAAGTTTTAAATTTTCTTCCCCTCTTTTCCTCCTTTCTCCCTCCCTCCACAAAATGGCATGCAATCTAATATGATTCTACACATAAATTCCTATTAAACACATTTTCACATTAGTCAAGTTGCACAGAACAGTTACGACATATTGGAGAGAACCTGAGAAAGAAAAACAAAACAAAACAAAACCAAAAAGTAAATAGTGTGTATGACATTTTCCATCATAAATCCTTTGGAATTGTTTTAAGTCCTTGCATTTCTGAGAAAGACTAAGCATATCATAGCCAGTCCCGGCACACTGTGGCTGTTTCTGTGAATGATGTTCTCCTGGTTCTGCTCACATCATGTAGCATCAGTTCATAGAAATCTTTCAAGGATTTTCTGAAGTCTATCTGTTCATCATTTCTTATAGCACAATAGTATTCCATTGCATTCATATACCAAAACTTGTTGAGTCATTCCCCAATTGATGGAAATCCCCTCGATTTCCAGTTCTCAGTCAACACAAAAAGAGCTGAGACACAATAAATATTTTTGTACATGTGGATCCTTTTCCCATTTTTATAATCTCTTCGAGATACAGCACTAGCAATTGTATTGCTAGGGCAATGTCTATGCATATATATCCTCTGATCTCCTTTTGACCAGTAGTTCAATCCCCTTACTGTTTGTGGTCTGACAGCTCCAGAAGCAGTCACTGCTCCTGTTGCTGTTGATTCAAGCATTCCCAAAGCCTGTTCCTAGTTTGCTGGGGTGTAGGCTGTGTTGGAGCAGCCCATACTGGACTGTGCTCCCCTCTCACCCAAGCGTAATAGACCCTTCCTGTTTACCTTCCAAGTTGTTTTTCTGGAAATTTGCTTCACTCTGTTTTTTTTGGGTTCTGCTACCGTAGAATTTGTTTAGAGTAATTTTTAAAGGGATTTGGAGTGTTTTGGGGGAGAGTTCAGGTGATTCCCTGCCTTTACTCTGCCATCTTGACTTCATCTCCCACATATTTTTATATACATATGGAAGGTATACACAAAATATTTGTTTATACTTGATCACTCTCCCCTTTGCACTATTTTTGCTCATTCTGTAGCAAACCTCAGCCCAAGATTAGTTCTACCATCCACCTCCTTCACTCCTACTCACATGTTAAAGAATAGAGATGGAGAAAGTCTCAAAATGGCTTTGATTGCACTAGAAATGCATGTAATCCAGTTTTAATTTAGACATCAAAAAATTGTTTTCCCTTCATTTTCATTCCTGATTGCCTATCTCACTTGCTAGAGAAATTATTATAACTTCATTAGCTACCAAGTTATCATGTTTATGATGTTGACAGACATATAAATGAAGGCTAAATCTCTCCAACTAAATCTCTAAATCTTCAGTACTGCATCAACAATTACCTATTAAATATTATGAACTAGAGGTATGATAGACTTCTCAAACTCATCATACTTTAAACCATAATTCCCTCCAAACTTACCCTTTGATCAGTGTCCCTATTTCTTATATGACCACTACAATTCTCCCATGTACTTAGATTCAAATTTTTGGCTTCATTCTTGTCTCATTATTTCTTACTCCAAATATCCAATATTTCCAGGTCTTGCCATTGCTCCTTGCACAATATCTCTTGCATGTTATCCTTTTTCTCTACTCATGAAATCACCGCTTTATTTCAGACCTTCAGTACTTCTCATCTAGATTGTAGCAATAAACTTTTAATTTACTAGTTTTTTAAATTTTTATTCATTTTATTTTTAATTATGGAATAAAAGAAGCATTTCCATAAATTATTACACATGAAACTGCACATCTTTTATGTAAAATTTACTACTCTTTTAAAGTATATAATAAAGTTATCTTGTAACTTTTCTCCTTTTCTCTTCCCTCCTCCCACTCTAGATATGGCTACCACTAGATACACACAAACACACACACACACATATATGCACACACAAAATTTCTAGTTCTTTGCCACCCCAAAGAGAGCTATTCTACATCATATTATTCTACATCATATAGGATCTTTTCCTTTTTTCCCTAATCGTCTTTGGAAATAGACCTAGTAATGGTATTGTTGGGTGAAAAAATATAGTATACAATTTAATAACACTTTGGGTTAATATCCCAGTTTGCTGTCAAAAACAACCAATTAAATTTGTCTCCCTGCCTCAACTTTCTCCCCATTCTAATCTATCCTCCACACAACAGTGTCTTCCACACCTCTCTATTGATTCTAGAATCTTGTATAAATTTGCTAAATTAGCTTTCAAAGTCCCTATAAATTGGTCACAAACTATCTTTTCAGAATTATTATTTTCTACTCTGCTGACACAGCACCCAACATTCTTAGCCAATTTATATTTACCTACCTTTTTTATATCTTCTTTGCATTTGGTTTGTTTACATTTACATATATAATTTTATCTCAAACTGTGGTAATCTTCAATTCCACATTAACATGGTTTTGGAAAGGGGGTGAAAATCCACTGTTCTATGCATCATCTCATCATTTCTGTTATTACCCACTTCCCTTCCCTGATCACACTCGCCTATATTTCTTATCTTCCCCAATAACATCTGACTCCTTGAGAGCAGGAGATTTCTCACTTTTGAATTTGAATGCCCAATGAATAGTATACAGGAAGTCAATTAATATTTATCACTCATTTATTCATTTCTTCACAATAAGAATGCAGGACGATTTGGGGATAAAAAAAAATCGTGAGTTGTGTTTTAGAAGGGATCTTATTAGAGAGATCAAAGACTAGAAAATAATGTTGGCTGGGCATGTGACAAAAGTGAAGTACTGTACTAAATCCTTCAATAAAAAGCAAGGGAAAACATTCCTGCCTTGCTTGTTTCCAAAAGAGTAAACAAGATGCAAATACTATATAAAGGCAAGATATACACAGAGCAATTTTTTGGCATGATTATCACACAGAATGAGAGCACACAGTGGAAGAGAGCACACAGATTAATGGAGGAGCTCATGATCTATCAAACACTTAATGTTGAAGTTTTTTTCTAGATTGATATAAATTACCAAATTTGATATGAATATTTATAACACTTAATTATTTACAAAGACATGTAATGTCCAATTACAATAAATAAAATATCACCTTATCTAAAATTAGCAGAAATTGGAAGGTGAAACCTTGAATGGATGTTGGTCCCCTTACCATGATGTTATCCCTTGCATATTTGCCCACAACATAAGAAATATTTTTTAAAGAGATACTAGTTGTATGTATAAGTCTAGGTAAATTATCTTGTCTGCTTTCCAAATGTAATCTAAGAGCAACAAGGCATGTTGAATGCCACAAAATAGGATCATATGCTCGTTCCTTCTACCAGAAACAAGTAAAAATGCTTTGGGAAGTGATCAGGAGTGGATTATCTACTCTAGTACCTAATAAAATAATTTGTTTGAGCCAAGGAGTCTTTTGGCTTCTAGAGCTAATGTGGTAAGCAGTTTAATGGAGTGAAGAATCATAGCCCACTAAGCCCATTATTTTCAGCCTTGGTTTGATAAATTTTTGGCTAGTGCATCTGCTTCCTTAATTTAGGTTTATCATGAAAATCTCCCCATCAGAGATGGGGGATGATTAGGACAGTTAATTTTATTCTTACATAAAGGATCAAAGAGTAACTGAAGGACTTTATACTACCCTTCTCTTGAGTTACCTTACTGCAATGCTTTTACTATGAGTAGTAAGAAATTCTTACTCCTTTGTTTCTCTAAGTAATTTCTGATGCCTAATACATATTCAAGTAGAAAGAACAAAATTAAAGATCCATTGCACATTAGTTTCAAAATCTAGATATTTATGCTAGATTTACTATATATCAATGAAAAGGATTTATATTATCCTTTTGTAATGACAGGAAAATTAGGAAAATGAAAGTCAAAAGACTTTGAATTAGTTTCCCTTAAAAAAAATAGAATGGAGTTTTAACCTTTATATTTTCTCTTAAGTCCTTTAAAATGTGTATGGGTCCCACAATGCTTATTTCTTTAAATAGTATTCTTTTTCAGGTCATATTCTTTAATGGAGGAAACATAGGTCAGAATTTCTGCCCTAAAATATGTACCTATATATACTTACTAAGGTAGTGTTTCATATCATAGTATTTAGTAACTGTGTGACTAAAGTTTAATATAAATTATTAAACTTTAATAATAGAGAGTTTAAATAACTCTGAATTTCAGTATTCTCATATTTTAAAATGTGGATAACACTTATAATCGATGCTTCACAAAGTTACTATGAAGGTCATATTGATAATACAGGCAAAGCATTGTATGAATAACAATTATTTTGGGCTTTTGAACAATATTAATGCAAAATTCATAGCACTCTGGGACTAAGGAAGGATATTTTCCTACATTTTAACCAACCTCATCTATATAAATTCCCCCACACCTGAAAATCCATCTCTATCCCTGTCTTTTCACATATTGCTCCAGTTTCTGGAATGCCCTGCTTTCTCAGCTCTTTCCAATGGAAAGTTAGATTCCTTCAAATTCAGTGGGAGCACAAGGGGAAGCTCACAAGGGAGCAGAGTTCAACTCAAACAAGAGAAAAGAAACAGAATGTATTGAAGAAAAAAGCTTCTTTTTTTCATTGAAAAGGTCATTGAAGAAAACAACCCCTTTAAGAGTAGAATTTGTCAAACAGAAAAGGAAGTACAAAAGCTATCTGAAGAAAATAATTCCTCAAAGATTGGAATTGGCAAGTGAAAGCTAATACCTCTATGAGACATCAAAAATCAAACAAAATAAAATGAATGAAAAAATAGAAGAAAACTTTAAATACTTCACTGATCAAACCACTGACTTGAAAAATATGTTCAAAATAGTTAATTTAAAAATTATTGGAATACTAGAAAGCCATGATTTTTTTTTAAAGAGCCTAGATAGCACTTTTCAAGAAATTATGAAGGAATATTTCTTTGATACCCTAGAACCAGAAGATGAAAGGGTCACTGAAAGAATCCTCCATTCCCCTCCTGAAAGAGATACAAATATAAAAACTCCAGGGAATACTGAGGCCAAATTTCAGAAGAATAAATGCAAAAATACTATGAACAGTCAGAAAGAAATGATTCAAATAGAAGAGAGCCAGAGGCAGACTTAAGACTTAAGACTTGGAAATTTCTACATTAAAGGATTAGAGCGCTTGGAATCTGATATTGTAGAAGGAAAAGAATTGTGGATTACAACCAAGAATCAATAATGCAACAAAACTGAATATAATTCTTCAGAGGGCAAGTGGATATTCAGTGAAATAGGGGACTTTCAAACTTTCCTGATGAAAAGACCACAAGTAAACAGAAAATTCAAGAGATACAAGATTCAAGAGAATCATGAAAAAGGCAAACAGGAAAGAAAAAAACATTCATGTTATTGATTATGATTAAACTATTTACATTCCTACATAAATTATATTTATACTTACAATTATTTAAGATTATATTATACTTATACAGATTATTATATTTATAATCCTTGGGAACTATATCTCCATTTAGGAAATTAAAAGATGTATTCATGGAGAGAGGATGTGGGTATAAAATTACTTTAATGTGATTATATGAAAACAATTAAGGAGTGAAAAAATGGAGGGGCGGAGCCAAGATGGTGGAGTAGAAAGACTCACATTTGCTACCTCCGAACCCACAACCCATGGATTTCCTCTAAAAAGAACTCCCAACAAATTCTGGAACAGTGGAAGCCACGCAGCAACAGAGTGAAGGAGATTTCCATTCCAGAGAGCCGTGAAAAACGGATCGCAAAGGTCCATCGCGCCTTGAAAGGGAGCAGAGCCCTCCCCTACCCTGGCCATGCCTGCTTCGAGAGGAGCAGATCGGAGCAGGCATCAGGGACGGAATCTCCAGCAGCCGCGAAGGTCCCTCCACCCACAGACGCACAGGTCAGTGAGAGTGATGGGCTGAGAGGGGAGCGGGGTGTCTCTGGGACTCAGGCCCCCTCGGGATGCAGCGGCAAAGGCAGCAGGCAGCCAGAGGCTCCCAGAGCAGGCAGGAGCTCCACCGCAGCTCCATTACAAAATGTCTCTGCATAAACCCCCTGAGGGAACTGGGCCTGGGAGGAGGCCCTGCCCCCACCTGAGAACCTGATTTAATCTTACCCTGAATAGCAGCCAGGCCAGCCACCGAAAGCCCTGAGGCTGGGAAGGATCATTTGAATCTCAGACCCCAAGCACTAGCTGGGCGTATCTAGACCAGGGGAGGAGAGGACTCTCAGAAGTCAAGGAGTGAAAAAATGATTGTACATGAACAAGAGAAAAGGGAGAGACAAAACAGGATAAATTACAACACATGAAGAGGCACAGAAGATATATTACAGTAGAGGGAAAAAGAGAGGGGGGTGAGCATTTTTCAAAGCTTACTCTAATTAGATTTCGCTCAAAGAGGTAATAACATAGAGACTCAGTTGGTTAGAGAAATCTATCTTACTGGAAAGGAAAATAGGAGGGAAAAGGGGAAAGAACACTAAGATGGAATTGACAGAAAGGAAGGATGACTGAGGGAAGCACTGGTCAGAAGCAAGAAATTTGAGGAGGGATAGGGTAAAAAGATTGAGGAAAGTATAAATAGGGGGAAAATAAGATGGAAGGAAATACACAGTTAGTAATCAAAATTGCGAATGTGAATTTGATGATACCTCCCATATACTGGAAGCAGATAGCAGAGTGGATTGAAACCCAGAGTCCTATAATATGTTATTTACAAGAAACACATTTGAAACCCAGTGATACAAACAGAATAAAGGTAAAAGGCTGGAGCAGCTGAAGTAAAAAAAAAAATTAAAAAGCATGAGTATTAAGCCTGATCAAATCAAAAGCAAAAATAGATATAATTAAAAGAGATAAAGAAAGGAAACTTCATCCTGCTATAAGATAATTAGACAATGAAGTAATATCAATATTAAACATATATGCACAAACTCATATGACATCAAATTCTTAAGGAAATTGAATTAGTTACAGGAAGAAAAAGAAAGCAAAACTAAGCTAGTGAGGGGCTTCAAAGTCTCCCACTCAGAATCAGATAAACCTAACCACAAAACAACCACAAAGGAAATTAAAGAGGTGAATAGAATTTTGGAAAAGTTAGATACTTTGGAAAAATTGAATGGGGACAGAAAGGAATATCGCTTTTCCTCAGTGGTACATGGGACTTAGCAAAAAGTGACCATGTATTAAGGTATAAAATCTTGTGATGAAATGCAAAACCAGAGAAAGTTAAATGAATTCTTTTCAGATGATAACACAATAAGAATTATACAAAATAAAGGGCCATGTGAAGATAGAGTAAAAATTGATTGGAAACTAAAAACCCTAATCCTATTGAATGAGGGGGTCAAACAATAAATCTTAGTAACAATCAAAGATTTCATAATAGAGAATGTGATAATGAGATAATATACCAAAACTTATAGTATGCTGCCAAAACAGTTTTTAAGGGAAATTTTATATGTATGTATATATAAATGCTTGTATGAATAAAATAGAGGAGATAAATGAATGTGAAGTGCACTTCAAAAAAGCAAGATAAAGAACACGTTTCAAATCCCAAATTAAATATCAAATTAGAAATTCTTAAAATCAAAGTAGAGTTTAATAAAATTGAAAATAAGAAAACTATTAAACTAGTAAATAAAACTAAAAGTTTGTTTTAGGTAAAAAAACAAATAAATAGACAAATCTTTGGTTAATTTGATTTAAAAAGAAAGAATAAAACTAAATTATAAGGATCAAAAACGAAAAGGATGAATTCAACCACCAATGAAAGGGAAATTAAAACAATAATTTGAAATTATTTTGTTTAATTGTACATCAGTAAAGCTGACAGTCTAAGTAAAATGGATGAATATTTACAAAAATATATTGCCCAGAATAACAGAAGAAGAAATCAAATACTTAAGTAAGCCCATTTCAGAAAAAAGGAAATTGTACAAGCCACCAATGAACTGCTTAAGAAAAAACATCTCCAGGGTCAGAAAGATTTACAAGTGAATTTTGTCAAACATCTAAAGAGAATTTACTTCCAATATTATATAAACTATTCAGAGAAATAAGTGAAAAAGGAGTCCTACAAAATTCCCATAATAGTACAAGTATGGTACAGATCCCAAAACTGGGATGAAACAGAAAAAAGAAAATTATAGACTAATTTCCCAAATAAATATTTATGCAAAAATTTTAAATAAAATATTGACAAAGAGATTACAGCAACTTTTCATGAAGATAATACATTGAGAACAGGTGGGATTTAGACCAGGAAAGCAGGACTGTTTCAATATTAGGAAATCTATCAGCATAATTGACTATATCAATAACAGAATTAACAGAAATCATATGATCATCCCAATATATGCAGAAAAAAATCTTTTGACAAAATACAACACTCATTTCTATTGAAATCCTAGAGAGCATAGGAATCAATGCAGATTTCCTTAACATAATGAGTATCTATCTGAAGCCATCAGCAAGCATTCCTTATAATGCATATAAACTAGAAGTATTTCCAATAAGATTGGGGTGAAACAAGGATGTCTGTTTTCACCACTGTATTTCAATATTGTACTAGAAATGTTGGTTTTAGCAATAAAAGAAGGAAAAAATAAGAAGAATTAGAATAGGCAATGAAGAAACAACTATTCCTCTTTGCAGATGCTATGGTGGTATATATAGAGAATCCTTGAGTATCAACCAAAAAACTACTTGAAGTAATTAACAACTTTAACAAAGTTGCAGAATATAAAATAAAAACACATAAATCATTGTCATTTCTATATATTAATAATAACACTCAGCGGCAAGAGATAGAAAGAAAAGTTCTATTTTACGTAACTGTAGCCTATATAAAATATTTGGAAGTCTACTGCCAGGACAAACCCAGGAATTATATGAACACAGCTACAAAATACTTTCATGGAAATAAAGTCAGATCTAAATAAATGGAAAAACATCATTCGCTCTAGGATAGAATGAGTTAATACAACAAAATGACAATTCTACTTAAGTTAATTTCCTTATTTGGTGCCATATTAATCAAACTACTAAAATATTTTATAGTGCTAGAAAAAATAACACAATTCACCTGGAAGTACAAAAGGTTCAAGAATATCATGGGAACTAATAAAAACAAATGGAAGGGGAGGTGCACTAGCTATACCTGATATAAAACTCCATGTATAACAGCAATCATCAGAACCACTTGGTACTGGCTAAGTAATAGAGGGGTGTATCAGAGGAATAGATTAATTTCACAAGACACAGTATTTAATGACTTAGTAACCTTCTGTTTGATAATCTCAAAGACTCCAACTTTGGGAATTAGTACTATTTGTATATGGCAAAAACTGCTGGCAAAACTGGGCAGAAGTACGGCAGAAGCTAGGCAGAGACCAAAATCTTATAACACAGATCAAGTAAATGTCAAAATGGATACATTATTTATTCTAATGAGGAAATAATATAAGCAAGCTAGGAGAGCAAGGAATAATCTGTCTGTCACATCCATGGAGAAGAGAAGAATTTATGACCAAGCAAGAAATAAGAAAATTATGAAAAGCAAAATGGATAATTCAGATTGTATTAAATTAAAAATGTTTTGTGCAAACCAACCCAATGAAACCAATGTTAGAAGGATGCAGAGATCTAGAAAACAAATTTCACAGCCAATGTCTCTGATAAAGCCCTCATTTCTAAAATATGTAGAATACTGAGTCAAATTTATAAGAATGTAAGTCATGCCCCAATTGATAAATGGTTAAAGGATATGAACAGGGAGTTTTCAGAGGAAGAAATTAAACCAATTTATAGTCACAAGAAAAAAATGCACTTAATCTCTATCGACTAGAGAAATGAAAATTAAGACAATGTACAACCTTATACCTATCAGATTTGCTAATATGACAAAAAAGGAAAATCATATATATTGGAGAATATGTATGAAAAATAAAACAAGAGTGCATTGCTGATAGAGTTGTGAACTGATCCAACCATTCTGGAAAGCAATTGGGAAATATATAGAAAAGGCTATAAAATTATGCATACCCTTTGATCCAGCCACAGCAGTGTTGAATACAGAGGAATACTGTTGTTCTATAAGAAATGATAAGCAGTCTGATTTCAGTAGAAAAAAAGGAAAAACTTACATGAACTGACACCAAATGAAGTGAGTGAACCAGGTGAACATTGTACACAATAGCAGCAACATTATGCAAGGTTCAACTTTTATAGACAGCTCATTTCAGCAATATAACAATTTAAGACAATTTCAAAGAAAGATGGAAAATGCTATCTGCATGCAGAAAAAGAACTACTGAGTCTGAATGGAAATCAAAACGTACTGTTTTCCTTTTCTTTTATTTTCTCTTCCTCATGGGTTTCTACTTTTGCTCTGATTCTTCTTTCACACATGACTAATGGAGAAATACGTTTAATGTGATTATACATGTATGGCCTATATCAGTTTACATGTCATTCCGGGAGAGAGGAGGCTGGGGGTGGGGGAGAATTGGAACCTGAAATATCATAAAATTGAATGCTGAAAACTAAAAATACTGCTTGGTTGCTGTCCTTTATTCTTAAAGAGGACCAAAATGACATCACCATGATAAAATTAAGCTTCAGTGTGTTTGACTGTGACTGATTAGACCAATACAAACTCAGAATTTTCTAGCACAGATTGGGCACAGATAGTTTGTGTGAACATTTGGGGTGGATAGTACAAATTCCTACATCCTATGTTTCTTTTGTGCTGTTTCACTTCTGCTTTGTTCATAGATCACAGCATCCTTTCTGATGTGGGCACGCTATGCTGAGTGGTCCTGTGCCAGTGTCTCCCACGTTGCACAGTCAAATTCAAAGTTCTTGAGAGAGACTTTGAGAGTGTCGACATATCGCTTCTTCTGACCGCTATGTGATCACTGTCCCATGTGAGTTCTCCATAAAATAGTCTTTTTGGTAAGCATACATTTGGTGGTCAAACAATGTGACCACTCCATCAGAGTTCTGCTCTCTGAAGCATAGTTTGAATGCTTGGCAGCTTAGTTAGAGCAGGGGCCTCAGGCTCTGGTACCTTATCCTCCCAACTGATCCTCAGAATCTTCCTAAGACAGTTCAAATGGAAGTGATTCAGTTTCCTGGCATGGTGCTGGTAGACTGTTCATATTTTACAGGCATACAACAATGAGGTCAGTACAATGGCTCTGTAGACCTTCAGTTTGGTAGTCCGTCTAATACTTCTTCTCTCCCATACTTTTTTTTGGAGACTCTCAAATACTCAACTAACTCTGGTAATGCATATGACAATCTCATTGTCAATGTGTACATCCTTGGATAGTATACTCCCAAGGTAAGGGAACTTATCCACAACATTCAAAACTTCTCCATTTCTTGTAACCAATGGTTCCACATATGGATGGTGTGATGGTGGTTGACAGAGCACCTGGATTTACTTGGTGTTAATTATTAAGTCAAAATTAGCACAAACAGCAAAGAATTGAACCATACTTTGTTTCTTCTCAGCTTCAGAGGCTGCATTCAATCACAATCATTGGCAAACAAACAAAACAATAATGCAACCACACTCCCTCCACTTTGATCTTGGCTTTTAGCTTTATCACATTGAAGAATTTACTATCAGTATAATAGGTGACATTAATGTAGTGTTCATCCTCATTGAAAATACGTGACAACATGGCTGGAAACACCATACTAAAAACCATGGGAACAGGCAAACACTCCTGTTTCACTCCATTGGTGACTGGGAAGGCACAAGAGCATTGTCCACCATCCAGAACTCAGGCAAGCATGCCATCATGATTTTGACATACAATACTGATCAACTCTCTGCGCAACGAAATTTTGACATAATTTTCCACAAGTCCTCATGACTAACAATGTCAAGGCTTTGGTCAGATCTACAAATGTTTTATCCAGGCCCCTGTCCTGCTCCTGGCATTTCTTCTAGAGTTGTTGGGCAGCAAATACCCTATCGACAGTTCATCAGCCATTATGAAGTCACACTGGTTCTCAGGTAGATGTCCATCTTCCAGGTGAAGGATCATCCTATTAAGGAGGACTCCAGCAAGAATCTTTCCAGCAATGACAAAGAGAGAGACCCCCCTGTGATTGTTGGAGGACAATCTATTTCCTTTACCTTTAAGGAGATGGACAATGGAGGAATCCTTGAAATCCTGAGGGATAACCTCTTCTTACCATATAACTTGGAAAATTTCAGTCAGCTTTTGTATGAGCAATGGTCTCCCTACCTTGTAAATCTCCTCTGGAATGGAGTCAGCACTAAGAGCTTTGTGACATGAATGGAGCCTAATGGCACTCAAAACCTCTTCTTCAGTTGGAAGTTCAGCTAAGGAGGGATTGACTTCATCCTGAGGCAAACAATTAATGGACTCAACATTGATTGATGATGGTCTGCTGAGAACACTATGGAAATGTTCAGCTTATCTCTCTAGGATAAATGTCCTTGTCCCTAATCAATGTGGCTCTATCAGTACTGTTTAGTTGCGATGCAGCAAAGGTGTGTCATCCATAAATAGCTTTCAGGGAATCATAATAGCGCTTTGAATTGTTACTATCAGCATAAAACTGAATTTCATCTACTTTCTTACTGAGCCAGGAATCCTGCATCTCTCTAAGCTTTGTTTTTATTATACTTTTGAAGGAATTAAATGTTGCCTTCTTAGAGATGGATGAACTACCCTGCTGGTAAATCCTGTGGAGTTCTCATTTTTCTTTTAGCAAGTTCTGAATTTCCTCATCATTTTCATCAAATCTGTCTTGGTATTTGCGAATGTTCTGAACCAGATGAGCAAATGCAGTGCTGTACACCAAATTTTTAAAAGCAGCCCACTCCTTTTCCACTCCACTATTGCCAGCTGTGTGTT
>CM053773.1:76945389-76964111 GCA_028658325.1 Potorous gilbertii
TTTTGGTTTTGTTTTGTGATTCCTTGGTTTCTCAGAAAGTCATTAGCCTCCATCTGTTCCATTCTAATTTTGAGAGAATTCTTTTCTTCAGTGAGCTTTTGAACCTCTTTTTCCATTTGGCTAATTCTGCTTTTGAAAGCATTCTTCTCCTCATTGGCTTTTTGAACCTTTTTTGCCAATTGAGTTAGCCTATTTTTCAAGGTGTTATTTTCTTCAGCATTTTTTGGGGTCTCCTTTATCAAGGTATTGACCCATTTTTCATGCTTTTATTGCATCTCTGTCATTTCTCTTCCCAGTTTTTCCTCTACCTGTCTAACTTCAAAATCTTTTTTGAGCTCTTGCATGGCCTGAGCCCATTGGATATCTATTTCAGATGTTTGAGATACAGAGGTCTTGACTCCTATGTCTTTACCTGATGGTAAGCATTGTGCCTCCTCATCAGAAAGGAAAGGGGCTAACATCTGGTCACCAAGAAAGTAACCTTCCAAGGTCTTATTTTTTTTTCCCTTTTTTGGGCATTTTCCCAGCCAGTTACTTGCCTTCTGAGATTCCTCTCCACCCCCTGCCTAGATCCACCCAGCTAGTGCTTTGAATCTGAGATTCAAATGCTGCTCCACAGCCTTAGGGCTTTCAGTGGGAATGGGGCTGTTATTCAGGGTAAGATTAAATCAGGTTACTAGTTGGGGGCGGGGCCGCCTCCCAGGCTCAGTTCCCTCAGGGGGTTTATGCACAGACCTTCAGTTATGGAGCTCCTGTCTGCTTGGGGTGCCTCTGACCACCAGCTGCCTCTGCTGCTGCCTCTCAAGGGGGCCTGAGTTATAAAGACACCCCGCTCCCCTCTTGGCCAGCCTGGAAGTCTCTGTCACTGACCTGCAGCGCCTGTGGGTGGAGTGACCCCCGTGTCCACTGGAGATTCTGTCCCTGAATCCTGCTCAGATCTGCTCCTCCTGGGGCTTCGTGGCCAAGGTAGGGCTGGGTTCTTTTCTGGTCCCGTGCACGATGGACCTTTGTTGAGGATTTTTCAGGTCTTTCTGGAACAGAAATCTCCTCCACTCTGTTGTTCTGTGGCTTCCACCACTCCAGAATTTGTTAGGAGTTCTTCTTTACAGATATTTTGTAGGCTGTGGTTTTGGAGCTAGCATAGGTGTGTTTTTCTACTCTGCCATCTTGGCTCCTCCCCTACCAACTAATACATTAAGGGATCAGAGGGTATGGAATATGGTATTCCAGAGGTCTAAGGAGCTAAGGTTAAAGCCAATAATCACCTACTCAGGCAAACTGACTGTAATACTTTAGGGTAAAAAAAAATGGTCATTCACTGAAATATAGAACAATCAAGTATGCTTGATGAAAAGACCAGAACTGAATAGAAAATTTGATTCAAAATTCAAGAATCAAGAGAAGCATGAAAAGATAAACAGGAAAGAGATATCATAAGGGACTTGCTAAATCATTTACATTCCAACACGGAAAAATGATATTTGTAACTCTTGAGACTTTTCTCAGCATTAGGGTAGCTGTAGGGATTATATAGATATAGACAGAGGGCACAGTGCAAGTTGAGTATGAAGGGATGATGTCTAAAAAATTAAATTATGGGAAAAGAGAGGAATGTATTGAGAGGAGAAAGGAAGAACTAGAATGGGGCAAATCATCTCTCACACAAAAGACGCAAGAAAAAGCTTTTTCAATGAAAGAGAAGAGGGGGGAGGTGAGAGGGAAAGAGTGAACGTTGCTATCATCACATTTGACTTAACAGGGGAATAACATGCACACTCAAGATGATATGAAAATCTATCTCACACTACAGAAAGTAATGGGGAAAGGATTAATTGGGATGGAGGTGGGGAATGATAGAAGGGAGAGTAAATGGGAGAAGGTGGTAATTAGAAGTAAACACTTTTGAGGAAGGACATAGTGAAAAGAGAGAATAAAATAAATGGGGGACAGGATAGAATGGAGGGAAATATAGTTAGTCTTTCACAACATGACTGTTATGCAAGTGTTTGGCATAACTACACATGTATATCCCATATCAAATAGCTTTCCTTCTCAGTGGGGATTGGTGAGGAGGGAGGAAGGAAGGGAATGCGTCTGTAACTCAAAGTTATAAAAAATTGATGTTAAAAAATTGTTTTTACATGCAACTTGGATATACAGGCAATAAGGTATAGAAATCTCTCTTGTCTTCGAAGAAAACAGAAAGGATAGGGTTGAGAGAAAGGAGGGGTGTGATAGAAGAGAAGGCAGATTGGGGGAAGAGGTAACTGGAATGCATGCTGTCTTGGGGTGGATGGAGGGGAAAGATGGGAAGAAACTTTGGAACTCAAAATCTCATGGAAGTGAATGTTGAAAACTAAAAATAAATAAATATTTTTTATTTAAAAAAAGAAAGAGAAAGAAAGATAGAGACAAAGTGAAAAACTGAGGAAGATTGCCTGCTATTCACACTTTGTGATTCACTTTGATTGACAATCTGTAGAACTCATTTGTTGTTCAGTTATTTCAGTCCTGAATAACTCTTCATGACCCCATTAGAGATTTTTTTGGCAAAGTTACTGAAGTGGTTTGTCATTTCCTTCTCCAGCTCATTTTACAAATGAAGAAACTGAGGCAAAAATGGTTAAGTGATTTGTCCAGGATCCCACAACTAGTTAGTGCCTGAGGCCAGATTTGATCTCATCTTCCTGACATTTAAGTGTCATACTTTATCAACTATGCCATCTACCTGGTCTGTATGAGATACCTTATACATCAGGGTATATATCAGATTCCTTTAAAAAATGGTATATGATCTCATTAACAGTGTGGAGAGCTCTATGAAAATTATTTTTAATGTATATAGTTTTTCAATTGTTCACATCTCCCAAGTTAAGAATTCCTCATATATAATTTGCATAGACACAGCAAGTGGACAATGAGCTGGGGAAAAGATAAAAGAAGAATCAATTTGCTGTAATGTCTACAGGAAATTGCAGAGCTTTTTTAATGAGTCTCATTTTCTCTGCAATGAAAAATATCTTTATAATTTTCTTCAAAAATTGTTGGACCACTATGAGTCATATGGCACTATGGCCTGTGAAGCATCAAAGTAGAAAAATAATCAGATGATCATAGGGAGATTCAATGTGAGTGTGATCAGTCTCAAACATGTAACAAGTAAAGAACTGCCAAGAAGAATCAAAGAAAATATTCCATCTAGGACAAATATAACCAGAAAGGTCGATGGCATGTTCATTTAGCATTTGAAAAGGATAACCATGGAATGACTTGTATACTCCACTGATATCCTTCAAAAGAAAGCAAAGAGAACTGTCTCAAAACATACCAATTATAGTGACTTCAAAAACATGGACCAATTTTTAATAATTTGGTTTCTGATATGCATTATTGGAAGTAATATCAAAATGAGTAAAATAACAGATGCATTTAAGTATTTGAGTATTTTATTACTCTCAATAATAAAAAGAAAAATTACATGGTCGGTAGCACATTAGATTCAAGTCAGGAAGACCTAGATTCAAACATTGGCAAATACTAGACTTAAGTACCATTGTAAAATCATTTAAGTTCTGAGAGACTCAACAAATTCCCTAGGGTTTACCTTCTGTATCATAAATGTGCTAAAATCTGCATTAGTGAAGAGAGTTTCCACACTGCAAAACTGCTATATAGATGATTTGTTTAAAAATGTCCATATATTGTACCAATATCGCCATCATCTGCTCCTTCTTTTGAACTACTTCAATTCTGCCTTGCTCACAGAGCACATTACTTTCTCTGATAAAGACATGCCTTGCTGAGAGGTTCTGTACCATTGTCTCCCATATCACATAAGCAATTCTAAAGTCCTTAAGATACACTTTAAGAATGTCCTTGTATCATTTCTTCTGCCACCATGTGAACACTTGTCCTGTGTGAGTTCTCCATAACAGAGTCTTTTGGGCAAGCACAAATTTTGAATTCAAGCAACATGGCCAGTCTATCAGACTCATAATCTCTATAGTAGAGTCTGAATGCTTGGTAGTTTAATTTGAGAAAGGACATCAATGTCTGGTATCTTATCCCTCCAGGTGATTCTCAAAATCCTTCAAAGACAATTCAAATGGAAGTGATTCAGTTTCCTAGCACATTACTAGTATGCTGTCCAGGTTTCACAGGCATACAAGAATAAGGTCAGAATAATGGCTCTGTAGACCTTCAGTTTGGTAATCAGTCCTCTTCTCTTTCACATTTTCCTTCAGAAACTCCCAAACACTGAGTTACCTCTGGCAACGTGTGCATCAACTTCATTATTGATGCATACATTCCCTAGAAAGCACACTATCAAGGTAAGTGAATATACCCAAAGCATTCAAAGCTTTTTCATTTGCTGTAACTGATAGTTCCATATAAGGATAGTATAATGGTCCCTGGTGAAGCACCTGTGTAAGCAAGATTAGCATAAGCAGCAGAGAATCAATCTATACTTGGTTACATTTTTGCTTCAGAGCCTGTGTTGAGTGCACAATCATCTGCAAGCAGAAAATCATGCGCCAATTCTCCCTCCACTTTAGTCTTGGCTTGTAGACTTTTTAAGTTGAAGAGTTTACCATCAGTGAGGTAGGTTACCTTGATATCCTGTTCATCCAAATTAAAGGCACTTGAAAACATGTACGAAAACATCATGATCAAAAGGATGGGAGCAAGCACACAGTCTTGTTTCATACCATTGGTAACTGGGAAAGCACAAGAGCACTCTCCAATATCCAGAACTTTAGAAAGCTTGCCATAGTGAAATTGATATGCAATGCTGATAAACTTCTCTGGGTAACCAAATTTTGACACAATTTTCCATAAAACTTAAGAACTAACCATGTCAAAGGCCTTGGTCAAATCTATAAATATTGAGTCCAGAACTCTGTTCAGATCTTGGCCTTTTGCCTGGAGTTGTCAGACAGCAAACACCATATTGACCATTCATTCTTCAGCCGTTTCTGAAGCCACACTGGCTCTCAGGTACATGACCATCTTCCACTGAAAGATCATCTTATTAATGTGGACTCTGGCAAGAATATTGCCAGCAATAACTAAGAAAGAGACCCCCCATTTTTATCACGGGACAATCTATTTTCTTTATTTTTATGGAGATGAATTATGGAGTCATCCTTGAACTCCTGGGGGATAACTCCTTTTGTCATTTAACCAGGAAAATTTCATTCAGCTTTTGCATAAGTTATGGACCCTCAACCTTATGAATTTCAGCTGGAAAGAAAGAACACCAAGTGTTTTTCCCACACAACCTAATGGCATTCAAAATCTCTTTGTTGGAATTTCAGTTGGGAATGAATTGAAATCAACTTGAGGTAAATGGTCAATGACTTCAGCATTGATTGATGATGATCTGTTGAGAACACTATGGATGTGTTTAGCCCATCTCTCTAGGATTACATAGTTACCATTAATTGACATGACTCCATCAGTACTGAGTAGCTGAGATGCATCACAGGTCTTTGGCCCATAAATAGCCTTCAAGGCATCATAAAAACACTTTTGATTGTTACTATCAGCATAAAACTGAATTTCATCTACCTTCTAACTGAGCCAACAATCTTACATCTCTCTAAACTTCACTTTTACTATACTTTTGTTGGAATTAAATTCTGCCTTCTTAGAGACTGAAGAAGTCTGGCAAACCTTGTGGAGTTCTCATTTCTCATTTAAAAGCTTCTGAATTTCTCCATCATTTTCATCCAACCAATTCTGATGTTTGTTAGTGTTCTAACCCAGATGAGCAAATGCAGTGCTGTACGTCAAATCTCTGAAAGCTGCTCACTCCTTTTCTGCTCCACCGTTGTCAACATTGGCCCAACTTTCCTTCCAAGTTAACAATAAATTATTCCCACTCAGAGAAGTGTGCCAATCTGTTGACATTAATTTTTCTGGTCATCATTTTACCTTGTCACAGTCACTTTTATTGACTATGAATATTTAGATTGGAGAGTATATGTTTACGACCAGTCCAGCACTCTGCATCCCACATTGTCTTCATTACTCACATCCTGTCTATTCTTCCCCTGACAATCACATAGTCTATTAATTACCAGTGTTTTGCTACGAAGTTTTATTTAATTTAGGTAAATGGAAGATAGTGTTGGTGAGGAGGTCATGAATTGCACAAGGTTTTAGTGGTAAGTGACCATAGCTGTTGCTGTTTCTAACTCCATTCCTCCCTAGTTACTCTCTGTCATATCTGGTACTATGAGCCTACTCTAGCATTAAAGTCACCCAATATTATAAGCTTGTCCTCTTTTGGTACATTTATGATAAGGGTCTCCATGTCTGAATAAAAATTTTTTCTTTGACCTCTTCATCATGGTAGGAACATAGAAATTGATGTCAGTGTGATATTTTCCTGCAAGTGACAATCACATTTTCATAATCCTGCCATTCACACGTTTTGGTAGGCATACAAGCTTGTTGAGTAGATCAGTTTTGATTGCAATTCTGCACCAGCTTCACAGTGCGCCTCTTCGCTGGGCCACTTGAGAAAAATGTGTATCCAGCTCCAACTTCAGTAAACAAGCCTTCATTTATCAGCTTTCTTTCACTCAAGGCTGCTATTTCAATGGAATACCTGTTGAGTTCACTCACAATAAGAGCTGTTTGTCTTTCAGGTCCACTGAATTTCTTGTTGTCTATGAGTGTACACGTATTCTATGGATGGATGGTGAATGGAATTGTCTTTGCAAATGTTTTTGTGCATTTTTGCATGTGTTTGACCACAGGGTGAGACCCCCACTGCCATGGTAATTGGACCATGTGTGCGCAAACAGATAATTTTTAGAGCCCCTTTTCCAGCCCCTTCCTCACACCAGGAGGAGAATCAGGTGATCCTTAAAAGACTTCTCAGAAACCCAGAGGGCTACTAAATTCCACTACTGCTTTCAATGAGAGGACAATCCTATGGCCTAGGCTACCTATGTGTCTGGTTGTGACTACAGCTCCTATTGTATCTGCATCTCCTGCTTTCTCATTTGCCTATCACCACAGAACTTTGAGATAGATAAAAATTTTAAATGGGTCATATCCTTTGATTCACTTACAGATTGGATTTAATTGAGGCAAATTTGCAAGAAGTTGATGGCCTCATTCTCTCCTCCATAGTCCACATAGTCCAGTGGCAGGACAGAGATAAGATGACTGGTGATGTCTTAAGATGCAGTGGGTGACCTTGACATCTTCCCTGTCTAATCAAGTTCTAATTTCTCCCCAGCCTCTGGTTCAGCTACCTTAATGGCCATTGGAACGAATTGTTTTTATTTACCCATTCCACTAGGGCAAGATTTTACCTGCTTGGGGGGTAGACCTCCCCCAATTCATCTTCAGGTCTGAGACCCTTCAGTTACTCTCAGGAGCATCAGTGTATAAACAACATGAAGAAATCACGGGAGGCAGAGGGGTATTTGCTATAAGTTAATTTCTATGGAAGTAATTTTTTTGTGACTTGAAAATGTCGTGATGAAAAATATAAAAAATGCATTCATTTTATGTACCTTGAATTTCTGTTAAGTCATTTGCGTTTTAATGGGACCACAGGATTACAAAATGACAATAACCCCTATATTTGTCTTGCAAGAGATCAACTTAAGGATGGTGTTTAAATAACTGATTTCCTGATTTACACCTCCTTGTTGATGTCAAAGGCACTGGCAGGTAGCTCTTTTGTAACTACCAATGGCCTCATGCAAGTTAAAAAAAAGTGAAACTACAACTTTTTCCTTTCTGCAACTGGATGTAGTGACTGAGGGTCTCTGATTTATAGTCTATCAATCATGTACAAATTCCATGAGAGCATAAATGGAAGTCTCCTTCCTATATACTTCCCGGGGGATCTTTCCACAAGGAGATTTGCTATTAATATTTTTAGCATGCAGTCTGGTCAGTGGCTACTTGAGTTCATGTCTACGTAGGATGGTTAAGTATAATGAAAAATTATACATTTTTGTCCCTCTGTTTTACATTTTATGTATGTTATGAAGGGCATAGAAGCACATAGAAGAGGCTTCAGGGGGAAAAAACTACAAAACAAATCAAGTTTTCCTCTGTCTCTAAATGCTAAGCTGGCACCACTATTTGCATCTTAGATATCTCCATTGGGATGTCTCATCAATATTTCAAACTCAACAGACAGCAAAGAGATTTGATAATTTTCATGCACAAAACCCACTCCATTTCCCTAAAGTATATTTAAGTATGTTAATGGCAACAGTATGCTCTTGTCAATGTGTTTCTAATTTCAGTAGTTCTGTCACTTCCTTCTCTTCCACATTCCTAGAATTAATCCTTTTCCAGTCATATCCTTTTGACTTATACAACATTTCTCATATCCATCTTATTTCAGATCTGCATCATCTCTCTTCTAGACTACTATAGCAATAGCTTCTAGTTTCTTACTTTTTTCTAATTTATATCCTCTATAGATATCAAAATAATATTCCTAAGTCAAATATAACATGGTACATTAGGAAAAAGAAAAGGACTGAATTTTGAATCAAAAGACTGGGACCCGTACCTCCTTGTACCTCATTCTCCACATTTGTTAAATTAAGATGCTGTACTAACTGAGCCCCCAGGGGAGCTTTACAATTGAAATTCTTGGAGTCCATTGCCTGAGAGAAAATAACTGTGTCAATATTCTACTCAAAACATTATGATGAATCCCTGGAATGCCTCTAGTTTAGAAGAAAAGCTACAAACTTTTTGGTTTTTAAAGGAGGTTATACACAAAAAAAGAAGAAATCTACAATAGCAAATAAAATTTCTGATAAAACATTCATTACAAGTCATTTCCCAATTGATAAATGGTCAAATGATATGAATAGACAGTTTCTAGAGGAAGAAATTAAAGCTATCTATAGTCATACAAAAATGCTCTAAATACCTGTTGATTAGAGAGATGCAAATTAAAACAACTCAGGTACTGTATCACACCTATCTGATTGACGACAAAACAGGAAGACAATAAAAACTGGAGATGTGGGAGAGGTGGAACACTAATTCATTTTTGGTGGAGCTGTGAGCTAATCCTGATGAACAGGAAGACTTCAGAGAAGCCTGGAAGGACTTATATGAACTGATGCTGAGTGACAGGAGCAGAACCGGGAAACTTTGTACATAGCAATAACCACAGTATGCAAGGGATTTTTCTGGTAAACTTAGTCCTTCACAGCAATGAAAATATCTAACAAAATTGCAAATGGACACTTGAAGCAAAATACCTTCCACATCCAGAGAAAGAACAATGGAATCGGCTCACAGAAATGTAGCAGACCATTTTCTGTTGTGTTATGTTTTGTTTTGTTTTATGGTTTCTTCCATTCATTTTAATTCTTCTGTGCAATATGACTAAGGTGAAAATGTATTTAATAAAATTGTATGTGTAGAACTTATATAAGATTTCATGCCATCTTCAGGAGGGAAGGGGAGAGGGAGGGGGGAAAATCTAAGATATATGGAAGTGATTGTGGAAAACTGAAAAGAAATAAAATAATTATTAAGATTAAATTAAATTAATACAAAAATTACTATGATTTTAGATATTTAATGCAAAAATAAGAAAGGGCTATTATTTTACAATTAGACCACTGATTAATAAATTGAATTATATACACATTCTTGAGGTATTTTTTAAGGACATACTTGGAATGAATATTTTCATTGACAAAAGCAGTAGTCTGTACCCTTACTTTTTCAAAAGGCGAACTTGAAAAATCTTTTGATAATTTGAACAACAAACATACAAAAGAGGATATATTAAAGCAAGTTCCACTGTCAGGAGGGCCCCAGGAATAAATCTTAATAACCCTCAATCGTATGCAAAATCCTATCCATCTGTGGAGTAACCTCAGGTTTGTTCTGATTTACAAGCTTTGAACACTAGTTTATCAAATTTCATAGAATAATTCTTGCAGGAATTATGTGGTATTCTTTTAGAAACAAAGCATGCTTTCTTTTCATAAAAATGCAAAATACACCCTTGGCATACAAATCAAATCTCAAAGTGGCACTTGAATTTGAGCTGTGACTTAGTTTTTTAATACATGTATATATGTATCCATATATGTATGTGTGTATATGTGTATGTGTGTATATATGTACATATGCATGTGAATATTTTTGTGTACATTGTGTATATATTTACGTATACGCACATGTATGTATAAACACACTTGTGTCTCTCTGTTTCCCTATGTGATAGGTTTTTAACTGACAATCTAGACATGAAATCACATGGGTAATACTGTCAAGACATTTAATACTCCATTACAGATTATTAAATTGCTAATAAAGACTAGTAATAGTGGAAAAAGAAATAATTTGGTTTGGTTGGCTACCAAAATAATAACTAGGTAAGTTTTCATCTTGTATTACTTCACCAGTCATATTTATTCCTACTCATGTGCTCCTGGACAAAGCTGCAAAAAATCATGAAATCATGTGGATTTAAGACCACTACAAATTTATCTTACACAGTCAACTGTACTCTCACTTTAATAAGGCATTCATCTGAGAATCTCCTTAATAGATTCACTTTCTCACTTACCCACAGAGGTTTTTCTAGGCTTTCATATCCCTATTGAAACATCATGACTCCTCTTTGCCTTACCATCTCAACTAAGAATCTTGCCTCACATTTAACTAAAAAAAAATTAAGGGTATTCAGTTAGATCTCACTCTTTTCCCCTTCTCACTTCATATCACTTATATCCCTTCCTCCATTATTGCTACTATATCTCTGTCTCCAGTGAAGAAATGGCCTTTCTCCTTACCAAATCAAACCTGTCTTCATGTAGTAGTGACCCTATTACTTCCTATCTTCTCCAGGAGATTGGCCCCACTGTCATCCCCATTTTCTCACTATTATTCACTCTCCCGATTTACTGGCTGCTTCCCTGTTACCTACAAACATACCACAGTCTTCCTATATTCAAAAAATCCTCACTTATCCCATGCATCATCCCTCAGTCCTATCACAACTAAACTCAGAATACTGTTTTCACATAATGCCTCCATTTCCTTTCTTTTTACTCTCTTCTCAACTTTTTGCAGTCTGTCTTCTAAATTTGCTAATGGAAATTGTCTTCTCCAAGATACCAGTGATCTTTTAATTGCCAAATATAATGGCATTTTGTCAATCTTCATTTTTCTAAACTGTACTGATCATCCTCTTCTCTTTAACATGTTCTTTTCTCTGGATTTCTATGATACCATTCTCTAATGGTTCTTCTCCAACCTATCTCAGATATCTTCTCTGTCTCCTTTGCTGAATCTTCTTCCATCTTGTCCCCCAAAATAATAGGTGCTGTCCTCCACATCACTGATGTGTACCCTATTTTTTCCTCCCACTATACTATTTTGCTTAGTGATATCATTAGCTCCCACTTATTTGACTACCATTTCTATGCATCTATCTATCCATCCCCCAAACCCTTTCCTTATCTCCTGACATCCTCAACTTCCTATATGACATCTCAACCTGGTTGCTCCAAAACATATGTAAACCTTATATGTCTAGAACTGCATTCCTAAAATCCTCTCTTCTTAATTACATTACTTTCAAAGTCACCACCATTCTCCTTGTAGGCTAAGCTCACAATATCTGTGTCACACTCCACTGTTCACTTTCCCTCAACTCCCTTTTTAATATATTGTCAATTCTTGTCAGATTTTTGTTTTGTTTTCTTTTTAGCAGCTTTTCTCCTTCTCTGTATCCCTAGTACATATCTGGCACGTAATAGGCACGTGACAAATTTTTGTTGATGGATTTTGGTTGATTGAAATCAGTCTTAACACTTGTGGCCTAGAAAGAATAAAATAAAGTATAATAAAATAAAGGCCATGCACTTAGCTAGGTAGTTATGTGGGATGATCCTAGCTCTTGCATTTACTCTTTATCTTTCACCTTTTTTTATGTTGGAGACTGTAACAAGGTAGATGAGGAATAGTAAAGTAATTTCTGTCTTATTCCCATTCATTAGCAATGACATTTTATAGTAGAATCATGTGTCAGACTTCTAGCGTTGAACCAAATCAAGTTGGTGGAAAGACTAAAAACTGTAGTACCTGGAGCTAGGAGCATTATTTGGCAGATAGTAGGTTCTAGAGTTGAAATTCCCAAAGGTCCTAGGTTCTTTCTGAAAAAAACCCAGTTGTGCTTAAAAAATATATTACTATTCTTTATTATATTTTAACATTTTCTAAATCTGATATTTGTATTGATGCTTATGCCTAACTCTTGTTTCCAATCTGAATTGCCTCCTCTATTTTATTTCTACCTGCTACTATGACCTCCTATTACTTGCCTACATCTCTCCAAGGATCCCTCTTCTATCCTCCCTTTTTCATAAACCTAAACACTCTTCTATACCTCCCTATAACTTATTCTTTCAAACTCCCCTCCAGAGGTACTTCCTTTAAGCTCATATGAGAAGTTTCAGGGGGCAGAGCCAGGATGGCAGAGTAGAAAGATGCACGTACTCTAGCTCTTCCCCCACAGCCCATAAAATACCTGTAAAAATGACTCTAAACAAATTCTCAAGCAGCAGAAGCCACAAAACAACAGAATGAAAGAAATTTCCAGCCCAAGGTAGCATGGAAGGATGACAAGAAAGGTCTATCACACAGGGCACAGAGTGGAGTGCAGCTCACAGAGCCCAACCCAGCCCTGGGTGCTGGGCACTGGCAGGAACATGACAGAAACAGGCCCCAAAATGAATCCTCAGCAGTAGCAGAGGTTCTCTGATCCCTCAACCTACAAACCCCAAAGAAAGCTTCAAAGATCAGTGAAAAAGCTTTTTTATTTGGATGAGAAGGGAACACAGTCTGGTCCCACCTGTAGCAGCCTCTGCATAGGCAGCATCCATTTATGGAGCCCTCCTCCTAAAACCCCTGGGGTAATTGAGCAGCTGATCTGAGTCTCAGCCCTGAGCTGGCCCTGGGCTGAGGAGAAGCACTGGCAGAACTGGAGGTGGCTGTGGAGAAGGAATTCTACTTCTCACAGATTCTGGGCAGAAAAGTTTTTGATTGTTCCTAGACCACTACACAGGCAAGAAAAAGAGTAAACCTCTCTCTCTTGATTGTGCCACCTTGGAAAAACTGAGAATATACAGGTCCCCCAAGTGTACTCTCCTCTTGACAAAGGACTCAAAAGTCAAGTAACTGGCTGGGAAAGTGCCCCCAAATGGGGAAAAAGCATAAGACAATAGAAAGTGACTTTCTTGATGAGCAGGTATTTTTTCCATCCTTTCATATGAGGAGGAGAGATGCATGCCAACAGAGAAAGATCTAGGGGTAAGAACCTCTGCATCCAAAACCTCCAAAGGGATATGCAGGCCATGGAAGAGCTCAAAAAGGATTTTGAAAATCAAGTAAGAGAGGTGGAGGAAAAACTGGGAAGAGAAATAAAAGCAATGCTAGAAAATCATAAAAAGTGAGTCAACAGCTTGCTAAAGGAGACTCAAAAATGCAGAAGAAAAAAACACTTTTAAAAATAGGCCAACCCAATTGGCAAAAGAGGTTCAAAAAGCCAGTGAGGAGAAGAATGCTTTAAAAAGCAGAATTCAACAAATGGAAAAGGAGTTTCAAAAACTCACTGGGGAAAACAGTTATTCAAAAATTAGAATGGAGCAGATGGAAGCTAATGACTTTATGAGAAACCAAGAAATTACAAAACAAAACCAAAAGAATGAAAAAATAGAAGATGGTGTGAAATATAACATTGGAGGAATGATGGGCCTAGAGAGTGGATCCAGGAGAGACAGATTAAAAGTTATGTGTCTACCTGAAAGCCATGATTAAGTGAGAGCCTGGATATCATCTTTCATGAAATTATCACGAGGACTGCCCTGATATTCTAGACCCAGAGGCCAAAATAAATATTGAAGAAATCTACTGATCACCTCCTAGGGGAGATCTGAGCAGAGAAACTCCTAGGAATATTGTGGTCAAGGTTCAGAGTTCCCAGGTCAAGGAGAGATTATTGCAGGTAGCTAGAGAGAAACAATTCAAATTTTGTGAAAGTACAATCAGGATGGCACAAGATCTAGTAACTTCTACATTGGGGGATCAAAAAACTTGGAATGTGATATTCCAGAAGTCAAGGGAACAAGGATTGAAACCAAAAATCACCTACCCAGCAAAACTGAGTATAGTGCTTCTGGGAAGCAAATGGTCATTCAATGAAACAGAGGACTTTCAAGCATTCTTGATGAAGGGCCTGGAGCTCAATAGAAAATTTGACTTTCAAACACAAGAATCAAGAGAAGCATGAGAGGGTAGGTGGGGAAGAGAAGGCATATGGGAATGGTTAGAGTTGAACTGTTTACATTCCTGCATGGAAGGATGATATTTGTAAGTCTTGAGACTTTTCTCAATATTTGGGTGGTTTGAAGGATTGTACATGCATGCACACACACAACATATATATATACATATATATGTATATATATATGTTGTGTGTATAGACAGAGAGCACGTGCTGAGATGAATGGAAAAGGATGATATCTAAAAACATTGAGGGATGAGAGGAATGTATTGGGAGGAGAGAGGGAGAAATAGAATAGGACAAGTTATCTCTAATAAAACAGGCAAGAGGGAGCTATTTTTAGTGGAGGAGTAGAAGGAGGAGGTGAGAGGAAAAAAGTGAAGCTTACTCTCTTCATATTTGACTTGGGAAGGGAGTGACATGATCACTCAATTTGATATAGGAATGTAGCACTGCAGGAGAGTGGGGGAGCAGGTGGAGGGGAGGGAGGATGGGAGGAGAGAGTGGTTGAAGGTGGGTAGTTTCCTGGAGGGACAGAGTCAGAGGAGAGAGTGGAATGGGTTGGGGGCAGAAGGAATAGAGGGAGGTGGGGTTGGTCTTACACAGCATGACTGTTGTAGAGGTCTTTTGCAGGATTGTGCATGTCTATGTTTTGGGAAGAAATGTTAAGAGTTGTTTTTGCATGCCACTAGGAGGTGAGAGGTGCAGGTGGTGGGCTGTAGAGGTCAGTCTTGCACTGCTGGAGGGGAGAGAGGATAGGGATGGGGGAGGAGTGTGTGATGTAAGGTAAGACCTGTTGGGGGAGTGGTCAGAGTGCAAGGTGCTGTGGGGTGGGGGAGGGGAGGTATGGAGAGGCAGTTTTGAGCTCAAGGTTCTGTGGAGGTGAATGTTGAAGGCCGGGAATGAATAAATAAACATTTGAATGCAAAAAAAAGAGGTTTCACTTTCTGTTTTAATTTTTCATTATTCATATTTTGTATAATTATTTATGTATGTCTTATCATTTCATTGGCTTCACTTTGTCCAATTCTAATTTTCAAGGTGTCATTTTCTTCCTTAAGATTCTGTATCTCTTTTTCTAATTGGTTAACCTTCTTTCATAATCTTCTTGTTTTTCTGGGATTATTGTTATTTTTTTTTTAGTTTTTCCTCCATCACTGTGATTTGACTCTAAAGTCTTTTTAACGATCATATATGAAATCTTTCTGGACAGCTGACCATTCAAAATTGCTCTTTGGGGAATTTTTGCCTTCAATATAATCCTCTGAAGAGGAACTATGGTCTTATCTATTCCCAGAATCACTTTCTATAGTTGGATTCTATCTCCTTTGTCTGTGCATTTTTTTGTGGTAAAATCTTAATTTGTAATCATCTTTAGCCCTGGGGTATGAGGAATGGCACCTCTTGCCCCAGATCTTAAGTTTTCCACTCTAACCTAGAACCAAAGTCAGACCTCCAATACTTGTTTCCAATTTTCAACAGTCACTTCCCTAAGTTTTAAATTTTGTCCCCTTCCCTCCCCAAGACTGTATGCAATCTTATATGGGTTCTACACTTAACATTCTTATTAAACACATTTTCACATTAGTAGTGTTGCATAGAAGAAGTAAAATGAATGAGATAAACCATGAGAAAAACCAAATCAAAATGTAACACAAGAGAAAATAATCTGCTTCATTCTGGGTTCTGGTTACACAGTTCTTTCTCTGGATAAGGATGGCATTTTGCCTCGAGTCTTTTTGGAATGTTTCAGGTTCTTGAATTACTGTGAAGTTCTATCAGAAACTGTCCTCACACCCTGTGGCTATTACTATCTAAAATGTTTTCCTGATAAATCTTTCCAGGTTTTTCTGAAGTCCAACTGTTTGTCATTTCTTATAGCAGAAGAGTATTCCATTACATTCATACACCACAACTTGTTCAGCCATTCCCCAACTGATGGGCATTCCCTTGATTTCCAGTTCTTAACCAACACAAAAAAAGAGCTGCTATAAATATTTTTTGTACATGTGGGACCTTTTCCCCTTTTTATGAAATCTTTGGGATACAGTCCTAGAAGTGATATTGTGGGATCAAAGGGTATGCATATTTTTGTAGCCCTTTTGCCATAACTCCAAATTGCTCTCCAGAATGGTTGGATCAGCTCACAGTTCCACCAACAATGAATTAGTGTTCCAATTCCCTCACATCTTCTCCAACATTTATCATCTTCCAATATATTACTATTCTTTATACTATTTCAGTAAGTAAAATTTCTAATGTTAACTGTCCTTGGGTTTACTAAAGGTTAACACAACAGTAGGGAGGAACTTATGTGCTCTTTTTTAGATGGAATCAACAGATTTCCTGAAAACAGAGGAAATTATCTCCTAGGGACCTAATGTCTGAGTTAGAATTTGGTGAACAGGTTATTGTAGAGAAAGTCCTATATAAAGATATAGAAAACATAGATAATTTAAATTAGATCTGAAACAACAGATCAATATACATTAATATCTGCCTTCATATATGTAACTAGGGTTATGCTAATAAATATTTAACAAATGGCTCTGTGAAGGAAAATGTACATGTGACATAATTTTGTTTTTGATCTGCATTATTAAAATTTTCTTCAACACTTTCTTTAGGCTAAACAATCAATAAAACAATCAAATCCTTCTTTGTGATTTTTTTTCTAATTCATAAGGTGTAAATGTTCACACTGAGAATTTAACAATCACTTCTTGCAAGCCAATTTCACTTGACTTTAGCATATAGTTTAAAGAAAGGGGCTATGTGTATTGCTTCTGACAAAGAAAGCCTTCTCATTTTCCATTAAGATTATGCAACCACTGAGAACTAACACCTATCTTGATTTAATTTTAACCATGAAGATATTTTGCAACTCTATCACCATAGTATTTTTTATGGTCAGGTTCTTTTTTTGTTTCTTGCCCAAGTTTTCCAGCTTACTTCTTTACTTTGGATATTTTTGTTAGAGATGGGTTCTGCTCACTTCTGGGGAAGATATCTAGCCTAAGATTCTATCTTCTATATCCTTCTACAGCTTTCATGGCTCAGTTTGGGGGCCGGTAAGTTTTCAGTGCTTCTAATGTAGTATGATCTGAAGAGAGGTTTCTTTGCTGTTCTGTTGGACTGCATTCTGGTCCTACACAGGTGTTTCCTCCTTTTACTGTGACACAGAAGTGGATAATGAGCAACAGAGATGTTAGACCCCACCATTCCTGGCCCCCCAGGATCATTTTCTGCCTAGTTGTTCAGTCCTCTTAGTGAACCTGAGTATTGAGTTACTCCCCTCCTCTGCTGCTTCCAGAACCTGGTGCTTCTTTTGCTGATTAGCTCTAAAACAGCCCCCATCCTAGTGTTCTTAGACCTCTCTGTTTATCTTTCTAAACTTTTCTGGAAAAAGTAACTCACTTTGACTTTTTCTTGGCTTTTTCACTCACAGTTTGGTTTGGGAGGTTTAGCAAAGTTGCTAAGCTCCCATTCTATTATCTTGACTTTTTGTAGAATTCTTTAGACACTTGAAGGGAGGAGATGAGAATTAGAAGAGAACTCTTAGTCTGTGGCTATGCTGCATAATGGCAACCACTCAGTGAAATCACTACTCTTGTCTTCAAATAGGTTCACAGGCTTTTTTCATGATTTATTATGGTGTCAAAGTAATCAGACAAAAATGAATAATTCTAACAACCAATTACTGTTCCTATCTATTCAGTGCTAAACAAGTAGTTTGATTTTTTTTTCTTCCTATGGAAAAAGGACAGGTTAATCAAGAATTATGTAATTATCGTTTTAATTTACAATTTCAAAAATATATCACAAAGGCTAACATTTGTGAACTAATTTCCATTTACTTTAATAGGTTCTCATTAAATATTTTAAAACTGAGCTGAAATAAAACTAAGACAACCACATATATTTGACACAAATATAAGACCCAGAACCACTTCAGTTGTGCTTTTTTTTGTTTTTTTTTAAATTTCTTTTTTTTTAATAAAAATTTATTTATTTAACTTTTTACACTCATTTTCACAAGATTTTGGGTTCCAAGATTTTCTCCCTATTTGTCCCCTCCCCCACCCCAGTACACTGAGCATTCCAATTTCCCCTTTCACCAATCTGCCCTCTCTTCTATCATCCCTCCCTTCTCTTGCCCCCATCTTCTCTTTTGTCCTGTAGGGCCAGATAACTTTCTATTCCTTATTACCTGTATTTTTAATTTCCTAGTAGCAAGAACAAAACTCAACAGTTGTTGCTAAAATTTTGAGTTCCAATATCTCCTCATCCCTCCCTTCCCACCCAATCCCTTTGGGAAGGCAGGCAATTCAATATAGACCATATCTGTGTAGTTTTGCAAGTGACTTCCATAATAGTCCCGTTGTGTAAGACTAACTATATTTCCCTCCATCCTATC
>CM053773.1:76964611-76991765 GCA_028658325.1 Potorous gilbertii
GGCATGCTATTATGAGAAGGGCATCTCCAGGTTGTAAAACGGATCTATGACACCAAAATAGTTAAGAATCTCTGTTATAGGCGAAGGCAATAAATATGGGGAGAAGGGGAGCAGGAAATGTCATGGCAGATTTAAAAACTCCCTCTTCATTTTTCTTTCTCCATTGCCAGCTATGCAGAAATAAGATAACTTGGACATTTTTGAGGGCATAATTTGAAGATAGGAAATAGTACAGAGTCTTGTTCACAAGGGTCATTCGGCCTGTTGTACCCCTAGTATAAGAAGTCATCTTAATGTCCCCCCATGCCACCTCCTTAAGAGATTTCTTCTTCCTACTTTTGTGTCTTTACCGTCTAGAATATGACCTGGCATGAAGTGTGTACTTAATAATGCTGATTGATTGATTAATAAAAGGGTCATTTCCTTGTCTATATTCTAATATGCAAAGTTGAATTTTGACATAAAAATACCATCCCCATCTAATTTCTTTTTTTTTTTTTTAACTTTTCCTAGCATTAAGTGTGTGCATTGGAAAGAAGTGGGGGAAGGTAGATTCAAACCAAACTCTTTCAGGTGGATTACTTTCTCACAATATACTGTCCAAGAAGAGGGAAAGAAGACTCGTTTCTGATTGCTGAAACAAATCCATATCTAAAAGGAGAACCTCAGACAAAAAAAAAGCAACGATGGAGGCAGCCAAATCCCTATTCTCTCTTCTCTCAATCAGAACAGAAGGGACAGAACATTTACTCCTACTTTATTTCATTAATGTTAGCCCTACTACACCATAAACCCACTTAAAGCAAGGTCCACAGGAGAAGAAAGATTTTTTTTCAGAAGAAAGATTAAAAAAATAAAACCAACTATCACCTGTGGTACCCATCTCACATTCCCCCCAGTGAAAATATTAAGGCAATCAACACTGAAAAATATTAAAATAAACAGGTTAACATAAGTGTTTTCACGGATGTGTTAAAGTAATTTTAACTAAAAGTTTTATTAGGAATACCTAGCAGTAAACTGGTAATATGGACATCTGTTAAACATTTAGAAGGTAACTAGGCACATAAAATTTTAATCATCAGTTTCTTCAGTATTTAAGACTGTATCGCTATCAACATATTTTTCATAAAGGAAGTCATGCACTACTGTCAGTTATATTTATTACACTGAGGAACATTTTAATATAATAATGCAGATGTCTTCATTCCATAAACCCCAATGGTACTTAAAGTTAGAATTTTATTACTTGTGCCTAGGGCCAAACAAAGCTATAAACCTGCTAAACTCTAATTCAGATACTGCTGTTGGGTTTTGCACTTTTGAGTTGTAAATTACAATATGAAGTAATCAAATATTTAGAAAAAATTATAGTCATATAGCCAGCATACTGGATTCATAAGATTTCATAAGGAATCAAGGAATGAATTTATAAACATCAACACACCAATATGGGATTATGCATATTTTTATCGAAAATATGATAATGCTATTTCAATGACTCAAGGGATGATGTGTCAATCAGACATCATATTACATGCTTTTTTTCCAAGAGCATTTTGTTTTATACAGTACTTATATTGAAAACAATCATCTCTGTCCCTCCCTCTCCACTTCTCAAAAAGATAATGGCCAAGTGTTCCATGTAGTTATATTATGAAGATATTAAAAAACATTATAAGAGATCTCTCCCATGACATTTTGTAAAATCCATGCTATTCAGAAAGGGAAGCTGAAAATAATACAATCAAAAGAATGGTAAATTCTCCAATTAGATTATTCAAGCAGAGTCAAATATTTTACCACATTGTTTCAAATAAACAAAAACATGCTAACTATTTTATGTTAACAGAGATAAATACGTTTTTAGTTAGTAAGAATAAAAATATAACTGTGGAAATTCCTTTTTTTGTGACACACTGCTAATCTTAATTCTATTTTTTTTAATATTTCAAAACAGTTGAAATGAGAAATGATAATTTTTGTAATAAGAAAGAATAAACATTTATTCTGGAAATATTAAGTCCAGAACTAAGTAGCAAAGTGCATAATTATGGCTGTCATCTGAAAATGAATGTCAAATCAGCATATAATTTCAATCTACTGAGATTTTTGCATTCTAATGATTTAAAATAGTAGACATGTAAAAAAATTTCATCTGTTTTAATAGAATTAATATGAGAATAGCTAGTGGAAAAGACTCCACTTGTTCATCTATGAAAGAAAATGCTTGCATGTTAAATTATTTTTATATTAATTTTAATTTCCTTTTTATATTGCATGCATATTGATAATTTAAAACATGGGATGGTAAATATATGATAATCTCAATAGGTGCAGAAAAAACTTCTGACAAAATCCAATACTCATTCCTATAAAAAACACTAGGGAACATAGGAAATAAATGCAGTTTTCCTTAAAATGATAAGTAACATATATCTAAAGGCATCAGCAAGAATATATAGTGGAGATAAGCTAGAAGCATTTACATTAAGAGCAACGGTGAAACAAAGATGTCCGTTATCACCACTGTTAATATGGTACTAGAAATGTTAGCTTTTGCAAGAAGAGAAGAAAAAGAAATTGAAGGAATTAGAATAGGCAAAGAAGAAACTAGGCTCTCATTCTTTGCAGATGATATGATGATATCTTAGAGAATCTACTAAAAATCTACTTGAAATAATTAACAGCTTTAGCAAAGTGGCAGGATACAAAATAAAACCATAAAAATCATCAGTATTTCTATATATTACTAAAAAAGCCCAACTGCAAGAGACAGAAAGAGAAATTCCACTAAAGTTACTGTGGATAATATAAAATATCTGGGAGTATACCTGCCAAGACAAACCCAGGAACCATATGATCACAATTACAAAACACTTTTCATACACATAAAATCAGATATAAATAATAAGGAAAATATCAGTTTTCATAGGTGGATTGAACTACCATAATACAAATTACAATTCTACCTAAATTGATTTATTTATTCAGTGTCATACCAATCAAACTATCAACAAATGTTTTATAGAGATAGAAAAAATAATAAAATTCAACTGGAAGAACAAAAGGTCAAGAATATCAAGGGAACTAATGAAAAGAAATGCAAGGGGAGGTGGCCTATCCATACCAGACCTAAAACTGTTTTATAAAGCAGCAATAATAAAAATTACTTGATACTGGCTAGTAAATAAAGTGTTGGGTCTGTGAAGTAGGTCAGGTACACAAGACACAATAATCAATGACAATAGTAATCTACTGTTTGATAAACCCTAAAATTCCAGTGTCTGGGATAAGGACTCTCTATTTGACAAAAATGGCTGGGAAAAAATGGAAAATAGCATGGCAGAAACTAAGTATAGACCAGTACCTTACACCATATACCAAGATAATATCAAAATGCATACACGATCTAGATACAAAGGGTTAAATTATAAGCAAATTAGAAGAGCAAGGAATAGTTTACCTCTCGGATCTATGTAGAAGGGAAGAATTTATGACCAAACAAGAGATAAAAAAAGATTATGAAATGCTAATTGGATCATTTTGATTATATGAAATTAAAAAGCTTTTATTTGTTTGTTTATTTTTTAACAAAGTCAATGTAACCAAGATTAGAAAGGAAGCACAAAGCTGGGAAACAAATTTTACAATCAAATGTCTCTGATAAAGGCCTCATTTCTAAAATTTATAGAGAACTGAGACAAATTTATAAGAATGCAAGTCATCCCACAGTTGATGTTTAGAGGATATGAAACAATTTTCAGATAAAGAAATTAAATTTATCTATAGTTATATGAAAAAGTAATACTCTAGATCACTATTGATCAGAGAAAAGTAAATTAAAATAACTCTGAGGTTCTACATCACATCTATCAAATTGGTTAACATGACAAAAGAGGAAAATCATCAATGATGGAGAAGACTTGAGAAAAATGGAAGGCTAACGCATTGTTGCTAGAGTTGTGAATTGATCCAACTACTCCGGAGAGCAGTTTGGAACTATGCCCAAAGGTCTATAAAACTATGCATACTCCTGATCCAGCAATACCACTGCTAGGTTTGTATCCCAAAAGATCATTAAATAAAAGGGAAAAGGAATTACATGTACAAAAACATTTCTAACAGCTCTTTTTGTAGTGGCAAAAAATTAGGAATTGAAGGGATGCTCAGCAATTGGGGAATGACTAAGTAAGCTGTGGTATTTGAATGTAATGGAATACTATTGTTTCATAAGAATTGATAAGCAGGTGGATTTCAGAAAAATCTGGAAATACTTGAATGAGCATTGTATACAGTAAAAGCAACATTGTGCAATGATCTACTTTGCTAGACTTAGTTCTTCTCAGTAATACTGCGATCTGAGACAACTCCAAAAGACTAAGGACAGAAAATGCTATCCATATCCAAAGAAAGAACTATTGAGCCTGAATGCAACTCAAAGGATACTATTTTCTGTTTTTCATATTTTTTTCTTCCTCATGGTTTGCACTTTTTGCTCTGATTCTTCTTTCACAGTATGAAAAATGTGGAAATATATTTACTATGATTATATATATATATATATATATACTATATATGTGTGTATATATATACATACATATATATATATATAGTATATCAAATTACATGCCATACTGTAGAGAGGAAGAGAGAAAAGGAGAAAAATTTAGAACTCAAAATCACATAAAAATGAATGTTGAAAACTAAGATTAAGTGATTGAATACTTAAAAAAAGAAAACTAGCAACACCACCACCAACAACAAAAAAAAGAAACATGGAATGGTAGAGAGTGTATATCCTGGAAGTCCAAATCTGAAACTAGCAATGTGGCCATTAACAAGTCACTTTACCCAACTCAACCTAAATTTTCCTCACCTATAAAATGGAAACATAAATACTTATAGTACCTATCTCACAGGGCAGCCAGATGGTATAGTGGATAGAACACTAGGCATGGAGTCAGGAAAACCTAAGTTCAAATCCAATCTCAGAAAATTAACTAGCTGTGTGATCCTAGGCAAGTCACTTAACCCTCTTTGCCTCATTTTCCTCATCTGTAAAGTGAGCTGGGTGATGGAAATAGCAAACCACTAAAGAATCTTCGCCAAGAAAACCCCAAATGGAATCACAAGTATGGGTAACAATAACAATTACCTATTTCACAGACTTGTTCTAAATCTTGAATGAGATAATATATACCAAACACAAGTTTATGCATTTTAAAGTGTCCTATAAATTTCACATTTGTCTAGTATCTAATGAGACTCATACAGTCATGTGAAAAGCAATTATTTAAAAACTGACCAGTAGATTGCTACTAAACTATATACTTGTTGTGTTAACTTACAAAATCATGACCCTAATATCATAAATATTTTTGGTAATTACACACATACACATACACATTTTAGCTCTGAGGAATGATTCTTGTATAGTATAACCTTAGTTTACAAATGCTTCACTGGATGAGTAATAATTTTTCACAAAATTTGTCTTGCAGAAGAAAAATAACTTGTAATATGCACATCAAAATTTTGTTGGAAAGACATCACCCAAATAAGGCTGTAAGCAATGAGAGTCAGGAATATTTTTAATAATAGCGCAATGTCACATTTCCATGACATTCTGAAAAAAAATCAAAAATAAATGTTGTTAGGTAGATTCCTAGTCAGAAGCAAATATAAAAAAAATCAGTCAAAACATGAAAGTGATTCTAAAAATGAAAAATAAGCGAAGATAATAGTGTTAGTCTTTCTTTTAGTGAAAGTAGCATAAGAGAGAACACTCCCAATGTTCTCATAGAAGGAGATTCTCTTTTCAAGCAATAATCCTTCCTCCTCCTCCTCCCTCTCATCTCCCTGACTCCAACCATAATTATTCTTAAAAGTAAAGTGCAGGTTAATTTATGCTATTTTCAGTTTATATCATGTATCAATCATTGCTATTTCATTTCAGGTGCATTAGGGACAAAAAAACTTACTTAAAATTATAAATAATTATTTTATTTGAATATTTTTGGGGGTTTGGTGCCAATCATGAAACTTTACATTATTTCCTATGTGAAAATCGACTTTGCAATATGAGCAAATCACATGACAAACAGAATCTAGAACAAATTAAATTTATAAACTAAGTTCTACTGTAATAGGGGTTGAGTAATGGGAAGTCATAGGGTAGATATGAGGTTGTGGAAAGGCCTTTATGAAGATGGGATTATGGAATTTGTGATGAATCTTGAAGGAATTCAAAAGGAGAGAATTGCATGCCCAGTGATGAGTCACAGAGCTGGAAGACAGAGATTGAATATCATGGGAAATAGCAAGTTGGTCAGTGTTACCAGATCTTAGAGAATATGGAAGGAAGAAAATATAAGAAGACCAGAAAGGTAGGAAAAAGTCAGGTTATGAAAGTTTTTAAAAACCAGAGAAATTTATAAGTGATCCTAAAGATAAATGTGGAAAATTGTTATTAAAATTGTTGTTACACATATGTTTTTCTACCTTCATACATGTAGATCATATATATACATATACATACATATATTTATATATATATGTATGTATGTATATATATATATATATATATATATATATACGTTATTTAGATGGAAGGGGTCAAGAAACTCCAAAGTGCAGTTCTAGATTAAAATATAACTCAGAAATGTTTCAGCAAGTAAATTAAAATAAAGTAAAATATCTATTATATTAATTTGTGGTTTTTCTTAGTAACTATGCTGCTTGTAGGGATCCACTTCTACTTGAGTTTGACACCTCTGATCTAGAATATAATGCTCAAATAATGTCTACCTGTTCCCACAATCACTCATTTCACATATCTGAAGAGAAAACCTATATCAGAAAAATTCAGCATTGTTTGATTTGATCCATCACCTCCTACAAACTTAGACTGATTAAGAGATAGAAATGTATAAACATCAGAAATAGATTGAACTAGAATAGTTTCAAGAAGACACACCAGAAGGTGTTTCCATGATAATTAACAATCAGATCAGTATTAAGATTTGTGGAGAAGTTAAACTTCCTCAGGGAATAGTAAGAGTTGAGATCTAATTTAAATCCTCCATGTTAATCTTCCAGGAGCCATCTTGATTCCTGTTTTTGAATTAGCTGTATTGTATGTTTTTGTTTGTCTTACATTATGTATAAGATATGCAGTAATTATGCTTTGGGTGGGAGAAGGGCCCCATCACTTAAATATTTAATAAGAAATGTTCAATCAATCATGCAATCAACATTTATTAGCTGACTACTATGCACTGGATATTGTAGCAGGCCTGGAAATGTAAAGGCAAAAACCGAACAACCTTTACTTTCAAGAAATTTACATTCTGCTTATACTCTGTTCCTCAGAGTAACATATATAATACTAACTACATATAATATCTGTTTTATGTTGGCTTGCACAGTCCTTCCTACATGAGGCCTTTCTTTGTCCCTTTAGGTGATAATACCTCCTCTTCATGCATTTTGTAAATCTGTGCTTGCATTCCCCACTAGAATGTAAGCTCCTAGGTGTCAGGGATTTGTTGCCTTTTAAAAATTTGATCAACAGTATGGAACATAGTGCTTAACATATACCAGGTGTTTATTTAAATGACTGATTATCTGACAAAAGCCATATGTACATCATGATTCCCCACTGCAGAAATAACTTAGCTTGAGATATTTGAATCTTAAATATTCTTTATCAGATACTTTCTCCACTTCTTTAAGATTCTCAAATGAAAGATGTACACCATAATGTCATTTGATGATACAATTGCTTTCTGGGGAAACTATGGTAGGTTCATTTATTTAATGCCTGGAATCACAATATTTCCTAAAGTAGGTTCTGTGAGCTTCTTCAAGTCTCCTTTCAAATAAATTAGTAATTTGTTAATAACAAAATGATCCCAAGCTCATTTATAAAAATGATTATAAATAATACCAATAAATAATATAAATGTAAATAAATAATACACTTATATTTAATAAAATATAAATAATATATATGATATAATGTAATATAAATAATATGTAATATAATATGTAAATAATAAACACATTTAATATGATAGAAATGTATAATAAAATATATAAATATAGTAAAATGATAACCTCAGATTGACTCACTAATCAAGTCACCAAATTCTAGAGTTACAAATTCTATAGTGATGAACTAGAAAAATTCTCTTGAGTCTGAATTATTGCCTGAAATAAAGAGATTGATCATAGTTTCTCAGAATTATTATTAATTGGAGAAAAGAATAGCATGAAATTCCATGAACAGATTTTGAGATAATTTATGTGAGAGTTAAAACAAGATGTATCTTCCTTATAAAACATTTTAGGCAGAGCAGAATCCATTGAGGCAAACTTGAAGCAGAAGCAGCTGTGTGGATTCTCAAACATATCAACACAGGACAGGAGTTCAGCAGAACCAAACACAGGATCCCAGGTAACAGCACCAGCCACTCCTGACATTATCAACCTACAGATTAAATGTTTGAAAGTTGCCTACTTGAACTTTCAGGAGCCAAGATGAAGGCATAAGCTATAAATGCTCTCATGCTGCCCTTGCTGACTTTGAAAAACCCAGAAACTATTTCCTGAGGAAAAATCCTGAAATAATGGGATCAGTAGATGGGGCACAGCAGTCTGTCAACTCAGGAGGCTAAGGAGATTGACAAGAAAAGTACCTCTTTCTATAGTTGAAGGGGATCAGTACAGGACCAGATGTTTCTCAGAGAGCCCTTCCTCAGCAAGCCAGGAGGAGTTCCTGGATCCCAGGGGAGTGCAACACATAAATGCCAACACCAGGACCCAAAGCATGCCATAGCACAGCCAAGGGCAGACACCAGCACAGAAGGGGTTTCACCAGCCACTGAATCTGCCTATTCACATGAGGAAGAGAACTCCAGGACCAGACCACCCCTTCCCTACTCACTTCTTCCACCTCACACTGTGTGTATCATTGTAACCCTGGGGAAATTCAGAAAGACTTTACCTGATCTCAGCCTTGGCGCACACCAACCAGCTCAGCACCAGGTAGGCTGCAACATTCCCACTTCTAGCTGAAAGAATCAGGGGCCACAACACACAAAGCCTCAAATTTTCAGCACAGGAAACATGGGACAGGGACTCCTGTGCACCATAAAAAGAGATCCCCTTTAAAAGCCAGGGAAAAGGCAATCACCATGAGCAAGAAGCAAATCAGAAAAGGAAAAGCCACAAAATCTTACTATGGGGACAGAGAAGACCAAAACACAAATTCAGAAGAGGACACCATTGACAATATATGTGCATCTGAAACCACAAAAGGGAAGATGAACTGGTTTCAAGGTCAAAAAACATTCTTGGAAGAGCTCAAGAATTTTACAAGCCAAATTAGAGAGGTGGAAGAAGAATTGGTCAATAATTTAAAAAATGCAATTGACAAAAAGAAAAAATAAAAGAATTCCCTGAAGAGAACATCTCTTAAAAAGGAAAATTGGGCAAAAGGATAAGGAAGTACAAAAGCTAAATAGAGACAATAACTCCTTAAAGGGAACAATTGGCCAAATGGAAAAGGGAGTACAAAAGCTCAATAAAGAAAACAATTTAATAAGAATTAGAATTGGCTAAGTAAAAGCTCATGACTCTATCAGACTTAAAGAATTAGTAAAATCAAAATCTAAAGAATGAAAAAAAATAGAAGAAAATGTAAAATATCTCATTGGGAAAAAAGTGACCTGGAAAATAGATCCAGGAAAGAAAACCTAAGAATTATTGGTCTCCCGGAAATCCATGAGAAAAAAGACCTTTAAAATTGTCTTTCAATAAATCATCAAGGAAAACTGCCCTGAGGTTCTAGATCCAGAAAAAAAAATAGTCATTGAAAGGATCCACTGACCACTTCCTGAAAGAGATGCCAAATTCAAAACACCAAGGAATATTGTTGCTATATTCCAGAACAATCAATTAAGGAGATAATACTGCAAGCAGCCAGAAAGAAACAATTCAAATATCAAGTCATTATATACAGAATCAACAGGATCTTGCAGTTTCTACATTAAACGATTGGAGGGATTGAAATATCATACTCCTTAAGGCAAAGGAGCCTGGATTATAACCAAGGATCAATTACTCAGCAAAACTGACCATAATATTTCAGGCAAGGAGATGAACCTTCAAAGAAATAAGGGACTTCTGATGAAAAGATCAGAGCTCAATAGAAAATGTGATCTTAAAATACAAGACTCAAGAGAGACATAAAAGGTAAACAGAGGGGAAAAATACTTGTTATTCAATATGATCAGACTGTTTATATCCCTGTATGGGAGAATGATACATGTAAATCTTGAGAATTTTGTATTTATTATGACATTTTAAAGGATTAGACAGATGATAGATAGATAGACAGATAGATGGATGGATGGATGGATGAATGGATGGAAGGATGGATACAGTGAGTAGGTAAAAATTAACTGATAAAATGATAAAGCCATAGTTAAATGATGTGAAGGGACTGTAATGGGAGAAGAGAAAAGGAGGGGGTAGGAAAAGGCAAATTATATCACAAGAAGAGGCAAAAAGTCATATTACAGCAGAGGGAAAGAGAGGAGGAAGATGAGCATTGTTTGAGCTTTACTGTCATTTCATTTGTTTCCAGAAGGAAACAACATACTCGGTTAAGTATAGAATTCTAACTTGCCCTACAGGTAGAAGGAAGGGAAAAAGGAAAGAAAATAGAGGGAGGTTAAAAATAGAGGGAAGAAGTAGTAAGGGAAAGAGGGGAAAGGAGGGGTGGCTATGGGAGGGATGATTGAGGGGGGCAGTAGTCAAAAGTAAAACTCTAATGAGGAGGGGAAGAGAGAAGGCAGAAATAAAAGTGTAAATGGGAGAGGGGAAATAAAATAGAGAGAAAAACACAGACAGTAATCCCAATTTTGAATGTGAATGGGACTAACTCTGCTATAAAATGGAGGTGGATAGCATAATGGATTAAAACCATAATCCTACAATATGTTGTTTATAAGAAATGCTTTTGAAACATGGGAATACACACAGGGTAAAAGGTTGGAGCAGAATATATAATACTTCAGCTGATGTAATAAAAAAGGGGGTAGCAGTCCTAATCTCAGAAAAAACAAGAACAGAAGTAAACCTAACCAAAACAGATAAAGAAGGAAGCAATATATTGCTAAAAGACATCATAGAAAATGAAGTAATATCATTAATAAACGTACATACACCAAGTGGCATAACATCCAAATTCTTAGAGTAGAAGATAAGGGAGTTAACAGGAAGAAATAAACAGCAAAACTATACTAGTGAGGTACCTTAACTTCCTCCTTTCTGAGCTTGATAAATCTAACTTCAAAACAAACAAGAAAGCAGTTAAGGAGGTGAATAGAATTCTGGATAAAGTAGGTATGAGAGACTTCTGGAGAAAATTGAATGGGGATAAAAAGGAATATACCATTTTCTCAGTAGTACATGGCACATACACAAAAATTGACCAAGTACTTAGGCATAAAATGTTGAGAATCCTGTTCAGAAAGATAGTCAATACATGCTTTTCAGATTCTGATACAAAGAACTAGTTGGTGGAGATGTGACCTGATCCAACCATTCTGGAGAGCAATGTGGAACTATGCCCAAAGGGCTATAAAAATGTGCATGCTCCGTGACACTCAATATTTCTTCTAAGATTGTATCCAAAAGAGATCATAAAAATGAGAAAAGATACTACACGTGAAAAAAAAAAACCTTTATAGCAGCCCTTTGTGTGGTGACCAAGAACTAAAAATTGAGTGGATGCCCATCATTAGGGAATGGCTGAACAACTTGTGGTATACAAATGCAATGGAATATTATTTTGCTATAAGAACTGATGAACGGGTGGACTTCAGAAAGACCTGGAAAGACTTATATGAACTGATGTTGAGTGAAATGACCTCAACCAGGAGAACATTATACATAGTAGCAGCCACAGTGTTCAAGGACTGTTTCTGATAGACTTAGCCCTTCACAGCAATGTGAGGACCAAAAATATTCCCAAAGGACTCTATGTAAAATGCCATCCACATCTGAAAAAGGAATTATGATATCAGAATGCAGAATGAAGCAGACTATTTTCTCTTGTAATATGCTTTGTTTTGGTTTGATTTGTCTCATGGTTTTTTCCATTCATTTTAATTCTTCAATTCAAAATGATTAATGTGAAAATGTGTTTAATAATAATGTATATGTAGAACCCATCAGGGATGGAGAGGGAAAGGAGGGGGAGAAAATTTAAGACTTATTTAAATGATTGCTGAAAACTGAAAACCAATTAATTTTTAAAAATACAGGTGGAACCAAGATGGCAGAGTAGAAGTATGGACCTCCTCTAGCTCTGCCCTCAAAACCCCTAAAATACCTCTAAAAGATGACTCTAAACAAATTGTAAAGCAGTAAAGACCACAAAATGACACAGTGAAACAGATTTCCAGTCCAGGACATTACGGAAGACTGACAGGAAAGGCCTATCTCACAAGACTTTGAGCAGAGTGCAGCTCAGCCTGGGCTACACAGCATAGGCAGGACTGGAGTAGGCTTCAGGGCACAGAATCATAAGTAGAAACTGTGGTTACCAGATTTATCAACCCACAAATGACAAAGACAGCTTCAAAGGTCAGTAAGAAAGCTCTTTCTGGGTGAGAAGGGTGAGAAGGGAGCACTGTCAGGACCCAGCCCTACCTCCAGAGCTGTAGCAGCCATTGCAGCAGCAGTAGCATCCACTTGTAGAGCCCTCAGCCTAAAGACACTGAGGGAATGGAGTGACTGATCTGAGTCTCAGTTCAGAGTGACAGTCCAAGGGAGAGGAAGCAAGCTGTGGTGGTGGAGCTGGTGATGACTATGGAGAGGAAATCCTACTCACAGTTCCAAGGCAGAAAAGAGTGCTTGTTATGGTTGCTCTTAGACCAGAGTGCAGGGCAGGAGAAGAGTAAACTCCTCTTCCTTGATTGTGCCACCATAGATGACCTGCGAACTCAGAGATCCCTAGAGAAATCTCAGAGAACAGCTAAACAAAAACTCTGAAGCCCAGGTTAGTATACCCTCCACTTGACAAAGGATTCAAAAGTCGAGTGACTGGCTTGGAAAATGCCCCAAAAGGGGGGAAAATAAGACTATAGAATGTTACTTTCTGTGGCAAAGGTATTTTCTTCCATCCTTTCAGATGAGGAAGAACAAAGCATACCATCAAAGGAAGATATTAAATTCAACACTTCTACATCTGAAATCTCCAAAATAAATGTCCAAGAGTCTCAAGTCATGGAAGAGCTCAAAATGGATTTTGAAAATCAAGTAAGAGAGGTGGAGGAAAAATTGGGAAGAGAAATGAGAGTGATGCAAGAAAATCATTGAAAGTGAGTCAACAGCTCCCTAAAAGAGACTCAAAGATATACAGAAGAAAATACACCTTTAAAAATAGTCTAATCCAACTGGCAAAAGAGGTCCAAAAAGTCAATGAGGAGAAGAATACTTTAAAAAGCAGAATTGGCCAAATGGAAAAGGAAGTTCAAAAGCTCACAGAAGAAAATAGTTCTTTAAAAATTAGAAAGCAGCAGATGGAAGCTAATGACTTTATAAGAAATTACAAAGCAAAACCAAAATAATGAAAAAATAGAAGACAATGTGAAATATCTCACTGGAAAAACAACTGTCCTGGAAAATATATCCAAGAAAGATAACTTAAAAATTAGAGGATTACCTGAAAGCCATGATCAGAAAAATAGCCTAGACATCATCTTACATGAAATTATCAAGGAAAACTGCCCCGATATTCTGGAAGCAGAGGGGAAAATAGAAATGGAAAAAATTCATGCATCACCTCTTGAAAGAGATCACAAAAAGAAAAGCTCCTAGGAATATTGTAGCCAAATTCCAGAATTCCCAGGCCAACAATAATTAGTTTGATTAGGGAAGATTTTTGGGAAGGGTCAAGCTTTTTGTTAATGAGGCACTGGTTCTCAAAGGCTGTGATGCCTTCTAGCTCTACAAAACCTCTGAGTTGAGGTTTTCCTTTGGAGCTTAGTTTTGGCTCAGAAGGTTTGAGTGCCACATGAGGACTCTGAAAAACTGATAAGGAGTCTCTACCCCACTCTTTGAGAACCCAGATGTCATGCTTCTCTCCCTGGTCATAATGACCACACAGCTGTACGTGTCTATTTAACTATGGTCAAGTAGAGGAAACCATGTCTGTTGATTATTTTGAGGCTTACTGACTAGAAATATTTATGCTTGATTAAAGTTGTTGTCAACCCCCTGAAAGCTGTTTTCCTTTATGAATGCAGATCTAAGAACCTGTGATAGCAACTCCCACCTCATACATATTGGGACACTTATTGCTACAAGAATATAATATTAGGATCCCAGAGTGTACTGACCTGGGTGATAAAAGGATATTAAAATTTCTCCTAGAAGTATTCACAGCCAGGTCCTAATTCATGAAGTCGGACTGGAAGAATAAAAAACAAATGAAGATAACAAAGATAGATACAAATACACAAGCATATATACATGTGTGTATAAATGTATGTGTGCATATTCATGTTTGTATACATGTATGTATGTGTACACACACAGAGAGAGCTAACTGGAAAACTCCATAAGTCCAGAGCAACAGATATATCACATACAAAAGTGTGTATGTGTATGTATATATATATATATATATATATATGTAGGTATGTATGTATATATGCATGTATGCATGTATGTATAAGTGTGTCTTAAGAGGAGTAGTTCAGGTTCAAATTTTAACAAGCTCAGAAATTCTAAATGCTATAAATTTACCAAAAAAATCTATCATTTTAAATATAATTAGTTTACACAGAACAGGTTTTTGTGACTTTTAAATAATATATTTAGAATTTTGATTTTAGAAACATATAGTGCCGTCATTATTCATTGCATATGTAACATTTCTGAATTACACTTTCTCAAATTGATGGATTGGCTGAGGAGGACCTCTTGTTTGGTTACTTCACTGACTTGATCTATACCTGTTGGACTTTTTTTCTTGTGATGTTGCATCAAAATTCTCACAAATGCATCCAAAACTCATTCTGTGGACTATATTAAGGCTAGTATTACAGATATCATCCTGTGAATCTCTGAACAGTAGCTGATGAAAGTTTAATAAATTTAAAATATAGCTGAAGTACAACACAAGAAATAATTGTGAAGGACTTAAATAAAGTGTTATCAATATTTTAAAAAATTAAATACCTAACCTTTTAATTTGTGTTTGTAGCATTTATACTTCTGAATTTATTAACACTTAAAACTTCACTAAGACTTTTTGGATACCTCATATTGCCATAAATAAAATACCAAGACACAAAACAAAAGAGAGAATAGTACAAAGACATCTACAAGCAAAGTCTGAAAGGAAATTACATCTTGATCATGAGATCACAAATTCTTTGAAGAAGTAAAGAAATAGCTAAAAAGGAAATAAAATGAAATCTCAAGGAAATATTTTAAAAAGAAGTCACTAATAATACATAAAAACATTTAGTAATGGCAGAATTCATGAACAAACCACAAATCGAAAGGATCATAGAAGATAAAATGAAAAATTCTAATTTCATATATTTCAAAGTTTTTGTTAAAATAAAAACATTGAAGTTAAAAATAGGAGGGAAATGATTGACTGGGACAAAATGTGCAATTTTTCCAATGAAGTTTTCTCATTCATGAAATAAAAAAAATTGATTCATATCTCTCTGTTTAATAGTCATTATCCAACTGGCAAATAGTCAAAGAATATAAGAAATTATTTTAAAAGAAAAATAAAATCCACATTAAATACAATCATATGACAAAAAGTTCCAAGTAACAAATAATTACAAAATGCAAATTAGAACAGTTTTAAAGTTTTGTCTCATACCACCAAAATGGCAAATTTGACCAAGCAAAAAGAAAAGAAAGAATATAACAAATATTGGAGGGACAAGTATTGTGGGAAAGCAGGAACATTTTTTCACTGCTCACAGGACTATGATTTATCCCTGCCATTCTGGAAAATAGTTTGAAATTATGTCCCCAAACTAAGTAAACAGGTCTCATTCTGTAACCTAGAAATAATACTACTAATTTATATATCCAAAAGAGGTCAAGAACAGAGGTAAAAAACTTATATGTATAAAAAAATCTACAGTAACTCCTTACATAGTGGCAAACAATTGGAAATTAAGGGTACCCATTTCAGCAGCACTTCTTAAACTATGTGTTGTGACCCCCTACAATCCAGTTTAAGAAGTACTGAAAGGGTCACTAGTGGGAAAAGTTTAAGAAGTCCTGAATTAGGGAATAGCAACAAATTGTGGCATTTGAATATGATGGAATATTATTTTGCCAAAATAAATGATAATAAACATAAAGTCACAGAAACTTTGATGACCTGATGCAGAGTAAAGTAATAAGAACCAAAATGATCTATAACAGTTTAGATGACTGCAAAGACAAACAATTTTGAACATAGGAATGCCTATCCTTGCCTCTTCAGCAATTAGCACATTGCCTGACCCTTAGTAGGTTAATGATCTACCAATTTAGTAAACATCAAAAAAAATAAAAAGTGTAAGTTAGTTTGACATGACCTGATCTTGCTGAAACAATGCTGGCTTTTTGTAATAAATGATTCCCTTTCTAGATCTTCCTTATTTCTTATAATTTTCTCAGGAATTAATTTCAAACTTGCTAACTTATACTTTTCAGACTCTATTCTCTTTGCTTTTTTGAAAATTCAGAAATTGGTCCTTCTCCAATCATCTGGCACCAGTAGAAGTAAACTCCTCTAAAAACAGGACCCTAAAAGGAGGGGGAATTTCAGATCATAAAGAAGATCTGAGGTCCACTTCATTAGAGGGGATCCTGGATCCTTTAATAAAGATCCATTGACTCAGAGCTCTGTCTCGGTCTCTGTTGTAAGTTGGAAATTTTTTATTCCCATAGTTATGTGGACTGTCTACTACCATCCAAGTAGGTTCACTACTAGATACCATGGTCAGTATAAGATGTGAGATGGAAAAGAAATCTCACCTTTTTCACCCTTTTAAAGAGCTGGGAATACACTCCACAAAACTTCTTCTTGCCTCAAATTTCCTTCAATTGGCTGTGGCACTGGCAAGCTTAGCATTTTAAAGGCAAGCAAGTCATGGACAGTATGGGGCCAGTTAATGACCATTTGTCCTTCCAATTATATGAGGAAGAAATTCCTCACATTTCTTAAAAGGGTTATAGGGTAGAGATACATCTTTGAACTTCTTTTAGCATATCACTTCATTAACCCAATTATCCTACTTTATGTAATTATATGAACTGAGTGAGAGAGAATGAGATGAACAATTCCACCCATTATTAAAGTAACACATTCTAGTTTTCAGTGCCTGGGGTAGATAGTGGAAGAGAAGCCAGAGCACTGGGCCATGAGTCACAAACACCTGCAACACATTCAACCTCAGATAGTTACTAATAGTGTTACCTTGTGGAAAACACTTAAGATCAGTTCCTTGAAATGTAAAATGAGGATAGTAAATGCACCTAATAGGATGGTTATGAGAATTAAATGAGATGTTTATAAAAAGTACTTACCTTGACGGCTAGCCTATTGATATAAATACTTAATTTCTTCCCCTGGGTTATACAAAGAAGCTGGAGCATGCAAAAAGTTGCACCTTCAGAAATGGTAATAAGACATTCCTTTTTAATACTAATATTTTGTAATCTTCTCATCTTCCTCCCCCATTTGGTTAGATTGTATTTATCTATGAGGTAATGTGGGACAGTGGATACAGTATATATCAAGAGATAGGACTTGAACTGGCCTTGGAGTCAAGAATACTTGAGTTCAAGTGCTGCACAATGTAAATTAGCCATGTGACCATGGACACTTAACTCATCAGTGACTCAATCAACAATTTGAAAAAGTAGTTACAGATGAGTTACCAATTTGTGTTGATGCCCAGAGTTCTTGAAGAGAATGAAAAATGAAATCATAGGTCTTTAGATCAAAAACAGGTGGGAAGGGGAAATTTACTTTTTCTCTAATAATTAGTAGTGTCTCCTCCTGGTGAGAAGGTGAATCTATGAGTTGGCAGAGGATATCTCCCTGAGATTCAAGTTCTAGCAGATCCTACCAATAGATATACACAGATGTGTGTGCATTTATTTATGTATATGTGGATATGTGTAAATGTGTACAGACACATATGTGTATGCAATGACATGTTTATATGCATATTTTATAAACACATGCATATACATGTGTGCATGTTCATTATGCTTGTTTTTGTGCATATGCATATTGATGTAGAAAATATATACATATAAATTTTCATGTACATATAGTCATGCATGTACATTTACACTTATATATTTGCTTATATATGTATTACATTATAAGTGTGTATAATATATATATATACACAAATTGCAAACACATTTCTATACATGTACATATATACATATATACATTTGTAGATGAACATTAAATATTAGAAATTCTTTACTATATATGTATTATTGTATGTATGTTAAAATGTACATGTATGTACATACAAGTATATATGCATATGTACATAAGCATATAAATCACAAGAATTTTCTAATATATCAGAGCCTCATGGGGTCAGTTTGTGTTGGTGAAGATGACTTATTAAAGTGTAATAGGGTCTTCATTGGTGAAGTGACAGTCTGTTCTCATGAAACTATTCATCCTTTAAATATTTGTTATCCACACAAAAACCTACTTTATGTGCTATATATACTTATTTTCTACTTATATTTTATATATTTATATGCTTACACATGTTTTAATATTGGCTTGTAAATATATTGACAGTCATTTATCAGAGTAATGTCTCTGCCCTCAGAAGATTTTCACTGTTATATGTTTAGGAACTAATAGATAAATAAAAGAAAAAAAAGAAAGAATAGGCATTTTAACCAACATGGATGGACAGAGAAATATCTTAGAAGTCAAAAAAAATGAGGGTTCAAGTCTCACTTGACACTTGATACTAGATGTATAATCCTAGGAAACTCATCTAACCTCTCTGTGACCCAGCCAAATTTATGATAAAATAAATATTCAAACTCCTGTCAATATATAATAGTGGAGAGGGTTTATCATCTCAGAGTTCCCTAAGTCCATGTACTCATGTTGAAAAAGTAATAAGGGGCATAGTGAAATTTTTAAAACACAAAAATAAAAAAAACTTTAACTATAAGGAAATACATTTTGAAAATGAAAGTTCTAACAAGAGTGCTCTAATCCCTAAGAGACATTATAAAATAATATTAATGGTAAAAAGACTTAATTTTGGTAAGACAGGGACTTATTAATACATCTAAAGGTGAGTCACAGGTTTGGTGAGTAAATGGTAAGTTGTGTTATTTATTGGTTAAATCACCTATCAACTGCCATATTTTAGATAATTTTAAGGGATACTCCATGGAAAATAAAATCTCTTGTTTTCTATTTTATTGTATTGTTTGTATTTTATTTTTTTTTGTATTTTATTTTTTTGTCAAGTGTGTTCTATTGCTATGCCAATGAGAGTCTCTTTAGGGGATGTAACATCACATTTAAAATGGCTATCCTATTAATCTGACATCTGAGATACTTAAATTTAAATATTTATACAATCCCTTCTCTTTTCAAAACTTGAACCATTAAAAAAAAATCTGTTCCATGGGAACCAATGTTTAATATTCAATTGTGAAATCAATTTAAGCTCCTTTGTTACTAAGAATAACAGTAACACTGAGACTGTATATTCTTTCCTAAATCCACCCCTTTTCTCTACCTCCAGAAAGATTTCATTTAAACAAAATTAGTGTATAAGTCCCTAATGAGATTCTGGTTTGGGGAGTGAGTCATTAACACCTCATGATATGCAAAGCTTCCCTATCTGTTATTTTGTTTAAAAAGAGATAACACCTCTTGGTAGTTCTCAAGCACATCAAGATAGTGAAGAAGATATTTTAGGTTCATGTTTACATTAAAATTATCCCCAGTTTCTGGAGACCCCACATTTGACATGGTACATCTGGATTTCAGCAGTATATATTTACAAAGTCTCTCCTATTGTTGTGGACAAGATGAGAAGATATGGGCTAGATGAAAATACAGTGGAGTAGATTTAGAACTGGTCGAATAACTGGACCCAAAGAAGAGTCATTAATACATCAATGTTAGTGTGAATGGAGGTCACCAGATGATTTTATAGTTATAATAATAGCCCAGCAGTGTTCACCACCTATTTTAATGGCATGGATATATCAATCATCAACAGACATTTACTAAAGCCTTGACAAAAGAAAAAAAATGAAATGGCCCATGCCCTCTAGTCACAACATGTATAATATTTACTTATATAAGTATATTCAAAATATACAAAAAATAAATATAAGGGTTTTTTTTTTAAGAAAAAAAGCACTGGGAATGAGAAGGGTAAAAATGACTTCATATAAAAAGTAGGACTTGAACTGAGTTTTGAAGGTAACTAGGAATTCTAAGTCTTAAAGGTGAGGTGAAATTATATTCTAGAAATGGGAGAGAGCCTGTATACAGGCACAGAGATGGGAGACAGATTGAAGTGTGTGAGGAATAGTAAGAATGCAAGTGTAGCTGGACCACATTAAATATAAAGTGGGTTCATATGTGGTAAGATTGAAAAGGTAGTTTAGAGCCAGATAGTAAAAAGTAAAAAGGCTGATGTATTCATATTTGATCCTAGATGTAATAGGGAACCACTAAGGTTTATTGCACAGGAGAAATATTAGGTCAGACCTGCATTTTCTATGTACAGAAGATAGGCAGGACAGAGAAAGCTAGAAACAGAACCAGTAGGTTATTCTACAGATGAAAAAAATGATGAAGGTTAAAATAAAGTGGGTTAACTTGAGTAGCAAAAAGGGGACACATCAGAGATATTAAGAGATAGAATCAACAGGGCTTAGAAACTATCACTGTATTTGTAAATACTATACATATGGAATGGATGACTGATATGTTGGATAAGAGAATTACTATCCAACATGTGTTCGCACCATAAAACAATGTACTTTGGTAAATTTCAATTCCACTCAATAGATATTAATTAAATCCTAGATATGTACAAGATATGATTCTATATAACTAGACATAACTAAAAGTATGACTTGATTTAACTAAAATAATCTCTACCCTCAAAAATCTTGCACTCTAAGAAGAGTCCAATGTGCACACAGATAATTTACCAGAAAACAATGTGAGGAAGGATAGATAACTGATCATTTGTCTAATTTAAAGGGTCTACATAGTAGCTAGAGTATGAGCTAGGCTGAGTAAGAAAAAAACTACAAGAGGTAAAGGTCAGGAAGGATTATAAAACTCTGTCAATTCTAGTCTGTACTACACACTGCTACCAAAATGATTTTTCTTAAACTCAGATGAACTTCAATCATTGCTTTTGCCTCTACAATTATATATAGAATGTCCTCTTCAGCTTTAAAAGTCTTTCTGGCCCCATCCTTTAGGCTCATTGGAATTTACTCCCCTTTCAGTACTAGACAATCCACACAAACTGACATTCTCTCTGTCACACACAACTTTCCATTTCCCATCACCATGCTTTTTCCTCAGCTGTCAGTTATCTGAAAGCAAAGACTGGGTCACCAATGACACAATGATATTGGGAGGGTGATATCTTGACTTGCAACTGAATTGGATTTCCTTCTGAGGCTAATTTTTGTGATGGCATGACATACAAGTCATTTGGATTTAAGTGATGGAGGACTGTGCAAAGTCACCTCTGGAGTCATTGTGGTTCAGCGACCAGATATAGATCAGAACAACTAGAGGTGGTCCACAATGCAGTGGGAAACTTTGCCCTTTTCAAGCTAAGGTCTCTCTCAGGCCTCTATTAGACTAAGGGAAAACCCATTCAGTAATTGGTAGTTGGTTGGCTGTTGTCCTTCATTCTTGAAGAGGACCAAAATGACATCCCTCTGTTAGAGCCAAGTTACAAGGTGTCTGATTGCATCTGATGATACCAGCAAGAGTTTGGACAGTTCTACCACAGAGTCAGCAGAAATAATCCAAGGGAGTGGATTCCCTAAATTTGTACATCTTGCATTTCTTTTGAAGTACTTCAATTCTGCTTTGTTCATAGAAAAGGCCTCCTTTACCTTCACAAAAAAAATAATCTGGGAGGGGAAGACCCTGAAGGTTTGTGGCCAAAACAGCAACAACAGCTGTTTACATTCATTCTGAGCCAATCAAGTCCCCCAAAATGATAAGATTGTATATCACACTTGGGTAGAGAAATAGTAGGTAAGGGTGGGATAGCCTATATGGACAAAGTAAAAGGAAAGAAGAAGGAATGAAAGAAGGGAGGAAGGAAGGAAGGAAGGAAGGAAGGAAGGAAGGAAGGAAGGAAGGAAGGAAGGAAAAGAGAGGAGGGGAAGGGAAGGGAAGGGGAGGGAAATTATTTGGATTTAAGTGAGGCAGTTGTACAAATTTGTGAGAAACAGGATTGTGGGAATCAATATGACTTCCCAAGAAGGGGCAGAGTTAGTCTGGACTAGTTTTTGCTGTCCATTGCTTCCCTGGTTGTGTACCCTTAGAAAGATCCATATATGCCTCTTAACACAGTTGTGGGGATCATTGGATTTCCCAGGAAAGGTCAAGGAGATAGACTAAGATGAGCTGCCACTGCCCATTGCTTCCTTTCGCAGAGCATCCCCTGGAAGATCCATTTTCACTGAAAGAATTCAGAGACAGAGTAGGCCGAGGAAGACATTATTTTTACACTTCTTCAGAGGAAGTGGGTATGGTGCTTTCTAGGAATATCCACACTGATACAAAAACTGAAATGAGGTTACACAGTTTTACTTTCTTGTTAGAGTTGGGGTTTGTTCAAATTCCTCACATTATTTCCCTACATTCCCTCCTTATGCAGATTACATAGGCATGGTAGTGAGAATACTTTTGACCAAGGCATGACCTCTAGTGTGCAAGTCGTTTGTCATATCCCCCACCCTTCTAGATTCCCTCTGAGGCCTAGATGTGCTCATCCATCATCCTTGCAAAATAGGTTATGCATGTTTATCTTACCACAAGCTCCCATTAGCCTAGGAATTTTACTATTTTTCAGGAATATTTATGGAACCAAAACAAGAGCAAAAACAATATCTCTTCTTACAATTCCCTCCTTTCCCTTTCAATAAGAGTTTTGCTTCCACATTTTCTTTCTCATGTGAACTCTTTCCCTCACCCATCTCCCTTTAAGTAAATATGGGAAGGGAAGGGAATAAGTTGATCAATGCATTGACAAATCACAAGGGAGCAGCCCCCTTTATAACAACAGATACAGAGACCCAAAAGAAAAATCAATGAATTGCCCATTTAGAAGTTTTATCTCATAAAGCAGATGAGGTAGGGGGAAGGGATCATCTGATGGAGTTTTCTAATCTAGAGGCTATTCAAGCCATCTTCAGTACATCTCATCATCTTTCCTTTACCTTCCTGAAGAAATATGCTTTCTTTGTAACCCTTCTTCTACAAAAGTGACCTTGGTACAATTTTAAATTGCCATTCCTCAGTCTTATATCTTTATCATTCTCATGAAATCACATTGGAATGCTGGCTAATTGTCCCTTATTCATCCCCAGGAGAATGGGATTTCACTGAGGAATTAATAACAGACTTCACCACATACATAATTACAATAAGCAATCAATTTTTTTAACACAATACATATCAAATCATAAAATAATTCCAATTGCTGGTCACATTACACTTCTTTTAAAGTATTTACAAAGTAGACCACAAACTATTCTTCTTTTAACAGTAACTAATAGAGGTAAGAATAATATGCTGATTTCACAAGCCCTTGACCTAATTGTCTCCATACTATTATTAAGAATTAAAAGGCACTAACTAATACAGGAACACACACACACACACACACACACACACACACACACACATACACGCACACATCTATGTGTATGCATATATGTATGTATATACACACATACATACATATATATATATATATATATATATATATATATATATATACATATGATATGTGTATACACACACATTTATCAACAACAGATGTCAAGGCTAAGTAGTTTGCTCTTGGGCTAAAATTCTAAGCTTAATAATTCAATCTTACTGTAGTAACTTCAGATGTTCCCATACCAGCCTATTATTTAATACATCTGGTATTATGTTCACAAAACTTTTGACTATAGGAATTTGCCGTTAGGAGAGCAGGGATATAACTAAAGCAAGGAAACATTTCTCTGACTTCATGTCAATTCCAGGCAGGAGTTGTGTATACTGTCAACTGACATATAGTTAGCCTTAAATTCTGCCAGGTGTCAGAGGAGGAAATTGAGTCAGGAAAATCCTACCTCAGCTCAGGTGGAAAAGTCATTCTACTAGACTTCCCATGAGATATCATCCTTTTGCAGTTCGTATCTGCACAGCATAGTTGGCATCATGGATCAGTGGCATAGAAAGTCTTTCTTGGTATTCACATCTGGAGTCAGACTCAGAAAAATAGTCAATTAACAGTCCCATAAAATCTTAAAATAGTCATCTCCAATAATCATCTTCAGATATGACTATAATATTGCATTAAGGTGAGTCTGAAATAACCTGCATGACTTTCTATATTTGTTCTAGTTTCTGATTAAATAAGAATATAAAAACCAAATTTACCATTTCTATCAGAAGTTATTGCTCTAATAGATTTACAATTTTTTCTTGAGCTTCTCTATCTTCTAACCATGTCCAGTCTAAAATAATGAGATGCACATATAATGAATTCAAACACTTACTTCAACTAATATTTAGGTCATGAAATGAATTCAAATCAAAATAGAAACATTTCACTTTTCCATCAATGCAAAGTATCAACCCCATCTAAGGAATTTATACTGAATTTTTTCCCCAAAATTGAAGATGTCTCTGATTTAGTCTCAGTAATTAACCCAGTCAATTATGTTAATACCCAATTGCCTTTGCATCATTTTTAAACCTGCAAGGACCTTATTTAATATAGAAACACCTCCAGAACAGCTAACTCCAAATCCCAGGCTTAGTCTATGGGACATTTACACTTTTGTTTGTTTTTTTAATCTAATTATTCCCATACCATTCAGAAAAAATGTTCTTATTCTAATGATTTTCTTTCACAAGACAATATGAGAATACCAACTTAATCAATTATTTGATTGAAAACAGCAAGATTCCACTATTTGCTACTTGCTTTAAGTATAGAAACATGACATAAAGATGAAAAGCAAAGACCTAATTAGATATTATCTCCACCTCATAGCCAGACTCAGGAACAGTCAGGTGGGAAAATCTTTCTTTTCTAAAGAACACAACAGGGAAACTGAGCCAGAAGGATCCCATCTCAGGCTGAGGCCAGGATTGTCCTTTCTGCTTTTTTTCTTTCCCTGAGGCAAACTTCTACCTGTAACAGTTATATTCTTCTCTGAGTAGCAGAACACAATTTGTTATTGTGCTAGAAGCTTTTACATCAGATGGCAAATTTCACTAATCAAAAATTTAACCAGGACAAACATCTCCAATTTAAACTTACTCTCATGCAAAAGTCAAGCACTAGAGATCATTTTCATATATTTTCAAATTATCACCAAAATAAGTTCCTTGTTTAGGAACTCCACGACTCAAACATGTTCTTTAGAGCTACTAGGGGCTGTACTTTTGACTAGCCATAAGAACTGTTCTGAATGGATAGAACACTCCTTTCCATATGTACACACAGAAATCAAATAGGAGTTTTAGGTTTTAGCATTAAAAAAAGGCAAAGACCTAATCTAACTTAGTTAACTATCTTACAACTTGACCCATATTCAAGGGGACTATGTAAATATGAAGTTTTGAGTAGTGACCTAGGTCACTTGATCCTGACCAAACAGACATCAATTTCCAAATCACTTAACAATAGAAAAGAATCAATATTTTCCTATATCTGTCTGGGCAACTCTGTGAATTAAAGAGTCCTTTTGGAAAATAACTGGACTGTGAAAGGAAATAGGGGGTGGGGAATGAGAAGACAGAAAATTCCCCGTCTTCCCCTAACCTGGAGTCATAAAATTCCTTGTCTCCCTTATCTTGTCGCTACTCTTTCAACCCCCATAAAACCTCTATATGAGCATAATTCACAGTAAGTTTGAATATGAAAATCATTATCAAGTTGTTACAGCAAATTAGCTCACAGATAGAAATTAGGCAGACCTAAAAATCATACAAAAAATTTACAAAACATTTCTTCAAAAAAATTTCCCTTTCTTAAAAAAAGTTTACATTTAATCATAAAACCCACTTGGATTTGGTTGACAAAAATTACAAGAAGAGATCAAAAACAAGGATTTTGCATAATTACCTAGTTTCCTTTCACCAGTATACTTTTTCTAAATGTTTGATTTATAGCAAAACCAATTTTAATTAAGACTTCCTTTTAAAAAAAGACAAAACTTGGAAGTTTATGATTTCTTAAATTGGAATCCTTCAAACTACAATGACAACAGCTTTTTAACCCATCCGTCATTTTTTAACGATTCTACTCCTAATACAATGACATTTAGATAAGAGAAATTGCTTTTTCAACAATATAGCTCATTATATATTTATGATTTTAAGCAACCCATTATCAATTTATATCAATGCATTTCCAAATCACCTTGCACACAAAATCATTCCTCTCATCCCCAACATGTGGACACTCTCACCCTAAACCATTTTATCCACATTTTCATGAGAGCCAAGATTTCAAATGAAAACTTTACCATCATAGCAAACATCAATACCATTATTACAGTATAACCAAACATAACATTTCCACACAATCACATATTCATCACATCCTTTTAAAAAAATAATTTATATGCAATAAAATTCAGATTTAAAAATTTCTTTCATATCATTTCTACCTCAAAGAGAACTTCTGAATTACAAAATTTAGAAATACAATAATAACATAAACAATAACTTCAGATAATATCAATTGCATTTCCAGAAATTATTGATCTTATTACTTTTGGCATTTAAAAATCATTTTAAAGTTTTTGGGTTTGGAACAAC
>CM053773.1:76992265-77010458 GCA_028658325.1 Potorous gilbertii
GAGGCAGGCAGGAGTCTTCTTAGTGGAGGGAAAAAAAGGAGAGCTGAGAAAAAAAACATAAAATTTTCTCTCATCACATTAGACTAAAGAAAGGAATAAAATAAACACTCATTTTGGTATGAAAACCTATCTTTGAAAGATACAGGAAAGTGGGGGAGAAGGAGATAAGCAGGGTAGGGGGGGATGATGGAAGGGAGAGCAATGGGAGGAGGGACCAATTTGAAGTCAACACTTGGAGAGGGACAGGATCAAAAGAGAGAATAGCAACAATGCGGGCAGGATAAGATGGAGGGAAATATAGTTAGTCTTACACAACATGACTATTATGGAAGTCACTTGCAAAACTGCACAGATACGACCTATATTGAATTGCCTGCCCTCCCAAAGGGAGGGTGGGGAGGGAGGGATGGGGAGAAGCTGGAACTCAAAGTTTTAGGAACATCTGTTGAATATTGTTCTTGCTACTAGGAAATAAGAAATACAGGTAACGAGGAATAGAAAGTGATCTGGCCCTACAGGGCAAAAGAGAAGATGGGGTAAGGGAAGGGGGGATGAAAGAAGAGAGGGCAGATTGGTGATAGGGTAATTAGAATGTTCAGTGTATTGGGGAGGGGGGAGGGGACAAATGGGGAGAAAATTTTGGAACCCAAAATCTTGTGAAAATGAATGTAAAAAGTTAAATAAATTTATAAAAAAAAAAAGAACTTATCACTGGTACTTATTATGGACTCTGAAATATATGATAATATATTCCATGAAAAGATGGTCTTATTGCCTTTGAGAAGATGATATAACAAGAACCTCTATGAGCCTCTTTGAGAACAATGTGTGATTCATCATTTCATTCATTTTCAATCACCTTCTCTTTTCTTTTTTGGCTTCACTTTTAGAGATATCATCAAAGGCAGTGCAATTTAACTGTTTAAATAGCATATCCACTAATTATTCATTGGACTAGATGCCACTCTTAAGAATACGAATGTTTGTTTCTAGATAGCTTAAAATTGGTGTGATTGTTTACATCAACAATTCTGTCATTATTTCTTGGACACTTTAGAATACAAAGAATCACAACACAGTACCATTTTACAGTATTCTTTGTTTCATCCAGATAAATAACTTACCATCAAAAGGCCAGTGTAGATAGATAGATAGATATGCATTCCTTTAGTTGGTTCAGTTGGTACTCAAAAAAAAGGAAAATCAATCTTTTGCCAAGACTTTGATGAAGATCTATCCAGCATGGTATGACATATGAGAGTTTACCCTGCTAACAACCTTAAAGAGTTGGAGCCAAAATAACCAAGAGAAGCCAGGAAACTGACTGAATTCTCCCCAGTTTCCCTCAGAAACACCATTAAATCATGGCTCTAAGCATATTCTGAAGTGACAAAACCTGCCTAAAGGTAGAGTGAAAAATTTTCCAGCTTGAAATAACTTAGAAATAATTCAGGATATGTCTCTCTCACTTAGGTAAAAGGCACATTTCAAAAGAGATGGTGTCCAGGCAAGTCAGTGGAAGCCTCTGAGCCTTAGCACAGATCATCAACTGAGACTCTTCAGTCCTGATTTAGCAGGCTAGGTGTAAGATATTCAACTCCTGTGCAGAAGGCAAATTGTGATTCCCCAGAACCCCCGTAAAACTAAAACAACTAGGTTGAGCTATCCTCATGGCAGAAGGCAAGACTCAAACAGCTGTAACCTCAGTGTGGAAAGCCAGTGACAAGGTGCCTGGTCCCAGCATTAAAATCTTGTAATGGTAGCATTTGTGCCTCAGGACCAGAGCTCAATTTTAAAGTAAAAAAAAAAAGAAATCTTGAAAAATGAGCAAGAAACAGAAAGGGCCCTGAATATAGAAAGTTCCTATGGATGTAGGGAAAATTAAAATACAAACTCCAAAAATGACAATAATGTCAAAATGCCTCCATGGAAATCCCCAAAAGGTAATATGAATTGATTTCAAGTCCAAAAATGTCCTCTTTTAAATGCTTGAAAAGGATTTTATAAATTATTTAGAGAGGTAGAAGAAAATTGGAAAAAGAAATGAGTTATGCAGGAGAATTATGAAAAAAGAGTCAATAGCTTGGAAAAGAAAGCAAGATAAACCAACAGAAGAAAAGAACTCCTCAGAAAATAGAATTGTCCAAATTGAAAAAAAAATCCTAAAGAAAACAAAGCCTTTAAAAGTAGAATTGCTCAAATGGAAAGGAAGACATAGAAGTTAACTGAAGAAAATATTTCCTGAACAATTAGAATTGGGAAAGAGGAAGGTAATGTCTCTATGAGGTATGAAAAATCAGCTCAATAAAATCCAAATAACTAAAATAATAGAAGAAAATACAAAATACTTCATTGGAAATACATAAACTGGAATTTAGATTTATGAAACATAATTTAAGCCATATTAGACTACATGAAGGCCATGATAAAAACAACAACAAGAAAACCTGAACAGCATCTTTCAATAAATTTTCAAGGAACAACTACACTGAATTCCTAGAACAAAAAGGTAAAGAAGTCATTAAAAAATCTACCATTCACCTCCTGATAGAGATCCTAAAATTAAAACTCCAAGGAATTTTGTAGCCAAATTACAGAACTATCATGTCAAGGGGAAAATACTGAAAGCAACCAAAAAGAAACATTTCAAATATCAAGGAGTCACAGGCAGGATTGCACAGGCCTTAGCAGGAAGACAAAAGAGTTAAAATTACAACTAAGAATCAAATACCTAACAAAACTGAGCTGACTTTTCATGGGAAAAGATAAGCATTCAAGAAATAGGGAACTTTCAAACTTTGAAAAGACCGGAGATGAAGAGAAAATTCAATCTTCAAATGAAAGACTCAAAAGAAGCAAAAAAAGTAAACATGAAAGAAAAAAAGATGTTTTTTTTCAATAAGATTAAACTGTTTATATCCCCACATTAGAAGATGATACTTGTGACTCTTAAGAACTATGTTCCTATTTGTGTAGTTATAAGGCGTATACATAGAGGATATGTGTGTAAGGTGATTTTGATGTTATGATATATAAAATAATTAAGGGTGGAAAAGAAAGATTATATTTGGGATAAGAGGAAATAGAGAGTTAGAATAGGGTAAATTTCATCACATGAAGAGGTGCAAAAGACCTTTTACAATAGGGGGAAAGAAGAAAGAGGTTTAGCTCTATTTGAACCTTATTGTCATTGGCTTTTGCTCAAAGATGGAATAGCACATTCAGTTGGGTTATAGATATTTATCTTATGCTGTAGGGAATTAGGAAGGGAAAGGGAAAGAAAAGGGAATCGAGGAACTGAAAGAAGAGAGAGCAAAGGGAGTACAGAACAGGAAGGGGAAGAAAAGGGAGAGATGATAAAAGGAAGGAAATATTGAGGGACTTGCTAGCCAGAAGCAAAACACTGGTGAGGAGGGACAGGATGAAAGGAGAGAGAAAGATAGGATTGCAGAAAGATAGGATGGAGAAAAATACATAATCAATAATCATCAATGTTAATATGAATGGGATGAACTCTTATACAAAATGGAATCAGATAGCAGAGTGGGTTGAAAACCAGAATCTTACAACGTGTTGTTTACAAGAAACACATCTGAAGCAAATAAATACACACAGAGTAAAGGTAAAGGTCTAGAGCAGTATATATTATGCATCAGCTGAAGTTAAAAAAAGCAGGGGTAGTAATCATGATCACAAACAAAACAAAAGGAAAAAATCAATCAAATTAAAAGAGTTAAGAAAGGAAACTACATCTTGCTGCAAGGTACCCTAGATAATAAAGTAATATTAGCACTGCATATATATTCCCCATGCAGCATAGCATCCAGATTCTTAGAGGAGAAATTAAATGAGTTACAGGAAGAAAGACACAGGAAAACGATAGTTTTGGGGGACCTTAACCTCACCCTCTCTGAACTAGATAAATCTAACCACAAAATAAACAAGAAAGAAGTTAAGGAGGTTAATAAAATTTAAGAAAAGTTAGATATGGTAGGTCTCTGGAAAACATTGAACGGTGACAAAAAGTATTTTTTTTCTCATTGGCACACGGTGCCTACACAAAAACTGACCATGTACTAGGGCATAAAAACCTCAAAATCATATACAGAAAGGCAGAAATATTAAGTGCATCCTTTTCAGATTATGATCCAATAAAAATACCTGTAATAAAGGGCCATAGAAAGATAGATTAAAATTAATTGGAAATTAATCTAATCCAAAAGAATGAGTGAGTCAAATCATACAATCATACAAATCAAACAAATCATAAAAACAATCAATAAGTTCATCAAAAAGAATGGAAATAATGAGACAACTTACCAAAACCTATAAGATGCAGTCAAAGTGGTTCTAAGGGGAAATTTTTCATCTCTCAAAATTTACATGAATAAAACAGAGAAAAAAGAGATGGACGTGAAACTAAAAAAAATAGAAGAACGAACTAAAATCTTCAATTAATAGCAAATTAGAAATTCTGGAAATCAAAGGAGGGATAAATAAAATTGGAACTAAGAAAAGTATTGAACTAACTAATAAATCTAAGAGCTGACTTTATGAAAAAACAATAGATAACCTTTGATTAATTTGGTTAAAAAAAAAAGAAAGAAGAAAACCAAATTACCAATGTCCAAAATGAAAAGGTTGAATTCACCACCAATGAAGAAAAAATTAAGGTTACTATTAAGACACATTTTGTCCAACTGTATGCCAGTAAATCTGGCAATCTAAGTGAAATGGATTAATATTTATAAAAGTGTAAATTACTCAGAACAACAGAAAAGGAAAGAAAATACTTAAATAACACCACTGTAAAAATCAAATTTGAGCAAGCCATCAATGAACTCCCTAAGAAACAATCTCCAGGATCAGATGGATTTTTAAAATGAATTCTACAAAGCATTTAAACAAGAATTTATTCTAATACTACACAAACTATTTAGGAAAATAGATGAAGGAGGAGTCCTACCAAATTCTTATTATGACACAAATATAGTCCTAATACCTAAACCAGGAAGAGCTAAAATAGAGAAGGAAAATTATAGACAAATTCTCCTTATGAATATTGATGCAAAATTTTTAAATGAAATATTAGCAAAGAAATTATAGCAATTTGTCATCAGGATAATGCATTACGGACAGATGAGATTTATATCAGGAATGATTCATTATTGGGAATCTATCAGCATAATTGACCATATCAATGACAAAAATGATAGAAATCATATGAACATCTCAATAGCCACAGGAAAGCTTTGAATGAAATATGGAAATTCAGTCACATTAAAAAACACTAGGGAGCATTGGAACAAGTGGAGCTTTTCTTAATCTGATGAGCAGTACCTATCTAAAACCATCATCAAGTATTACATACAATTAGGATAAGCTGGAAATACTCCAGTAAGATCAAGGGTGTATCATAGATGTGCATTATCAACACAGTTATTCAATATTGTACTGGACATATCAGCTTTAGTGACAAAAGAATTGAAGAAATTAAGATAAATAATGAGGAGATAAAAATCTTTGAAAATAATGTGGTGGAGTATTTAAGAAACCTTGAAAATAAACTAAAAAACTACTTTAAAAAAACTAGCAAAGTTGCAGGATATAAAATAAATCTGCATGAATCATAAGCATTTCTATATATTACCAACAACATAAGCATAGTTTGAATGCTTGGCATTTCAACTCGAACAAGGACTTCAGCGTCTGGTACCTTATCCTGTTAGGTGATCCTCAGAATCTTCCTAAGACAGTTCAAATGAAATCAATTCAGTTGCCTGCATGAGAGTTGGTATACGGCCCATGTTTCATAGGCATACAACAATGAGATCAACACAGATTCTGAAGACCTTCAGTTTGATAGTCAGTCTAATACCTCTTCTCTCCCAAACTTTTCTTCAGAGCCTCCCAATTACTGAGCTAGCTCTGGCAAGGTGCGTGTCAACCTCATCGTCAATGTGTACATTCCTGGAAAGTACACTACCAAGGTAACTGAACCTCTACACAGCATTCAAAACTTCTCCATTTGTTTCAGTTGATGGTTCCACATATGAATGGTGTGGTAGTGGTTGATGGAGCACATGTGTTTTCTTGGTGTTAATTATTAGGTGAAAATTAGTAAAAGTAACAGAGTATTGATCCATACTTTGTTGCATCTCAGTTTCAGAGGCCGCACTGAGTGCACAATGACCTGCAAACAGAAAATTATGAACCAAAACTTCCTCCACCTTGGTCTTGGCTTGTAGTATTTTCAAATCAAATAATTTACCATAAATCCAGTAGTTGACCTTGATGCCTTGTTCATCCTCATTGAAATATTTGACAGTGTCAAAAAGTCAATGTTGATAATCATCTTCTGTTTGATAAACTGAAAGACTCCAGCTACTGGGATACTCCAGCTACTTGTGAAAAAAGATACTCCAGCTACTTGTGAAAAAATAGTTGGGGAAACTTAGAAAATAATATGGCAGAAACTAGGCATAGATCAACATCTCACACCCTGTACCAAGATAAGGTCAAAATGGGTACAGAATTTAAACCTAAAGGATGAAATCATAAGCAAATTAGGAGAGCAAAGAAGAGATTTATTTATCATATCTAAGAAGAGAATGATTTGTGACCAAAGAAGAAATAGAGAACGTTATCAAAAGCAAAATGGATTTTTATTACATTAAATTAAAAAGATTTCGCAAAAAACAAAATTCATGTAACAAAGATTAGAGGAAAAGCAGAAACAGTGTTTCTGATAAAGGCCTCATTTCTTGAATATCTGGAGAACTCAGTCAAATTTACAAGAATACAAGTCATTCCTCAATTGATAAATGATCAAAAAATATGAACAGTCAGTTTTCAGATAAAGAAATTAAACCTCTCTCTAACCATATTAAAAAATACTCTAAGTCACTATTGAATAGAGAAACATAAACTAAAACTACTCAGAGGTACTACTGAATACCCTTCAGATTGGCTAATATGAGAATAAAAGGAAAATGGTATATGTTGGGGCAGATGTGGGAAAATTGGAACACTAATGTATTGTTGACAAAATGAACTGTTCTAACATTTCTGGAGAGTAATTTGGAACTATGGTGAAATGGTTAAAGAACTGTGCCTTCCCTTTGATCCAGCAATATCTCCACTAGGTCTGTGTCCTAAAGAGATAATGAAAGAGACTGCATACAAAAATGTTTATAACAGCTCTTTTTGCGGTGGCAAAGAATTGGCAATTAAGATTCCCATCAATTGGGAAATGATTGACGAGGTGGTATGCGAAAATAATGTAATACAATGGTGCTATAAGAAATGATGAGCAGGCAGATTTCAGAAAAATGAAAACAACCTTGAAAGACTTACATGAACTGAAGGTGACGGAATGGAGCAGAACCAGAAGAGCATTGTACCTAGAGACAACAACATTGTGCAATTAAACATTTTGATATACTTAGTTCTCAGCAACTCAGGGCTCTATGACAATTTCAAAAAGATTCCTGATGGAAAATGCAGAGAAAGAACTATGAAGTCTAAATGGAGGTGAAAGTATATAATTTTCACTTTTTTGCTTTTGTTCTCATTTTCCCCTTTTGTTCTAATTCTTCTTTTACCACGTGACTAGCATTTAAATATGTTTGACATGATCATACTTATATATAACCTATATCAGTTTGCTTGCTGTCTTAAGGATGGAGGAGGAAAAGGATGGAGGGAGAATAATTTGTAACTCAAATTCTTACAAATACAAATGTTGAAAACATTCTTCACATGTAATTGAAAAAAATACTATCAAATATTAAAAGGAAAAAATAATGCTAAGTATACAAATAAAATTTATAAAAAGAAATCACATTTCCTTCCAATTGCAGAATGAGTCATCTGAGTAGGACTTTGTGGAGGTAACAATAAATAACTCGGACTTATTTAGCCTTATCAGACTTATTTAAACCTTGAGGTTTAAAACATTCTTTCCTAATAATAAATCCAAGTGGAAGGTCAAAGAAAATATTAATTATTCAAAATTATTGTGTGATTGCTTCAATTCAGGTATTGTTTCCAATACTACTTTTCTCAACACATCTGTGTCTGTTTCTGCAGTGTGATTCTTGGCTATTTCCTTCTCAATATTCACTAAATGACATCTCTCTAATACAGTGGAGTCCTTTATTTTCTCCCAAAAATGTAAGAATGGCAATCGACCTGCTTATCTATCATATTTCATTCTTTCCATTTGACCAACCCATTTCTTTTTCCTATCATACAATTCCTTGATGACATCCCTTACTGATTCTTCAGAGTTTCACGTTGGTGATATGTTGTGGTCTACTCATACTCACCCTGTGCCTTGTCACAAATTGAAATAGGTAATAATTGTTTAGGGAATCAGTTTCTGACATAAATTGTTGAGCAAGCTCATCTTGTTTTACCCCCATAGGCACTCTGGGCTGAAGAGTTTGCTCTTAGTAAACTCATCCATGATAAACACTACATGCTTTCTATTTAATCAATCTGTTTTTATTATGCAAATGAAGAGATGGAAAATAATGGTGTTAGAGCTTGTATTTGCAACAGACAAGTTGTAAAAGCGGGTATGCTTCACAGTGAAGTTCTACTCTGGAAAGTGGCATTCATAGATGGATTTCTCACTTTTTCCCTTGTGATAAGTGAAGTCACTAGCATAGCCTGGAAATGATGGAATGACTCATTGCATGGCTGATCCCTTAAAACTGGATTTATTTTCATTTTTTCATAGAACTCTGAAATTCTTTTCAGTTTGTGGCACTGAACCTAATTTTTGTTATAGATGTACCTAGTCAATCTTCCTCTGATACACACTTATACACAAACACACACCATGTATGCATGCATGCACACAACAAACATATACATTGTATATGTGCTTACACATACATATATGCATATATACATGTGTCTATATAGAGATATACATATACATGTACATATTGGTCTCTCTCTGCTTATGTGTGAATACACACACATATAGATATATAACATATATAAATATAAAATTACATACAAATGTACGTACATGTGCATACATTTTTGTGCATGTATATACAACATAAGCACATATATTCATTTATAAGTACAAATATACATGGATATATACTTATATGAGCATGTATTCAATATATATTTATGCATACATTCATATACACATGTATACAGTACATGTATACATATACGTGCATACACATATGAATCCAGAGAGTGTGTTTTTGTGTGTGTCTGTGAGAGAGAGAGAGAGAGAGAGAGAGAGAGAGAGAGAGAGAGAGAGAGAGAGAGAGAGAAGGACACAGAGAAATTTCACTTACTGGTGTATTTTTTTTAAAAAAAACTGATGTATTCATTTTTGCATGTTATCTTTTTAATAAACTCATAACAAAGCAAATAAAATTATTAAACAACTTTCTGCCAACTAGCATAAACATTAGCTAAACATGATTAAATGTTTTTAAAATTTATGCTAATCTCTCCTAAAGCCATTTTAAGAATTGATATGCAAAAAAGAAAATTTTAGTTTTTAACGCCATTAAAATTTGAAATGAAGGAATGAGTATTTGCTAGATGACAGAATATTCCCCATGAAATACTATGATTGAATAGGAAAAACAAATGAGCAAGTTTGAATAAGGCATATTTAAAAAAATAATTTCTAGATGGATTGTATAACAGGAAGAATTTTAAAAGTGAATTCCTCACTTACAAATGTGTCTTCTACATAAACATTTGCTTCCTTGAAGATTGCATAGAAAATTAGCCTAAGATGATTTCAGTCACTGTGTCCAAACACAATCTAATACTCTTCGCATAGTTTCATGATGTACATTCTATACTGTTGTAGGTGTTCTCTCTGCAAAAGGCATCCATTTTTATACCAACACATTATATTGTTTGTTACATTCAGCTCTGAGTCACATTATTCAAGTTTCTTTTAGTGACTTAAAATTTTAATCACTTCATCTTCACTTTTATCTACAATTTTCATTGATAAGGAAGATATAGAAGAAATACCTATTCGAGCTTGTGATTTCTATTTAAATATTTTCAATTTTCCTAATAAAATAAATTGGACTTTGAGTTGAACACTTCATATTCTAACTTCTCCCTAACTTTCTAATTTTATTTCATATTGCTACTCTTCATGGACTCTTCTAGTCAAGCATACTTTTTATCTCTTCCCTACCCAATAAGTGATCTCCTTCATCTGGATTGCATTTCCTCTTCTTCTTTTCCTGGAAAAATACCTAGCTTCCTTCAAAGCATATCACAAGGGTTATCTATTATATGAGGACATTTTTGAGCTCTCCAATTATTAGAAATATTTCCCTCAAAAAATAATTTCATATTGTTTTGTTTATTCTTTGTATTGTACAACTTTTGTGTACATGTTTTATCTCCCCAGCATAATGTAATCCTTGATATAAAAAGATAAAGGATTCATCGATAGATATTGCTACCAATCATACCTATCAATACACAGACACAGTCTGGTGGGAGTACAGTCTTACGCTACACAAAACCTAATATTCCATGAGTAGCATTTCCAAAATTCTTACATAGCACAACGCAGAATTGAAAACAAATGAATTTTCACATGAAACGAAAGGTAGATTCACACATTAAAGAAATGAGAGAAGATTCACATGTGGTGAAATAATGAACTCATCAGCAAAGGATAGAGGATTTAGTTATATATCAAGATGGAATTTTGAAAACAGAACATGAGCTGATTCTATATCACCAGAACCAAAATTTCAATGACAGCTACACAGTTCCAGCTAGAGATGTGACTTGCTATCTCAGGCAAATGATAGCAATATTTAAATTACATTATGAGAGTATTTTTATGACTAGGACTATTCTGTTTTCCTTATTTTGCTTAATGTCTTACAGTAAGTTAATCATGGAACAAAGATTAAGAAAGAAGATGGACTCCATTTCATCAGTTCAATAACAATTTCCTTTATCACCTAAGTCAGAAATGAATTTCAAGTCCTGTAACACTTTTATAGTGCATTTAAGATATTTGTTACATACTACAATATGTTGTAGCTATTCTGTGTTTATTATGCACTAGTAGTATAATAATGTTGCAGGTAATGTAGCAGAGTGGAGACAGAGAGATAGGCACAGAGACAGATAGAGACAGAGGGAGAAAACACTGTGGAGTCAAGGATATTGGAGAAGCTAGAGTGTATTCAAACTAGCATGGTGGCAACCAAGATAAGATGCTATCATATAAGGATGGATTCATGGAACTCAGTATTTTTAGTTTGAATAAGAGAAGATACGGGGTGAGGGGGAAAGACAAGATTGATCTCTTCAAATATTTGAAGGACTGTCAAATAGAAGAAGCAGTAGATTCACTCTACTTACTCCAGGGAACAGGCAAGGAATAATGGGTCAAAAAAGTCTAGAATGTGATAAAATTAAAAAAAAATAAAAACTTTAACCTAGATTCAGTATTAAAACAGGCAACAAAAAATTCTTTCTAATGATTAGAATTGTCCAAAGTAGACTCTTTTTCTTTTGGGTATATAGTGAGTTAACTTCCATTGGAAATTTTCAAGCAAAATCTAGATGACTAGGGATAGCTGTCTTTAGAGGTCCCTTCCAAATTTTATTTTGGATTATTTTGTGTGCTGAGGTCTGACATGAACAAGTCATTTGCCTTTGAGTAAGTCATTTGACCTTCTTTTTCATCAGTGGTCTAACTAATAAAATAAAGGAATCAAACTAGATGATTTCTAAAACTATCTAATATGCTCCATGTGGGTTTCATTGTAGGCTCTGGTTCCACTCTCCCAGGGCCAAGCTGCTACATCTCCCCATCAGTGTCTCAGGAACCCTGAGTTCTTTGGAGGTGTCTCTTCTCTACTGTTATTGGTTCAACTCCTCATAGGTTTTTTCTCTATTTTGGGGGAGGGAAGCAGTGACTATTATTTCAATCTGATTCAACCACTTAACATAGATTGGATTTTACAAAGAGATATTAAGTTTGTACATATAGCAGAAACAAAATATCAACATTCTGTCCCCTTCGTTGGAGGAAGTTATTCTCTTCCCTAGAATTTCACTCAATTATTGTATAGTGTCAATCTCACTAAATTAATATCTAGAGGTGACATTGCTACTGAGTCCTTGTCTCAGTCATTTTTAATTAGGGTCACAAAGATCAGTCCTAAAAGGTACACTATTTGCCTTTCCAGGATAAATGCTATATTCATTTCAAATGTAGAGGATCAGGATGCTAAGGAAGGCTCTACTTCCTACATACATTGGGGACATCAATATTGTTCTGGGTGCAAACCCAAAAGTCAGGATAATGAGATTTCATGGAATGCTCTGGCCCTTTCAAACTCATCAGGTCATAGATTCCTTTCTCTTCACTGGTTGTTGAGCTCCCTCAGGAGTGCCAAAGCAAAGATACCAACCTAAAGTTGACAGCCTTTTTGAATGCCTCAAAGGATACTCAAATCCTTCTATGAAGTTCATGGTTGCAGGACTGGAACCAGTTGTAGATGTCTATGAATTCTCCAGCCTCTCAAGGCATTGCTCTAACAAGTCATCATGTGTACCCAAAAAGCAGCCCTCTGGTGTCCTCTCCATGGATTGATGCAATCTCATAAGCATTATAAGGCAATCATTTTTGACTATTATCTTTTAAACTTCATAATGGCTTAGGCTAGACTTGTCAAATCTGCCAAGGCCTGAAAAACTTGTGAGTGAACCTGAACCTGATTAGAATATAATTTGGAAATATTTAACCAAATAATGTCTGTATCAGTAAGTATTCCAACACACACAGGGGAGGCTGCTGTCACAGGGTCTTAGATCTGTATTCATAAAAGGAAAGACAACTTTTGAGGGGTTAACAATCACTTTAATCAAGCACATGTATCATTTCTTTAGCCAAGAACATATATCATCCACCTAGCTGAGGGAAGTCAGCACCCTGTATTACAAAGAAAATACAGAGAAATCAAAGATCAACAGATATGGCTTCCTCCGTCTCCCTAATTTGACAGACAGGTCCAGCTGTCTGACCGTGGTTACCAGAGAGCGAAGAACTGACATCTGGATTTTCGAAGGCAGGGGACTCCTTAGCAGCTTCCCAGAGTCCTCATCTGGCCAAACAAACACTTCCAGTCAGCAAGCCCCCAAATAAAACCTGCACTTCAGAGTCTTTATACACTTTTTAGAGCCAAACATCACCACATCACTTGAGAAACTGTGCCTCATTAACAAAAGGCATGAATGTAAATCTTCCCAGGTATGCCAATGGGTGAGAAAGATCCTCCTCAATAACATTGTTCAGAGGCACTTTTAGTAAAACAAAAACAGAAAAAGATCCTATTTTGCTTGCCTTTATATCCCACCATTCCAGGATCCTTGGCCTTACAATCTAAATGGTCATGGATACTGGAACAAATAGGCATTAACATTTAAGTAAATATAGCATAATTCACATTGTGCAGAATACATAACATAACAACTTATTACCAGGGTAGCCAAATGGCTTTAAACAAACACAAAGGCAAATGTGCAACATAACATTTATTCACAAACAGAAATGTCCAAGCAAAGTCCTTTTGGAGGCATGTTCCTACCCACCCTGCACTCTCAGATATAGGCTGTAATAAGCCCTGCTTCCAAATCCTGAGGGCCTGCTAGACAACAAAGTCATCAGGGTGCAGTCCTTGGGGGGTGCAGGGCACTTCCACCCCACCCACCATAGGCAACTCCACCTCCTGTGTCTCAAACTGTCCCAGCAGAACACTGCAAAAAAGCACACTGAATTCCTTGCTGTGGAGGGCTGAACTCTGAGCTCCTGGAGGAGGAGCAGGAGCTAGCTGCTCCCAGCTCCCACCTGAGTCTGTGCACTAGTAGCTCTCTGCTTCTGTTCCTCTCACCTCACCAAGGTTAGCACACAGAACATTCTCTGCTTCTGCAGGATGAGTACAAATACACTTTTACACTAGGGTTCCAGGGCTCCATTCCAAATTATTGCCTCTCTGCTGTGTTTTCTGAATGCAATACACTTTCAAGAACTTCACTTCTCCAGCACAGTCTGCAGCTGGGGTAATCCACTTGAACCCTGACTCTGGTCACTCCCTAGCTCCTGGGTCTCCACAGAAGCATAGCTAGCGTTATCCCAGTCCCCATACTTTCTTTTTAATTTATGCAGATGCCATCCTCACTGACATAATGTATCAGTAAGCACCCCAACCTACGCAACGGTGCCTGCTCACAGATTCTTAGATCTGCATTCATAAAAGAAAGGCAACTTTTGATGGGTTAACAAACACTTTAATCAAGCACATGTATCATTCGTTTAACCAAGTACATATGTCATTCATCTAGTTAAGGGAAGTCAGCACCCTGTACTTCAAAAAAAAAATACAGAGAAATCAAAGATCAACACACATCGCTTTCTCTGCCTGACTGTAATTCAGCAGACAGTTCCAACTGTCTGAACATAGTTTCCAGAGAGGGAAGCACTGATATCTGCATTTTCAGGTGGCTTCCAGAGGCCTTTTCTGGCCAAACCAACATTTCCAGTCAGGAAGTCCCCAAAAACAACCTGCACCTCAGACTATTTATACACTTTTTAGATCCAGAGGTCATCACATCCTTTGAGAACCAGTGCCTCATTGACAAGTGGTGTGGACCTTCCCAGATCCGACAATGAGTAAGAAACATCCTCCTTAATCACATTATTCAGAGAAATTAGCAAAACAAAAACAGCAAAAAGATCCTACCTTATCTGCCCTTACAATATTTCACAAAACATAGAGATTATTACATTTTAAGATTAGTCAATATCTGCTCTTTTACATTCATTTTCAGTTTTGTGTGACACTTCATGACTCCATTTGGAGTTTTCTTAACAGAAGCACTGAAGTACATTGACATTCTTTCTCCAGCTCATTTATAGATGGCTAAACTGAGGCAAACATGGTTAAGTGACTTGTCCAGGGTCAGGCAGCTAGTGTCTAAGGGGAGATTTGAACTCAGAAGGATGAGTGTTCATGACTCTAGGCATGGCTCTCTAGAACACTCTGCCATCTAACTGACCAATAAGTGACCCATGGGGATGCTTTATACATGATTAGCAGTACCCTCTATTTGAATTTATCAACACTGCCTTAAACCATATCTGAAATATGTCTATATTCCCTGTAGTACTAACCATTATGCTTTAAGTATTTGTTAAATAAATGATAGGGTAAAATAATTAATTCATGAATTAATGAACACAAAGAAAACTTTAACCTCAATGAAAAATATGGAAGATTCCAATAAGATTAAACCTTAGAAATTATTTCACATATATTGAAAAATTTTTATTGCAAATTTTCTTTCATTTTTTCCCCTTAGAGGAAGTGGTTGTGCCTTAATTTACCAGTTAGAGAACCACAGGTATGGAAGTGTTGCTACTGTTGAATTATTTCATTTTATGTCCAACTTTTTGTGACCTTTTTTGGGGTTTTCTTGGCAGCAATACTGAAGTGGTTTGCCATTTCCTTCTCCAGCTCATTTTATACATGAGGAATTAAGATAAACAAAGTTAAATGACTTGCACAGGGTCATGCAGCTAGTAAGTGTCTGAGGTGGGATTTAAATTTAAATTTGGTGTGATAAGTTTTCCCTTTCATAATCAGGCAAAGATTCATATACATACCCACATACATACACATGTGCCTCACATTTCTTGCAATTAATCAAGGGATTCAGCATGAAGGATTTAGTATTTGAGTTAGATCTCAGGTCCTAGGTAGTATTTTGAGAGATGAAGATGGGGAGATAATCTTGAGAGCAAGGACATCACAACTAAAGGTTTAGAGGCAGGAAAGTACAAGTTCTCTTTGGAAGACAGTGCAAGACTTCCTTTGACTTTATGGTAGAATATATGCAGGAATGAGAAAATCCTAGAAAGATAGAATAAAACTATGTTGGAAATGGCCTTAAATATTAGATTAAGAAGTTACTTCAATAGGTAAATAGTAGAGAGTCATTGTGACTGGTAGATTTATGTTTGTGTACTTTTTTAGGGTAATGTTTTAGATGTGATAGAGAAATATCTTTAGTGTATCTGATAGTTCTTTTTAATCCCCTCATCTTTTATGGCAAGTGAAATAACTAGCAGTGATTATTAGTAGACATTGGATGTTTTATCCATATTACATTCTCCTTTTGACTAAGAGTTCGTTACATCTTAAAATAAGTGAACAAACATGTTTCAGAGCTAGCCCATATGGATATATTATGGTATTTAATATTTATTTTGTTACACGGTTTATAATTTTCTCCTCATAACAAACCTTTTAAGTAGACAGTGCAAGTAATATTATCTTTGTTTTACAGATAAGGAAATTAAACTGATGAAGGCACTTTTTCAGGGTACAAAAGATAGGAATATCAGACCTGGGACGTGTTTCTACTTTGATATCTCAGAAAATCTGAAGGTAGTATTTTCACATTTAAAAAAAAAACCCTATTTTCTCTCATCATCTTGAAAGACTGAGACACTCATATAAAATCTCTAGAAACACCCTCTTGAGGATTTCTGGGGGTGTGAGGTAGCAGAAAGTAGAAGAGGACATAGAAGTTATTAGGTTTGGACATTCAGCTATAGTAGTAGTGATGAAAGAGGAAAAAAAATAGATAGGTAATTAAGGATCTGGAGCTATAAATCTCTGAATGCAGGAGCTAAATATTGAGTAAATTTCTATGAAAAGAAGTAACTGGAGACAGGGATACTATTAGTTAAAAAGGATATTGCAACACTCCTGGGAAGAGGCAATTAATTATGAGAAAAGTTAGGAAAACAATATAGCAGCAATTTGGTAGAGACCAACAAATTAGACGAATAAGGAAGACAATACCATTCACAACCACAGGAAGAATAGAAAGGAATATGGAAAATAAAATAAATAGTTTTAATTATATAAATTTTAAACATTATACAAAGCCAAAGTAGTTATGATTACCTCTAAAGAGTTAAATGGGGAAAATATACTGAGAAATTTAGGTGAGAAAGTGTTCAGGTTCAGGATTTAAAAACAATTGGGTTCAAACTTAGAAGAGCAAGAGTCATCCCCCAAAACATAAATGCTCAAAGAATAAGGACAGGAAATTGTCAAAGAAAGAAATTCAGGCTATTAACAATCATGTGAAAGTATTCCAATTCACTATGTATTGAAATATAAATTAAAACAACTTTGTGATTTTATCTAATCTCATATTATTGATATAGATGACAAAGAAAGAGAGAAATGAGGGGAAAATGAAAGAAAGAAAAAAGAAAAAAAAAGAAATGGAAGAGAAAAAGGAAGAGAGATAGAAAAAAGGAAAAAGAAAGTAAATTGACAAATATTAGAGTTCCTTTAGGAAGTAAAGAAACATCAATCCCCTGTTGGTACATATAGTTTGAAACAGTGATATCACTACTAAACTGATACTCCAAAGATATCAAAGGAAGAGCAAAAGTCCCTACCTGTACAAATATATTAACGTCAGCCTTTTTATATCAAATGTCTGGAAATTAAGACAGGGTGCTCTTCAATGGCTGGACAAATTAGTTCATATAGTTTATATAGTAAAGGAATACTATTGCAATTACGAGGAATATTTTTTAAGAATAATTTCAGAGGAAGTGGGAAATTTTTTTTTATTAACTGATAAATAATAAAGTAAGCCAAGCCAGGAGAATGTTGCATTTAATAACAACAGTATAAATAAAAACACTGTTAAAACTAAAGGTCCCTGGTTAGCATAATAAATAGCCATGATTCTAGTGAACCAATGAAGAAACCTAATACCTTCTGACAAGGAAGTAATGGATCCCAAGATAGTGAATAAGATATAGGTTTTCAGACATAGCCAGTATAGGGAACTGTTTTTTCTTGAATGCACATAATTGTTTATTTGTTATTCTCTTCTTCTTCTTCTTCTTCTTCTTCTTCTTCTTCTTCTCTCTCTCTCTCTCTCTGTCTCTCTCTGTCTCTCTCTCTCTCTCTCTTTCTCACCCCCCTCCCTCCAGGCAGGATTTTCCTGCTGATATCTAGGTGTTGTTTCATATTGATAGAGAAAATGCTTACTCATTGTGTGGGGTCTAAGAGACAGATATGTCTTAAGAGTTTTAAAGAGCAGGGGGAGGAGCCAAGATGGC
>CM053773.1:77019686-77031730 GCA_028658325.1 Potorous gilbertii
AGTATTGTTCTTGCTACTAAAAATAAGAAATAGAGGTAATGGGTATAGAAAGTTATCTTGCCCCACAGGACAAAAGAGAAGATAGGGATAAAGGAAGGGAGGGCAGATTGGTGATAGGAGTAATTAGATGCTTAGCGTTTTGGGGTGGGGAGAGGGAAGAAATGGAGAGAAAGTCTGGAACTCAAAATTTTTTGGAAAAGAATGTTGAAAACTTATATAAATAAATTTTAAAAAAATTGAGGTAACTGAGATAAACGGATTAAGGGACTTACCCAAGGTCTCATAGCAACAGCATTGAAACTGAATTTGACTCCTGACTCCAGGATGAGCATTCTATCTGCTGCTTTCTATTACTATTATTATCTTTTATTTTTATTTTACTGTGCTAGGTATTGGAGAAGACAGAAGCTTCGACAAGTCATTGGTTCCTTACCAGTGTAAGGGAAACTTTTGTAAAAGCTCTTTTGTAAAAACAGTGTGACACGTTCACAGATTTCCAATGTCCCGTTCAGTTCTATGAATCTATGATAATGAGCAATATATATTTTTAAAAAGTAAGGTGAGAGCAAAGAATGCTCTAGTGAGTAGAAATATTTTTATAGATTAAGAGGAATAGGTTATGCTTTTTTCAGCAGTGACAAAAGTTTCCACATCATATTTTTAAGTTTTCTCCTGACTTGTATTCACTTAATTGAAATAAAAATTTAATTTGTGCCTAAAAAAACAAAACAAAAAACAAATGAGGTCTTTAACACAGGTACTAGCTGCAAAAATACTTTCCCAGTTTTCTGCTTCCCTCCTAATCTGTGTTGCATTGGGTTTTGCAGTGCAAAAACTTTTCAATTCAATGTAATCAAAATTATCCCTTTTGCATTTCATAATGCTTTCTATCTCCTGTTTAGTCAAAACTTCATCCCTTCTCCATAATTCTGATATATACACTATTCCTTGCTCCACTAATTTGTTTATAAAATCAATCTTTATACCTTGATCATGTACCCATTTGGACTTTAGTCTTGTGTACAGTGTCAGGTATTGGTCCATGTCTAGCTTCTGCCATAATATTATTTAGTTTTCCCAGCACATTTTGTCAACCAATGAGTTCTTATCGCAGAAGCTAGAGTCCTTGGGGTTATCAAACAGTAGATTGCTATATGCATTTACTACTGTGGCTTGAGTATCTAACATATTCCACTGATCTACCCTTCTGTTTCTTAGCCAGTACCAAGTGGTTTTTATAATTGCTGCATTATAATACAACTTGAGATCTGGTAGAGCTAAGCCACCTTCCCAAGCATTTCTTTTTATTAAGTCTCTGGATATTCTGGACCTTTTGTTCTTCCAGATAAATTTTGATATTTTTTCTAGCTATAGAAAATAATTATCTGATAGTTTGATTGGTATGGAACTCAATAAGTAAATTAATTTAGATAGAGTTGGCATTGTATTATATTGGCTAGGCCTACCCACAAGCAACTGATGTTGTTCCACTTACATACATTTGACTTTATTTATTCAAAAGAGTTTTGCAACTTTGCTCATACAGGTCTCCTACAGGATTTGTTTTGGCAGGTAGACTCCCAAATATTTTACAGCGTATAACTGATCATTAAATGGGATTTCTCTTTCTTGCTTTTGGGCTTTGTTAGCAATATATAGAAATGCAGAATACTTGTTTGGGGTTATTTTGTAACCTGCAACTTTGCCAAAGTTTTTTTTTAATATATATTTTCAATTAGATTGTTACTTGAATCTCTGGGATTCTCTAAGTATATCATAATATCATCGACAAAGTGTGATAACTTAGTTTCTTCTTTGCCTATTCCAATTCTTTCCATTTGTTTTTCTTCTCTTATTGCTACAGTTACCATTTCTACTACCATATTTAATAATAGTGGTGATAATGCACATCCCTGTTTCACCTCTGATCTTCAGTTCCCTCAGGGGCTTTCTGATGAGACCTTCAAAAATGGATGTGGGCTACTGCCTGCTTTGGGAGGCCCATCTGCTTCTGCCTCTGCTGCTGCCTCCTGAGGAGACCTGAGTTATGAGGACACCCTGCTCCCCTCTCGGCCACCAGAAAGGACTCTCTCACTGACCTTTGGTGCCTGTGGGTTGAGGGACCTGCACTCCTGCTGGAGATTCTGTTCCTGAAGCCTGCTTGGATCTGCTCCTCTTGGTGCCGAGTGGCCAAGGCAGGGCTGGGCTCTGTTCTGGATCTGGTGTGTAACAGACCTTTCCCACTGATTTTTCAGGTCTCTCTGGAACAGAAATCTCCTCCACTCCTTTGTTCTGTGAATTCTGGTGCTTCTTTACAGGTATTTTATGGGCTGTGGAGTAAGAGCTAAGCATATGTACTTTTTCCTACTCTGCCATTTTGGCTTCTCCCCTGGATGGAGCATTTCTTTGAAAATATAAAAAGTAATGCTCTCAGCCCCCAAAATTCACATAGAATTGATCCCTTTCTCCAACTATTATTTGAGCTAAAACACTTGACCCCAAAATAACAATTATGACTTATTTTTCCTTCAGTAGTCACATTCTTTAGCAGAATTTTTTAAATTGAATTTCTTTCTTCCTTGTATATTAATATACTTGTAAAGACTTGTTTCTATGTAAAGTCATATGATTTTGTTAGGCAGAAATGATGATTTAGATTATCTTGAAAAACCTTAAATTCACAGACGTGGAAATTGAGTACTAAGGCCTTAAGATATGTACCAAAGTAAACCAAGTAGGAGTTACTTTGTCTATATCACCTCCCCCCTTTCCCCTTCATTGAAAAAACTTTTCCTTGCCTTTTTAATGACAGATAATTTGCCCCATTGCATTTCTACTTTTCTCCCCCCAATATGTTCCTTTGTCACCCCTTAATTTTAGTTTTTACATATCATTCCTTACTATTGGAACACACTCTGTGCCCTCTGTGTGTATATGCATGTATATATATTATATATATATATATATATATATATATATATGCACACACATATACATATACATATATATGGGTGGGTGTTTGTGTGTGTGTGTGTGTGTATAATCCCTCCAACTACCCAAATACTGAGAAAAGTTTCAAGAGATTCAGATATCATCTTTTCATGTAGGAATGTAAACAATTCAACTTTGGTAAGTGCCTAATGCTTCCCTTTCCTGTTTTCATGCTTCTCTTGATTCTTGTGTTTGAAAGTCAAATTTTCTATTCAACTGTGGTCTGTTCATCAAGAATGTTTGAAAATTCTCTCATGAAATTACCATTTTTTCCCTTGAAGTATTATACTCAAATTTGCTGGGTAGGTGATTTCTTGATTATTATCCTAGTTCCTTTCACTTCTAGAATATCCTATTCAAAGCCCTTCAATCCCTTAATATAGAAGCTTCTAGAAGCTATGTTATTCTGATAGTATTTTCCCAATACTTGAATTGTTTCTTTCTGGCTACCTGCAATATTTTGTCCTTGATCTGGGAATTCTGGATTTTTACCAAAATATTTCTAAGAGATTTTTTTGTGGATCTCTTTCAGGAGATGATCAGTGAATTTTTTCATTATTTATTTTTCCCCTCTGGTTGCAGAATATAAGAGTAGTTTTCCTTGATAATTTGATGAAAGATTATGCTAGGATCATTTTCGATCTTGGCTTTCAGGTAGTCCCATAATTTATACATTCTCTTTCCTGGATCTATTTTCCAGGTCAGTTGATTTTCCAATGAAATATTTCACGTTTCTTCTATTTTTTCATTCTTCTGATTTCATTTTGCAATTTCTTGGTTTCTCATGAAGTCATTAGCTTGCATCTTCTCCATTCTAATTTTTAAAGAACTATTTTCTTCAGTGAGCTTTTCACTATTTTCTATTCAGCTAATTCTACTTTTTTAAAGCATTCTTCTCCTCACTGACTTTTTTGGACCTCTTTTGCTATTTCATTCAGTCTATTTTATTACTTTTTAATGTTCTACAATCATTATATAAACCTTAGATTTTTTCCCCCTACCTAAGCCCCACCACTCCCCTCCCTCCTTAAGATGAGACACAATTCTATATAGGATCTACACATGCATTCCTATTAAATACATTTTCACTATAGTTATGCTGTGTAGAAGAACTAAAATAAATGGGAGAAACATATAACAAACCAAAACATAACACACACACACACACACACACAAATAATCTGCTGCATTCTTCAATAGAATTCCACAGTTCTTTCTCTGAATGTGGAAGATATTTTGCTTTAAAAGACCATTTTTTTAAACTGTCCTGGCATTGCTATGAAGGTCCAAGTCTACCAGAAAAAACTCTCACACTTTGTGGTCATGGCTGTGCACGAAGTTCTCCTGTTTCTCATTTCACTCAGCATCAGATCATATAAGTCTTTCCAGGCCTCTCTGAAGTATATTCAGACTTTATGTAACTCCATTACATTCACATACCATAATTTATTCAGTCATTCTCCAATGGATGACCATCCCCTTGATTTCCACTTTTTGGCAACTAGAAAGAGCGCTGCTATAAATATTTTTGTATGTGTGGCCCTTTCCCATTTTTATGATCTCTTGGGGATACAGACCTAGAAGCGATATTGATGGGTCAAAGGGTATGCACATTTTTGTAGCCCTTTGGGCATAGTTCCAAATCACTCTCCAGAATGGTTGGATGAGCTCATGGTTCCACCAACAATGAATTAGTGTTCCAACTCTCCCACGTCCTCTCCAACATTTATCATTTTTCTGTTCTGTCATGTTTGCCAATGTAATAGGTGTGATGTGGTTCCTCAGAATTGTTTGTGATTTTCATCTCTCTAATTAAAAGTGATTTAGAGAATTTTTTCATATGATTATAGATATTTTTAATTTCTTCCACTGAAAATTGCCTGTTCATATCCTTTGACCATTTATCAATTGGAGAGTGACTTGTATTGTTGTACATTTGCCTCAGTTCTCTATATATTCTAGAAATGAGGTCTTTATCCCCAAGATTAGCTGTAAAAATTCTTTCTCAATTTACTACGTCCCTCAGAATTTTGGTTGTAATGAGTTTGGTTATGCAAAAACTTTGCAGTTAAATGAAATCAAAATTATCCATCTTGCATTTCATAATGCTTTCTATTTCTTCTTTAGTCAAAAATTCTTGTCTTCTCCATAAATTTGATAAATACACTATTCCTTGCTCCTCCAATTTGTCCATGGTATCAAACTTTATACCTTGATCATGTACCCATTTGGACTTTATTCTTGTCTAGGGTGTCAGGCAAGGACCTATGCCTAGTTTCCACCACACTGTTATCCAGTTTTCCCAGCAATTTCTGTTAAACAGTGACTTCTTATCCCAGAAGCTGGGGTCTTTGGGTTTATCAAACAGGAGATTGCTGTATGCATTGCATACTGTGTCTTGAGTACCTAGCATATTTCACTTGTCTACGCTTCCGTTTCTTAGCCAGTACCAAGTGGTCTTGATAATTTCTGCTTTATAAAACAATTTGAGATCTGGTAGCACTAGGCCCCCTTCCCTAGCATTTATTTTCATTCATCCCTTTGATATTCTGGACCATTTGTTTTCCAGATGAATTTTTATATTATTTTATCCAGCTCTAGGAAATAATTATCTGATAGTTTAATTGTCATGGCACTAAATAAGTAAATTAATTTGGGTAGAAGTATCATTTTTATTATATTGGCTTGGCCTACCCATGATCAGCTGGTGGTTTTCCACTTACTTGCATCTGACTTTCTTTGTGCAAAAAGTGTCTTGTAATTGTGTTCATGTAGTCCCTGGGCTTGTTTTGGCAGACAAACTCCCAAGTATTTTATATTGTCTACCTTAGTTTTAAATAGAATTTGTTTCTATCTCTTGCTGTTTGACTTGGTTACTAATATATAGGAATGCAGAAGATTTGTGTGGGTTTATTTTGTAACCTGCAACTTTGCCAAAGTTGTTTATTATTTCAAGTAGTTTTTTACTGGAATCTCTGGGATTCTCTAAGTATATCATGATATCATCTGCAAAGAATGCTAACTTAGTTTCTTCTTTGCCTATTCTTATTCCTTCAATTTCTTTATCTTGTCTAATTGCTACAGCTAGCATTTCTAGTGCCATATTGTATAATAGTGGTGATAATGGGCATCCTTGTTTCACCACTGATCTTACTGGAAATATATCTAGCTTATCTCCATTGAATATAATGCTTGCTGAACATTTTAGTTAGATACTGCTTATTATTTTATGGAAAGTTCCCTTTATTCCTGTGTTCCCCAGCGTTTTTAATAGGAATGGGTGTTGTATTTTGTTGAAAGCTTTTTCTGCATCTGTTGAGATAATCATGTGGTTTTTGTTAGTATTTTGTGATATGATTGATAATGCTAATAGTTTTCCTAATATTGAACCAGCCCTGCATTCCTGGTATGAATCCTACTTGATCATAGTTTATTATTCCTGTGATAGCATGCTGTATTCATTTTGCTAAAAACTTATTCCAAATTTTTGCATCTATGTTCTTTAGAAAAAACTCGTCTATAATTTTCTCTCTCTGTTTTGTCTCTTCCTGGTTTAGGTATCAAAACCATATTTGTATCATAGAAAGAATTTTGGAGGACTCCTTCTTCCTCAATTTTACCAAATTGTCCATGTAGTGTTGGAATTAACTGTTCTTTAAATGTTTGATAAAATTCACTTGTAAAGCCAACTGGGCCTGCAGATATTTTTCTTAAGGATTTCATTGACAGCTCATTCAATTTCTTTTTCTTAGATGGAGTTAAGTATTCAACTTCCTCTTCTGTTAATCTGGGCAGTTTGTATTTTTTAAAATACTCATCCATTTCATTTAGAATGTCGAATTTGTGGGCATAAAGTTGGGCAAAGTACATTCTAGTTATTATTTTAATTTCCTCCTCATTGTAGGTGAGTTCACCCCTTTCATTTTTAATATAAGTAATGGGATTTTCTTCTTTCTTTTTTTTAAATCAAATTGACCAAAGATTTATCAATTTTATTAGTTTTTTCCTAAAACCAATTATTGGTCTTATCTGTTAATTCAATAGTATTCTTAATTTTAATTTTATTAATCTCTCCTTTGGTTTTTTTTAGTATTTCTAATTTGGTAATTACTTGGGGATTTTCAATTTGTTCTTTTTCTAGATTTTCCAGCTGCACGCCCAAGTCCTTGATCTCCTCTTTTTCTATTTTATTTATGTAGCCATTCAAAGATATAAAACTTCCCCTAAGAACTGCCTTTGCAATATTCCATAAGATTTGGTATGTTGTCTCATTATTGTCATTCTCATGAATGAAGTTATTGATTGTTCTTATCATTTGTTATTTAACCTACTCCTCCTTTAGGATTAGATGATTTAGTTTCCCGTTGATTTTTGGTTTCTCTTTCCATGGCCTTTTATTACATATAATTTTTACTTCATAATGATCTGAGGAAGATATATTGCTTGTCTCTTCCCTTCTGCACTAGATTGTGAGGTTTTGTGTCCTAGTACATGGTCAAATTCTGTAAATGTGCCATGTACTGATGGGAAAAAGGTATATTACTTTCTATTCCCATTCAATTTTCTTCAGAGATCTATCATATCTAACTTACCTGGAGTTTTGTTTACCTCCTTAACCTGTTTCTTGTTTATTTTGTGGTTAGATTTATCAAGTTCAGAGAAGGGGAGGTTGAGGTTCCCCACTAGTATAGTTTTGCTGTCAATTTCTTCCTTCAACTCCCCCAACTTCTCCTCTAAGAATTTGGATGCTGTACTGCTTGGAACATGCATGTTTAGTAATGATATTGCTTCATTGTCTGTGGTGCTTTTAGCAGGATATAGTTTCCTTCCTTGTCTTTTGAATATATCTATTTCTACTTTTGCTTTGTCTGAGATTAGGATTTCTACTCCTGCTTTTCTTACATCAGCTGAACTACAATATATTCTCCTCCAACCTTTGAACTTTGACCTGTGTGTATCCCCCATTTCAAATATTTTTCTTGTAAACAACATATTGTTGGAGTTATGGCTTTTAATCTATTCTGCTATCCCTCTCTGTTTTATGGGAGAGTTCATTCCATTCACATTCACAGCTTTGATTACATTCCGTGTATTTCCCTCCATCCTCTTTCCCACTCTTTTTGCTTTTAGCTTTCCCATCTCCCTTCCCCTCCTCAATAGTTTTCACTTTTCACCACCACCTCCTGCAGCCTTCCCGTCCTTCTTTTATCCCCCTCCCTTTTGCTCCCCTTTCCCCTTAGTGCTTCCTCCCTCCCTTTTAGCTTCCTCTCCCCTTTTTCCCCTTCCCCTCCTACTACCTATAGAGCTAGTTACTATTATATACTTAAGTTTATTATTCCCTCCTTGAACCAAATCAGATGAGAATACCTCTCAAACAATGCTCATCTCCCTCCCCTCTTTCCCTCTATTACAATTTTTTATTTCTTCTTGTGATGTAATTTACCGTTTTCTGCTTCCTGCTTTTCACACCTCCTGTTACAATTCCTTTGCATGCTTAAATCATGCTTTTAACATGACATCATTTACTTTATACCCATTCCCTCTATGTACATTCCTTTTATATTTCATAGTAGATGTACAATTCTCAAGATTATCAGGTATCATCTTCCTGTATAGGGAGATAAATAGTTTGCCCAAATTGAGGACAAGTTTTTTGGTTTTTTTGCCCCTGTTTACCTTTTCATTCCTCTCTTGAGACCTGCTTTTGAAGATTGAATTTTCTGTTAAGTTCTGGCATTTTTTGCCAGGAAGGTCTGGAAATCCCTTACTTCATTGAATGACCATCTCCTTGCCTGAAATATTATGCTGAACTTTGCTGGGTAGTTGATCCTTGCTTGCAATTCCAGCTCCTTTGCCTTACAGAATATCAGATTCCAAATCCTTTCACCTTTTAATGTAGAAGCTGCAAGATCCTGTGTGATCCTGGTTGTAGCTCCTCAATATTTGAATGGTTTCTTTATGGCTGCCTGTAGTATTTTCTCCTTCACTTGATAGTTCTGAAATTTGGCAACAATATTTCTTGGATTTTTGAGTTTGACATCCATTTTGGGAGGTGAATTGTGGATTCCACCTGCTGATGTCTCAGGTCTCCCTGGGGCCCTTCCACTCTGCTGCACTGGATGTGGTGCCCTGGACACACTTCATTGTGTGCTGTGGGCTCACCCCTGTGGAATAGATCCTTCCTGTGTACCTTCCAGTCTGCCCTGGGCTGTGAATCTGCCACAGTCTGTCTCCTGTTGGATTCTGCACCTCCAAAATTTGGTCAGATTCTCTTTTTAGACATATCTGAAGGAGTTTATCTAAATGCTTCAGTGAGTTGTTGCTCTCACTTCATCATCTTGGTCTGAGATTTCAATTCAGGTTATTTTTAAGAGTTTTATTTTCTTCAGCATTTTTTGGTATCCTTTAGCATGCTGTTGACTCCCTTTTTATGATTTTCTTGCATCACTCTCGTTTCTCTTCCCAATTTTTCCTCTACCTCTCTTACTTGATCTTCAAAATCCTTTTTGTGCTCTTCCATGGCCTGAGACAATTGTTTATTTATTTTGAATGTTTTGGATGCAGAAGCCTTGTCTTTTACATCTTCCTGTAATGGTGTGCATTATTTTTCCTCATCTGAAAGGATGGAAGAAAATACCTGTTCACCAAGACAGTAACACTCTATAGACTGGTTTTTTCCCCTTTTGTGGGTCTTTCCCCTGTCATTTCCTTGAATTTTGTTTCCTTTGTCATGAGGAGTGTATACTCTAGGGACCTGTAAGTTCTCAGTTCCTCCAAGGTGGCACAGTCAAGTCCTGCACTCTTGCCTGGGGGCTACCACAAGCTTTTCTCCCAGTATCTGCGAGTAGAATTCCCTGTCCAGAGGCTTCACCAGTTCTACAATTTCAGCACTCTTCCTCACCATAGGACCACCACTCAGGGCTGAGATCCAGATCAACCCATAGTCTTTAGGTGGAGTATTCCAACAATGGATGCTGCTGCTACAGTGGCTGCTACTGGCAGGGCCAGACTGCATTCTTTTCTCATCCATGTGAAAGAGCTTTCTCACTACCTTTGAAATCATCTTCGGAGTTTGTGGTTTGAGCAATCTGGGAACCACAGTTGCTGCTGGGGATTCCACCCCCTGAGGCCTGCTCAGGTCCTCTTTCTGCTGCACCTCCCAGTTGAGGCTGACCTGTGCTCCTCTCTGAAACTGTGTAATGGACTTTTCTTGTCAGCTTTACAGGCCATCTTCGGTTGGAAATCTCTTTCACTCTGCCATTTTCTGTCTTTCATAGCTGTAGAATTTGTTTAGAGTCATTTTTTTGCAGGTATATTATGGGCTATGGGGAAGACCTTTTACCAGTTTGTGCTTTTTTTCTGCCGTTTTTGCTCCTCCCCATCTTCAGTCTTCTTAAACAAATCACATTAATTTTGATCACTCATTTTTTAAAATTTGTTTTAAAATTTATGATTATGGGAGCCAAGATGGTGGGGTGATTGGTAGTTGCTATTTCCCTCCCCTTGTCGACCTTGATGAGTCCAGAGAATATCTGCCTTGGAAAGCCCTTGGAACAGTGGAAGCAGCAGAAGTGGTAAGTAGTCTCTTAGCCGATGAGGCTAGCAACATCCCTAAGGAGTGTGCCACTTTCTGTGACTGAAGGGGACCAGTGAAGATTGAGCTGTCTCAGATCACTGCACCTCAGCAAACTGGGAAAAGATCCTGAACACCAAAGGGGTGAAGCCAGCAACCGCCAATACCAGGAAGACACTAGTGCAGAAGAGATCACCAACCACTGAGCTTGCCTAGGCTTTAGCTTAGCAAAGGAGATCTTCTGTGGTCACACTTAATGAGCTAGCTCTGGGGTAACTGCAGGGAAACCCAAAAAGACCTCAACAGGCCTCTGCTTTCCAATACCAGCCAGCTCAGCAACAGGTAAGCTGTAGCACTTTAGTTTCTAACTGAATGAACTAGAGGCCATAACAAACAAAACCTCAAGTTTTTGTCACAAGAACTGACAGACAGAGCCCTATGTGACCCAGACTCAGGGATCTACTTTAAAAGCCAGAAAAAGGGTGATTATCATCATAAGAATCAAAGTAGAAAGGAAAACATCATAGAATCTTTCTCTGGGGACCAGTACCAGAACACAAATACAAAACAGGTCAGGTTGAGACTGTACTTCCATCTGGAACTTCAGAAAGGAACATGAACTGGTCTGAAGTACAATAAGCCTTATTGGAAGTGCTCAGGAAGGATTTTGAAAGCCAAATTAGAGAAATAGAAAAAAAACTGACCAATGACATTAAAAATATAAAAAAAAATCATAAAATATTTTAAAAGGAGATATGGACAAATGGAAAAGGAAGTGTAAAACCAAACTGGAGAAAATAACTCCTCAAAAGGAACAATTGAACAGATGGAAAAGGAGGTACAAGAGTTAACTGAAGCAAACAATTTGAAACAAAAATAGAATTGAGCAAGTAGATACTATTGAATCAATGCGACATCAAGAACAGTCAAACAGAATCTAAAGGACCAAAGATAGAAGAAAATGTAAAATATATAAGTGGAAAAACAACTGACCTGGAAAATAGATACAGCAGAGAGAATCTAAGGATTATTGATCTACCAGAAAGCCTTGATGAAGAAAAGAACTTGGACAATACCATCAAAGAAATCATTGAGGGAAATTTCCCAGAAGTGCTAGATCCAGAGGAAAAAATAGTTATCGAAAGAATTCATGGTTCACTGCCTGAAAGGACTTCAAACTATATTGTTGCCAAATTCCAGAACCATCGAGTGAAGGAGAAAATATTTCAGACAGCCAAAAAGAAATAACTGAAATATCAAGGAGGTACAGTTAGGATCACACAGGACCTTGCAGCTTCTACATTAAAAGATAAATGGAATTGGAATATGATATTCTGTAAGGCAAAGGAGCTGGGACTGAAACCAAGGATTAATTACCCAGAAAAACTGAGCATAATATTTCTGGCAAGGAGATGGACATTCAACAAAATAAGGGATTTCCAGGCCTTCCTTATAAAATGTCCAGAACTCAATAGAAAAT
>CM053773.1:77032230-77042703 GCA_028658325.1 Potorous gilbertii
AAGCCAAGAATCACCTACCCAGCAAAACTGACTATAATACTTCAGGGGAAAAACTGGTCTTTCAATGAAATTGAGGACTTTCAAGCATTTTTGATGAAACGACCAAAGCTGAAAAGAAAATTTGACTTTCAAACACAAGAATGAAGAGAAGCATGAAAACATAAACAGCAAAGAGAAGTCATAAGGGACTTACCAAAGTTGAACTGTTTACATTCCTACATGGAAAAACAATATTTGTAACTCTTGATTCTTTTCAGTATCAGGGTAGTTGGTGGGATTACACACACACACACACACACACACACACACACACATACACACAAACACACGCATGCATGCACACACAGAGACAGAGAGCACAGAGTGAATTGTGTAGGAAGGGATCATATCTTAAAAGAAATCAAGGTAAACAGTGAGAGAGAAATGTATTGGGAGGAGAGAGGATGAAATGAAATGGGGCAAATTATCTCTCCTAGAAGAGGCAGGCAGGAGACTTTTTAGTGGAGAGAAAAAGAGGAGAGCTGAGAGAAAAACATGAAGTTTACTCTTTCTCATCACATTCGACTAAAGGAAGGAATAAAATGCACACTCATTTTGGTATAACAAAAAAGAGTCTATCAGGATAGCAGGAAGTCATAGGGAGGTATGATGGAGGGCCTTCCATCTCCTATTTCAAGTATTCCTGAGGGAATGAAGCAAGAGGCCAGATCAATCCAACTTACAACTGTGCTGGTGAATGACAAATCCTACTTCTACTGCCAGTTCAGTCTCCCAGGAATGATATAGAGAAAATCTTGTGCAAAAAGAAGCAACCTTTACTTTGATATCAAGCCTTTTACTTCCTGCTGAATATGTCCCTTGAAGGAAGAAAAGGAAAATCCATGAGGAATGATACTTTCTTCTCCTACCATACATATTCAACACTCTTCTCCTGCTCCACTGTTTCTTGCCTAATTTTCATTCTTTGGGGGGAAAAATAAGAGTAGTGAAACAAGGTCACCCATCTGATGCTTTGCCTTCTGTTTCATGTGACCCTTATTTCACTCAATGTTAAATAGTCTCATACATGGTCATACCCTACATATTCCAGTGATTATGAATAGGCCATCATCCAAATATCATTTTCCATCTCTCCCATCACATTTTTTAAAATTCTTATTTCTCTTAAACTTTCCACCTCAAAAGTTCAACCAAACACCACTTTCCCATCCCATTATGCCCACTAGAATGCCTACTCCATAGGCAATGGAATTCCCATCGTACTAACTCTTTCCTTTCCCACTCTTTCCATCTTCTGAAACATGAATATCCCCTTATGACACAGCCTTCCTGGTCCTCTTTTCTGGTACTAACTGTACATTCACTCATTTGTTCAAGGAGTAGCAGTGGGAATATTCATCATTCCCCATTGCCAAGTGCAGATTCTCTCCCTACCTCCATGACTTAGTAATCACTCTTTCTTTAAGTTTGATACTTTTCATTTTTGCCACTCTCTAAAAATCCTGGTAGCTATTTTCTACATATGTACATGTCACTCCTTTTCCTTCATCGATCCTGAAATTTAAATTTACCAGTCTAAAAATCACACAATTTATCATAGGACCTAAATCCAGGTTTTCTACCTCCCCAGCCAATATTCTTCCAATTATACCTGTCCCCAGAATGTGCAACTAGGAACAATAAGAAAACAGTTCAGACTCATATTTAGATTTGATAAAAAGGAAAACTTGCTGGTAATTAGAGCTATCCAAAAGCGGAATGACTTGTAGTGAGAGATGTTGAGATCACCAATATTGGAAGTTTTTCAACAGATACTGAATACTGACCTGTAGACAAATTTGATGAGCTATTCTCTGTCAAAAGGAAGTTGAATTGCAAGCTTATAAAATTTCTTCTCACTCATATTATGTGATTCTATGAAATAATAGACTAGTTCTTTTAAAGGTATGACATATGAATCAGGCTAGAAAGTGATTATGATCTTCTGAAATATTATTCTATGATCTCATGTCAAATAATGTATAGAAAGTTCTGGCTCAGGTATAGGTTGGATTAAATGATGTCTGATACATGTCATACTGAGAATGACAAGGATGGTGAAAGACTCACAAACAAGCCTGATGGTGATAACAAAGGATATGGGAATATTTTGCCTTCCAAATCTAAGTTCTCCAAATCTTCAATTCTTGATATTCCATCTCCTCCCCAAAACGAGCTGCTTTCATCTCAAATTTGTCTTCTAGTCATAGTGGAAATGTATTATTATGATTCATTCAAAACATTAGAAGGATTTTTGTTGGTTTTGGTGTGTGTGACTGTGTGTGTGTGTGTGTGTGTGTGTGTGTGTGTGTGTGTGTGTGTGTACCATTAGAAGAATGATTCAATTGTTAGTGAGCACGGAGACCTCCAGCAAAAGACCAATACTTACGCATTCAAAATGAGTATTTGAGAAGGGGGCAAAGAGTATTCTCCCTTCTGTTCACAAAGTCTTATTTGATCTTTCTGCAAGCAAAGAGAAAAAAATGGAGTTCATTGAGGACTTTTAGCTTCTAAGGATTGCTACATTTCTTGAACTCAGTCTTCTTTCAAAATACTATATACTTTAATCTTTTTGTTCCTCACAAAAAAAGTCACCAAAAAAGAATAATATGATACTTTTGTTTCATTTTGCAAACATTAAAGCACCATAAAAATGTCATTGTTATTATTTCCATTATTAAAGGAATCAACTGATTCGACATATAAAAGGATCTTTAAGTTAACTTGGAAATTAGATTAAAACTACATTATTTTACATTACAAGAACAAGTTAGTTTTTCTGTGAAAAAAAATTATAAACCATAAGGGGAAAGATGAAACATAGGAAAATTACATGGGTTTAGCAGACTTTGCTTAAATGACCATGCAACCAAACAAATGCTTAATTTATAATTACACCAAAGCAATCATGTCCCTTTTTAAGGGTGCCTATAATGAATTTCATCACTAGGGGATTTTACATGCCAAAAAGATAACATCCAGGTTCTTCCCAGGACAAGTTTATGTATTTATGTGGAAGTATTTTTCATAGAAACTAGAAGAACTGTATTTTTTTTAGTCATCACATTATTCTTACAAGGAAAAAGATTGGGAAAACATGTAAATATAGTCCATATGACATTGATCTGAGTTGCACAGACAATTGCCTCAAATCTCTGTTAGTCTGGCAGTGTAGAGTTGACTTCAATTGTGAGAAGCAAACAAATGCTCATTAAATAATTAATTTTGACTCCCATGAAAATATGTCAAAGAAAGTTATCATTTTAGAGAAACATATACATATGTGTGGTCAGTATATGTATGTACACATATATTACTTTGCAAAATTTAAAGTACTAGATTAATGTCAAAGGTCTTATGACCTGTATTTGCATGTTGTTTGGGGGATATGATATGTGGAGCGTTGTGGGTGTGTATGTTTGACAAATAGGAAATAATTAAAAGAGAGAATGCACTAGAAATAAGAAGGTTGGGGAAAGCTTCGTGTACAAGGTAGGATTTTACTTAAAGCTTAAAGGAAGCCAGAGAGGTCAGTAATTGGAGCAGAGGAAGGAGACCATTCCAGGCATGGGAGACAGAGAAAATTCCTGGAGATGAGAGAGTGCCTTGTTCATGGATCTGTCAGGGGGCAAGTGTTACTGGACCAAAGAGTACATGTTAGGGAGTAAGGTATAAAAAGACTGAAAAGCTAGGAAGCAGTTAAGTTACAAAGGGCTTTGATTGACAAACAGAGAATTTTGTACTTGTTCTTAGAGGTGATAGGAAGCCGTTCTAGTTTATTGAGTAGAAGGACAACATCATCAGTCCCACTGGTTCAATCTTTATCCTCTGAGACAAAGCATAGTAACTTAATACTAGTGACTTAAATAATAATGATGATGACAGTTAATATAAAGATGAAAATTACCACGTCGGATGGACAACAGATTCCAAGATAAGGTGTAATATTCAGTGAAGCCAGAAATATAAGTTAACACTATAAACACACACATCCCATTTGATCTTTACAAAACCTTGTGAATCTGGTAATATTGTTGCTCTCATTTTGCAGATATTGAAACTGAATCTAAGCTTGAGTCAGCTTCCAACCGTTAGACAACTCATAAATATCCAAGGAGAACTTAGCTATTCCAAACTCCAGAACCAGTGTTCTATCTACCAGGCAATTTACTTATTGCAATAATCAAAGCAAGAAGTGATAAGGTCCTGAATAAATATGGCAGTCATGGGAATAGAGAGAAGGAAGAAATTTTGTGGAAAACTCAACAATAAGACTTGAGAACAACGAGTAGATGTATGAAATAGGTGAGGATTTGAGAAGAGTATCAAGTTTATTAGACTGAGAGAATGAAAGAAAGAAGGTACCTTGAAAGGAAATAAAGAATTTGGAAAGATGAGAGACTTGGGAAAGATTGTAAATGAGCTCAATTTTGGATGTTATGATTGGCATTTTTCTGCAATATACAATTTTACATATCCATTAGCCAACGGTTAAGTGAAACTGAAACTCAGGATAAAGATTGAGTCTGTATATGTAGATCTATGAACCATCAGCAATTAAATCCATCCAATTAAATATTGATAGGATGACCTCGAGACTCTGGAGAAACAAGATATAAGAAGATCTACAAAAATTCTTCTGCAAAACTCACATTTAAGAAACCTGACATAATTAATGAAAGAACAAAGGAGACTGAGAAGTGTTGACTCCATCAACAATGCATTAATGTTCCAATTTTTCCACCTCTCCAGCATTTATCATTTCCCTCTTTTGTCATGTTAGTCAATCTGGTAGTTGTGATGTAATACCTCAGAGTTATTTTGATTTGCATTTCTCTAATCAATAGTGACTTAGAGCATTTTTTCATATAACTAAAACTAGCTCTAATTCCTTCCTCTAAAACTGCCTGTTTGTAACGTTTGAAGATTTATCAATGGAGGAATGACTTGTATTCTTGTAAATTTTACTCATTTCTCTATATATTTCAGAAATGAGGCCTTTATCAGAGACACTGGTTTTAAAAATTCTTTCCCAGTTTTTTACTTCCTTCCTAATCTTGGTTGTATTGGCTTTGTTTGTGCAAAAATTTATCAATTTATTGTATCAAAATTATTCATTTTGCATTTTGTAAACTTCTCTATCTCTTCTTTGGTAATAATTTATTCTATTTTCTTTAAATTTGATGGGGAAACTAGTCCTTGCTCTCCCACTTTATTTATAATATCAGTACACACACACACACACATATGCACCGGGTCATCTCCAGTCACCCCAATGAATATCTGACCCCTGGATGCAGATGGTTCTAGAGGAAAGTGAGGCTGGTGACCTTGCACAGCACTCCCTCACTCAAAACAAAGTCAAGTGCAAGTCATGTCATCATTTTGTTGATGACATAGTCTTCTTCAGCAACAAAGGACAAACATAACAACAATGTATATACATATATGTGCGTGTGTATAGTATACTCATTTTGACATTATTTTTTTGATATGTAGTATAAGATGTTCGTTTATGCCTAGTTTCTGCCATTGTATTTTCAAATTTTCCCACAGTTTTTGTCATATATTGAGTTCTTAATCCAGAAACTGGAGCCTTTGTGTTTATAAAACAGCAGTTACTATAGTCATTGAATATTGTATATTGTGTACCTAACTTTTTCTACTAATCCACCACTCTATTCTTAGCCAGTATTAAGTAGTTTTTATGACTACTGTTTTATAATACAATTTAACATCTACTGTGGCTATGATACCTTCCTTGGCATTTTTTTTTAATTTATTCCCTTGATATTCTGGATATTTTGTTTTTCCAAATGAATTTTGTTATTATTTTTCTCAAGCTCTACAAATTATATTTTTCAGTGGTTTGATTGATATGGTACTGAATAAGTATATTAACTTGAGTAGAACTGTCATTTTTATTATTTTAATTCTGTCTACCCATGAGAACTAATGTTTTTCCAATTTTTAGTTATGACTTTATTTGTGTGAACAGTGTGTTGTTATTGTGTTCATATAGGTCTTGGGTTAATTTTGGAAGGTAGACTCTCAAATAGTTTATAATGTTGACAGTAATATTAAATTGAATTTCTTTTTCTATCTCCTGCTATTGGGAAATGATGATAATTTATGTGGGTTTATTTTATATTCTCCAACTTTGCTAACATTGTTTATTATTTCAAGTAGTTTATTTTATTTGATTCTCTAGGATTCTCTAAACATATCATCATGTATACAAAGAATGATAGCTTTGATCCTTCTTTGATTATTCTAATTCCTTCCATTTCTTTTTCTTCTTTTATTGCTAACGTTAACATTTCGTGTATCATGTTAAATAACAGTGATGATAATGGACATCCCTGTTTCTCTCCTGATCTCACTGGAAATGCTTCTAGCTTATCCCCATTACATATAATATTTGCTGATGATTTTAGATAGATGCTACTTATCATTTTAAGGAAGAATCCATTTATTCCTCTGCTTTCTTGTCTTTTTAATTGGAATGGGTGTTGTATTTTGTCAAAAAGCTTTTTATGCATGTGTTGAGATAATCTCTCAGTTTCTGCTAGTTTTCTTATTGACATAATCAATTATGCAGGTAATTTTCCTAATATTGAACCAGTCTGACACTTCTGATGTAAATCCCCCATGGGCATAGTGCATTATCCTCATGATAAGTTGCTGTAATCTTTTTGCTAATATTTTATTTTCTATTTTTGCATCAATATCCAGTAGTTAAATTGGTCTATAATTTTCTTTCTCTGTTTTTGCTTTTTTCCCAAATTAAATATAAGTGCTATGTTTGTATCATAAAAAAATAAAAAATTGGTAGGACTCCTTCTTTGTCAATTTTCCTAAATAGTCAGTGTAGTATTAGAATCAATTGTTCCTTAAATGTTTTGTAGAATTCACTTGTAAATCCATCTGGCCTAGAGTTATATTCCTAGGGAATTCAATTGATGGGCTTGTTTAATTTGTTTTTGTTTTTTTTTTCTGAAATGGGGTTATTTAAATATTTTATTTTTTTGTCTGTTAATCTGAGAAATTTATATTTTTGTAAATATTCATCCATTACACTAGGATTGTCAAATTTATTGATACACAGTTGGGCACAATAGTTCCTAAGTAATATTTTGATTTCCACTTTGTCAGTAATGAATTCTCCCATTTTTATTTATGATACTGGTAATTTAGTTTTCTTCTTTCTTTTTTAATCAAATTAATCAAAAGTTTATTTTATTGTTTTTTCCCATAAAACCAACTCATAGTTTTGTTTATTAGTTCCATAGTTTTCTTACTTTCAACTTTATTAAGATCTCCTTTGGTTTTCAGAATTTCTAATTTAGTGTTTAATAAGGGATAATTATTTTTCTCTTTTTCCAAGTTTTTTATTTGATTTCTTCTTTTTCTGTTTTATTCATGAAAGCATTTAGAGATATAAAACTTTCCCTAAGAACCACTTTTCCTGAAGCCCATAAGTTCTGGTATGTGGGATAATTATTGCCATTCTCTTGGATCAAGTTATTGATTATTTCTGTGATTTGTTGTTTGAACCAGTCATTCTTTAGGATTAGGTTGGTTAGTTTCCAATTAATTTTTAGTCTATCTTTCCATGGTCCATTGTTACATATAATTTTTATTACGTCATGATCTGAAAAGAATGCCTTGACTATCTGTCATTCTGCACTGGATTGTAAGAGTTTTATGCCCTCACACACAGTAAATTTTTGTCTATGTGCTATGTACCACTGAGAAAAAGTTATATTCCTTTCTATCCCCATTGAATTTTTTCCAGAGGTCTACCATATATAAATTTTCCAAAATTCTATTAATTCCCTTATCTTTTTTCTTGTTTATTTGATGGTTAGATTTATCAAGTTCAGAGAGGGAGGTGAAGTCCCCCACTATTGTAACTTTGCTGTTTATTTCTTCCTGTAACTCCCTTAACTTCTCCTCTAAGAATCTGGATACTATACAACTTAGTCCTTATATGTTTAGAAAATAATAGCACTTCATTGACTATTGTGCCTTGTAGTAAGATGTAGATTCCTTCCTTATCTCTTTTAATTAGACTTTTTTGATTTTGCTTTGTTGGAAATCATGATTGCTCTCCCTGTTGTTATTTTTTTCACTTTAGCAAAAGCAGAATACATTCTACGCCAGCCTTTTTTCTTTACCATCTGTGTATGTATCCCTCTGCTTCAAATGTGCTTTTTTGTAAACAACATATTGTAAGATTATGGTTTTTAATATACCATACTAATCACTTCCATTTTTGGGGAAAGCTTATCCCACTCATATTCACAATTATGAATTCTACTGGTATATTTCTCTCCATCTTATTCCCCTGCCCAGTTTATGCTTTTCTCTATGCCTTCTCCCTTGATCTCCTCATCAATTTTGCTTTTCTTTTTTTTTAATTTCTTTATTTCATTTGTTTTCAGTGTTCTATAATCACTTTCCTATCACCTAGACTTTTTCCCTTGTTCTTCCCTCCCCAAGTCAGCATGCAATTTTATATAGGTTCTACACATACATTCCTATTAAATACATTTTCACATTACTTATGTTGCATAGAAGAATTAAAAGGAGTGAGAGAAATAAAAAAACAAAACAAAACACAATGCAAAAGAAAATGATCTATTACATTCTGTGATCAAATTCCATAGTTCTTTATCTGTATGTGGAAGGCATTTTGCCTTAAGAGACCATTGGGAATATTTTAAGTCCTTGCATTGCAATGAAGTTCTAAGTCTACCAAAAAAAATCTTCACACACTGTGTTTGTTGCTTTGTATAAAGTTATCCTGGTTCTGTGCCTTTCACTCAAAATGGTTCATATAAGTCTTTCCAGGCCTCTCTGAATTCTTCCTGTTCATCATTTCTTTTTTTCTCTCTCTCTCTCTCTTTTTTTATTATTTATTTTTAACACATTTTATAACAGATAAAGCAATTCAAACTTTTGGTCAGGTGATACTTCTTTTTAAAGCATTTACAATATGGACCACAAAATAATTTTTTTGAACATTAATCAACTGAGACACAAATAATATTTATGTTGCTAACTTCACAAACTCTTGTCCTAATTGTCTCCACAGTATTACTAAGAATTAAAGAACCCTAACCTATTGTTTTTTGTCTAAGGTCCTATGCTTAATAGCTTAACTTTAGATAACCTCAGATGTTCCCCTCCCCATAATCTATAACTGAATAGATCTGGTAAACCTTTTGACTATAGGAAACTGCCACCAATAGTAAGGGCATTGCAAGGATACAATATCTCTCCAACTTCATGTCAATTACAGGCAGGATTAGATTATCCACTTGCATTCAGTCAGGCTTAAAGTCTGCCAGGTGTCAATGGGAAATTGAGTCAGGAGAATCCCACCTCAGCCCATACTGAACAACTGCTTTCCCAGCCTTCCCTTGAAATCATCTATGTAGTTCATACCAGCATCTCATCAGCTTACTGGCATCATGGATTGGAGGCGCAGATCACCTTTCTTGCTACCCATACCTGGAGCTAGACTCAGAAGAATAATCACTTTAATAGTCCCACAGCATCTAAAATAGCTAGTTCCTATAACCAGATTTCAAATATTATAATTTCACTTTGGCCAAGGAACATCTTTTGAGGCAAGTCTTAAGTGACTTACATGCCTTTCTATACATGTTCTACTTTCTGATTAAATGGCAATCATAAAATCTAATATACCACTAAAACCTTGACTTTTCCGTCAATGCCAAATTTTACCCGAGGTTACCTTCCTCTAGGAAATTTAGACTGAAATTCTTTTCTCCAAACTAAAGATGTCATTGATTTATTCTCAGTAATTAATTCAGTCTATTTTTTTTAATACTAATTTCTTTTACCCCACTTTGTAACATGTCCAGTTTTTCTCCTCATCACTCCTCTCCCCTTGCTCGCTAATACTTTGCATTCTGATTACTCCTTCCCTCAATGTACCTTCCCCTCCATCACATTCCACCCCTCTCCTATCCCCATCTTCTCTCTTTTCTTGCAGGGCAAGATAAATTTCCATACCCCTATCCCTGTAGTTTTATTTCCTGATTATATGCAATAAAAATTATCAACATTCATTTCTAATACTTTGAATTTCAACTTCTCTTCCTCTCCAGCCCTACTGAGAAGGCAATTAATTCAATACAGACTAAATATGTGTTGTTTTGCAAAAGACTTCCATAGCAATCATGTTGTGTAATACTAATTATATTGCCCTCTGACTTACCCTATCCCCCCTTATTTATCCCCCAAACAATTGACCTTGTCCCTTCTCAAAAGTGTTTATTTCTAATGACTCCTTTCTCCCATTTACTCTCCCTTCTAACATTCCCCTCGCTCCACTTGTCACCTCCTCTCCCACTTTCCTGTGGTGTATGTAAATTTTCATATCAGATTTAGTGAGCATGT
>CM053773.1:77042803-77062068 GCA_028658325.1 Potorous gilbertii
CCTCCATTGAATAAGATTTTTCTTATCTCTTTTATGAGTTATAGCCTGCCCTATTCCATTACTCCCTTTCTCTTCCCAGAATTTTCCTCCTTCACCCCTTAATTTTTATTTTATTTTATCTTATCTTATTTTGTGTGTGTGTGTGTGTGTGTATGTGTGTGGATATCATCTCTTCTGATATAACACACCCTGTACCCTCTATCTATGTATGTGTATATGTGAGAAAAGATTCGAGTTAAAAATATTTTCTTTCCATGTAGTAATGTAAACAGTTCAGCTTTAGAGAGTCTTTTATGATTTTTCTTTTCTGTTTACCTTTTCATGTTTCTCTTTTTTTTGTTTTGGGAAGTCAAATTTTTTAATACAGATCTAGTCTTTTCCTCAACATGAACTATTGAAAATAGTCTATATTGCTGAATGATCATTTTTTCCCCAAGAAGTATTATATTCAGATTTTCTGGGTAAGTGATTCTTGGTTTCAATCCCAGTTCTTTTGACTTCTGAAATATTCCACTCTAAGCCCTTCTATCCCATCATGTTGAAGCTGCCAGATCCTGTGTTATCCTGATTGTATTTCCACAGCACTCAAATTGTTTCTTTCTAGCTGCTTGCAATATTTTCTCCTTAATCTGGGAACTCTGAAATTTGGTCACAATATTCCTAGGAGTTTCTCTGTTCAGGTTTCATTCAGGAGGTGATTGATGAATTCTTTCAATATCCATTTTGCCCTCTGATTCTATAACATCAGGGCAGTTTTCCTTGATAGTTTCATGAAAGATAATGTCTAAGCTCTTTTTTTGATCATGGCTTTAAGGTAGTCTAATAATGTTTAAATTATTTCTCCTGGATCTATTTCCCAGCTTAGTTATTTTGCCAATGAGTTGTTTAACATTATCTTCTATTTTTTTCAAATTTTTGGTTTTGTTTGCTGACTTCTTGCTTTAACTCATAGTTATTTGTTTCCTGGAACTCAATTCTCTCATTCACCAAATTATTTTGTTCAGTGAGCTTTTGAATCTTCTCCTTCATTTGACTAATTCTGCTTTTTAAAACCTCCTTCTCCTCGTTAGCTTTTTGGACCTCTTTTTCCAATTGTTAGCCTCTTTTTAAAGCTATTATTTTCCTCAGCATTTTTTTTTTGGTTCTCCTTTAGTAAGCTACTAAATTGTTTTTTAAGGTCTTCTATTGCCTGAGCCCAATTTAAGTTCCCTTTGGAGGCAGAGGCCTTGACTTTTTCTGACAGTATGCCTTGTTCTTCCTCATCCAAAGTATGGAGGGAGATACCTGTTCCCCAAGAAAGTAACCTTCTATGGTCTTATTTTTTCCCCCATTTTTGGCCATTTTCCCAGTCAGTTTCTTGACTTCTGAGTTTCCTCTCCACAACAACCTCACCTCCAGTTCTGCCCAGCCAGCACTTGGGGACTAAAATTTAAATGAGCTGCTCCCATGCCTCAGGGGTTTTCAGCAGGGGTGGGGCTGCTATTGAGTGTGAGATTAAGTTCAGCTACTCAGGTAGGGGCAGGACCACCCAGGGGGGTTCAGCTCCCTGAGGGAGTTTATGAGGACACCTTCAACAATAGATGTGGGCTACTGCCTGCTTTGGGAGCCCTGTGCCCATTGCTGCCTCTACTGCTGCCTGCTGAGGGGGCCTGACTTATGAGGTCACCCGCTCCCCTCTTAGCCAGCCAAAAAGACATTCTCACTGACCTTTGGTGCCTGTGGGTTGAGAGACCTGCACTGCTGCTGGAGATTCTGTCCCTGAAGCCTGCTCAGATCTGCTTCTCTCAGTGCACATGGCCAAGGCAGGGCTGGGCTCTGCTCTGTATCTGGTGCCCGACTGACCTTTCCTGTCGGTTTTTCAGGTCTCTCTGGAACAAAACTCTCCTCCACTCCATTGTTCTATGTCTTCTGCTGCTCTAGAATTTGCTGAGTTCTTCTTTACAGGTATTTTATGGGCTGTGGGGTAAGAACTAAGCATATGTGCTTCTTTCTACTCTACCATCTTGGCTGCTCCCCCTTATCATTTCTTACAGCACAGTAGTATACTGCAATTTATTTAGCCATTCCCCAATTGATGGATATCCCCTTGATTTCCAGTTTTTGGCCACCACAAAGAGGGCTGCTATAAATATTTTTGTGCATATGGAACTCTTTCCCACTTTTATGATCTCTTGGGGATACAGTCCTAGAGTGGTATTGCTTGGTCAAAGGGTATGCACATTTTTGTAATCCTTTGTGCATAGTTCCAATTGCTCTCCAGAATGACTGGATCAGCTCACCACTCCACCAACAATGAATTAGTGTTCCAACACTCTCACATCTTTTACAACATTTATTATCATCCTTTTTTGTCAAGTTAGCCAATCTGATAGGTGTGATGTGGTATCTCAGACTTGTTTTGACTTGCATCTCTCTAATCAATACTGATTTGGAGCATTTTTTTGTATGACTATAGGTAGTATCAATTTCACCCTCTGAAAACTGCCTGTTTGTACCCTTTGACCATTTATCAACTGGGAAATGACTTGTATTTTTGTGTATTTGACTCAGTTCTCTATATATTTTAGAAATGAGGCCTTTATCACAGACACTAGTTGCAAAAATTCTTTCACAGTTTTCATTTTTCCTCCTGATCTTGGTTGTATTGAGTTTGTGCAAAACTTTTCAATTTAATGTAATCAAAATTATTCATTTTGCACTTCATAAGATTTTCTACCTCTTGTTTAGTCAAAAATTCTTCCCTTCTACATATGATAAATACACTACTGCTTGATTCACTACTTTGTTTAGAGTAACGGTCTTCATGCCTAGATCATGCACCCATTTGGACTTTATTCTTGTGTATGGTGTCAGGCATTGATCTATTCCTAGTTTCCACCATACTGTTATCCAGTTTTCCCAGCAATTTTTGTCACAGTGAGTTTTTATCCCAGAAACTGTGGTCCATGGGTTTATCAAATAGTAGATTGCTATATTCATTGACTCCTGTGTCTTGGGTACCTGACTTATTCCACTAGTCAACCCTTCTGTTTCTTATCCAGTGCCAAGTGATTTTGATTATTGCTGCTTTATAATACAATTTGAGATCTGGTAGAGCTAGACCACCTTCCCTATCATTTCTTTTCGTTAGTTCTCTGGATTTTCTGGACTTCTTTTTCTTCCAGAAGAATTTTGATATTATTTTTTCTAGCTCTACAAAATAATTATCTGATAGTTTGACTGGTATGACACTGAAGAAGTAAATTAATTTAAGTAGAATTGTCATTTTTATTACATTGCCTGGGTCCACCCACGAGCAACTGATGTTTTTCCACTTATTTAGATCTGACTTTTTTTGTGTGAAAAGTGTTTTTTAATTGTGTTCACATAGTCCTTGGGTTTGTTTTGGCAGGTAGACTCCCAAATATTTCATAGTATCTACTCTAGCTTTAAATGGGATTTTGCTTTCTATCTCTTGCTGTTGGGCTTTGTTAGTAATATATAGAAATGTAGATTTGTGTGGGTTTTTTTGTAACCTGCAACTTTGCCAAAGTTGTTTATTATTTCAAGTAGTTTTTTTCCTTGATTCTCTTCAATTTTCGAAGTAAGTCATCATATAATCTGCAGAGTGATGACAATTTTTTCTTTGCCTATTCTAATTCCTTCAATTTCTTTTCCTTCTCTTTTTGCTACTGCTAACATTTCTAGTGCCATATTGAAAGATAGTGGTGATAATGGACATCCTTGTTTCACCCTTGATCTTATTGGAAATGCATCTAGTTTATTCTCATTGTATATAATACTTGCTGAAAGTTTCAGGTAGATACTACTTATTTTGTAGTAAGTTCCATTTATTCCTATGTTCTCCAGTGTTTTCAATAGGAATAGGTGTGTATTTTTTCAAAAGCTTTTTCTGTATCTATTAAGATAATCATGTGGCTTCTTTTAGTTTTCTTGTTGATATCAATAATGTTAGTAGTTTTCCTAATACTGAACCATCCCAGGATTTCTGGTATAAATCCTACCTGATCATATCTTATTATTTTCATGATTAGATGCTGTAGTCTTTTTGTCAATATCATATTTAAAATTTTTGCATCTATATTCATTAGAGAAATTGATCTATAATTTTTTTTCCTGCTTTGGTTCTTCCTGATTTAGATATCCACACCATATTTGTATCATAAAAAGAATTTGGGAGGATTCGTTCTTCCCTAATTTTCTCAAATAGTCTATATAGTATTGGAATTAACTGTTCTTTAAATGTTTGACAGAATTCACTTGCGAATCCATCTGGCCCTGAAGATTTTTTCCTAGAGAGTTCATTAATGGCTTGTTCACTTTTCTTTCTCTGAGATAAGGTTATTTAAGTATTTAGCTTACCGTTCTGTTAGTGTTGGCAATTTGTATCTTAAAATAATCATCTATCTCATTTAGATTGTCACATTTATCAGCATAGAGTTGGGCAAAATAATTTCTTATTATTGTTTTAATTACCTGCTCATTGGAGGTGAGTTTACCCTTTTCATTTTTGATATTAATAATTTGGCTTTCTTCTTTTTTAATCAAATTGACCAAAGATTTATCAATTTTATTGTTTTTTTCATAAACCTAACTTCTAGTTTTATTTATTAGTACAATAGTTTTCTTAATTTCAATTTTATTAATCTCTCCTTTGGCTTTCAGTACTTCTAATTTGGCATTTCCTTGGGGATTTTCAATTTGTTCTTTTTTGAGTTTTTTCAGCTGCATGCCCAATTTATTGATCTCCTCTTTCTCTCTGTTGCGAATGTAGGTATTCAAAGACGTAAATCTTTCCTAAGATCTCCTTTTGCAGTATCCCAAAAAATTTGGTAGGTTGGCTAATTTTTGTAATTCTCTTGAATGGAGTTGTTGATTGTTTCTATAGTTTGTTGTTTAACCCACTCATTCTTTGGAATACATTGTTTAGTTTCCAGTTATTTTGGGGTTTATGTTTTCATGGCCTTTGATTACATATAAGTTTTATTGCACTATGATCTGAGAAAGATGCATTGACTATGTCTGCTTTTCTGCACTGGATTGTGAGGTTTTTATGGCCCAGTACATGGTCAATTTTTGTATATGTGCCATGTACCACTGAGAAAAAGGAGTATTCCATCCTATCCCAATTCAATTTTCTCCAGAGATCTATCATGTCTACCTTACCTAGAGTTCTCTTCACCCTCTTTATCTTCTTTCTTGTTTATTTTGAGGTTTGATTTATCAAGTTCAGAGAGGTGGAGGCTGAGGTCCCCCACTAGTATAGTATTGTTCTTTATTTCTTCCTGTAACTCCCTTAACTTCTCCTCCAAGAATTTGGATGCTATGCCATTTGGAGCATATATGTTTAATAATGAAATTTCTTTGTTATCTGTGGTACCTTTTAGCAGGATTTAGTTTCCTTCCTTATCTCTTTTGATTAGATCTATTTCTAGTTTTGCTTTGTCTGAGATTGGGGTTGCTACCCCTGCCTTTTTTATGTCAGCTGAAGGACAATGAATTCTGTTCCAACCTTTTACCTTTACCCTATGTGTCTCTCCCCTTTCGAATATGTTTCTTGTAAACAACATGTTGTTGGATCATGGTTTTTAATCCATTCTACTGTTTTTGCTTTATGGAAGAGTTCATCCCATTGAGATTCACAGTTATGATTTCAATTTTTGTCTTTCCTCCATCTCTTTTTTCCCTTATTTATGCTTTTAATTCTCCCTTCTCCCTTCGCCTCCCCAATAGAGATTTAATTTTTGACCACCACCTCCTTCAGTCTTCCCTCCCTTCTTTCAGCCCCCCTCCCTTTTAATCCCCTTTTCCCTTACTCCTTCTTCCTTCCCTTTCAGCCTCCCCTTCCTTTTCCTTCCTCCTTCCCTTCCTACTGCCTATAGAGCTAGTTGTATTTTTATACTTAACTGAGTTTGTTGTACCCTCCTTTAATCCAATAAGATGAGAGCATCTCTCAAACAATACTGATGTCCCTCCCCTCTTTCCCTCTACTGTAATATATTTTTGTGCCTCTTCCTGTGACGGAAATTAATTTATTTTTCTGCCTCCTCCTTTGCACATCTCCCATTAAAATCCCTTTGCACCCTTAAATCACATTTGTTATCATCACATCATTTAATTTATAACCACTCCCTCCCTCTATCTATCTATCTATTATCTATCTATCTATCTATATATCTGTCTGTCTATCTATCTATATCCCTTTTGCATTTCATAATTGTATATTTCATAATAAATATACAATTCTCAAGATTAACAAGTACCATCTTCCTTTGGGGGAAGGGATTTAAACAGTTTGCCCGTATTGAGTAACAAGGATTTTCCCCCTGTTTACCTTTTTATGCCTCTCTTGAGGCCAGAATTTGAATATCAAATTTTCTTTGGGGTTTCGGCCTTTTTGTCAGGAAGGTATGGAAATCCTTTATTCCATTGAATGTCCATATCCTTGCCTGAAACACTATGTTCAACATTGCTGGGTAATTAATCCTTGCTTTTGTCCCAGATCCTTTGCCTTATGGAATATAGTACTCCAGTTCCTGCTGTCATTTAATGTGGAAGCTGCAAGGTCCTGTGTGTTCCTGACTGTAGCTCCTTGATATTTAAATTGTTTCTTTTTTGGCTACCTGTAGTATTTTCACTTTCTCTTGATAGTTTTGGAATTTGGCAATGATATTCTTTGACATTTTTAGTTTGGGGTCCCTTTCAGGCAGTGAATGGTGGATTCTTTCCATGACTATTTTGCCCTCTGGATCTAGAACTTCTGGGCAATTTTCCTTGATGATTTTTTTGAATGATGTTGTCCAGGCTCTTTTTTCATTAAGGCTTTCTGGTAGCCCAACAATCCTCAGATTTTTTCTCCTGGATCTATTTTCCAGTTTTTTTTCCAATTAGATATTTTACATTTTCTTCTATCTTTTCATTTTTGATGTCTCATAGATTCATTAGCTTCTACTTGCTCAATTCTATGTATTATCAAATTGTTTTCTTCAGTTAACTTTTGTTAACTGTTTTGTTAGCTGTCTATCCTTTTCCATCTGTCTAATTTATGGAGCTATTTTCATCAGTTAGATTTTGTATTTCCTTTTCAATTTGTTGAGTTTTCCTTTTCAAGGAGCTGTTCTCTTCAGTGAATTCTTTATTCATATTTTTAAGTCATTGGTCAGTTTTTCTTCTATTTCTATAATTTGGGTTTTAAAATCCTTACAGAGCTCTTCCAAGCAGGCTCTTTGTTCTTCTGACCAGTTCATATTCCCCTCTGAAGTTTCAGATGGGAGTATAGAACCGGAAATTTCCTTCAATTTTGCTTTTGACCATTGCCTCCCTCAATATGCCCTCCCTTGTTTCCCCCTGTACATTTTCTTTCTTCTTTACTCTTCTTCTGACTCCATGGCAAGTTAGATTTCTATACCTAACTACATATGCTTTTCCCTCCTTGAGTCAATTCTGATGAGAATAAAATTCAAACAATGCTCACTTCCTCTTTTCTTTCCCTCTACTGTAATTTGACCTCTTTATGTGCCCCTTCATGTGGTGTACATTACCCTTTTCTGTCTCCTTCTTTTGTCTTCTTCCATTACAATTCTTTTACACTATGTAATTGGGCCTTTTATCAACACATCAAAGTCATCTTAATCCCACGCCCTCCATGTATACCCTCCTAAATGTTGTAATAAAGATACGATTCTCAAGAGTTTTAAGTATCTTCTTCCCCTAAAGTTATGTAGTTTGCTCTTATTGAATGACATGTTTTTTTTTTCTTTTCTGTTTACCTTGTTATGCCTCTCAAATTTTTTATTTGAAGATGTAGTTTTCTGTTGAGTTCAGGTCTTTTAGTCAGGAAAGTCTGTAAGTTCCCTGTTTCTTTGAATTTTCATTTTCTCATTTAAAAGATAATGAGCAGTTTTACTGGGTAGTTGATCCTTTGCTGTAATCCAAGTTCCTTAACTTCATGAAATATATATTCCAAGCCCTCCAATCTTTTCATGTAGAAGCTGCAAAGTCCTGTGTAATCCTGACCATGGCTCCATGATACTTGAATTGTTTCTTTTTGGTTGTTGTATTTTCTTCTTTATCTTTTGATCCTGGAATTCAGTTTACAATATACCTTGCTATTTTCAATTTGGAATCTCTTTCTGGAGTTGATTGGTGGATTCTTTCCATCACTAATTGATCTTCTGATTGTAGTTGCTCAGGGCAGTTTCCCTTCATGATTTCTTGAAAGATGGTGCCCAGGTTATTTTTCTGGTCATGGCTTTCATGTAGACCAATAATTTTTAAATTATATATCCTGGATCTATTTTCCAGGTAAGCTGTTTTTCCAGTGAAGTATATTACATATTCTTTTTTTCATTCTTTTCATTTTGTTTGACAGTTTATTGATGTCTCATAGAGTCATTAGTTTCAATTTACAAAATTCTAGTTTTCCAGGAATTGTTTTCTTCAATTAGCAGTTGTACTTTTTTTTCATTTGACCAGTTCTGCATTTTAATAACTTATTTTCTTCTGTGTACTTTTTTTTTCCATTTTGTCTATTGTAATTTTAAAGGAATTGTTCAGTTTTTCTTCTATATCTCTAATTTGACTTTTTAAATTCTCCTTGAGCTCTTCAAGAAGGCTTTTCAGACTTGAGAACAGTTCATATTCCCCTTTAAGGTTTTGTATGTGGGTATATTAACAATGTATCCTCTTCTGAATTTATGCTTTGATCTTCCCTATCACCAAGATATTTTATATTTTTCTTTGTTGGTTTTTTCTCATGTTATTTCCCTTTTTTCTGGCTTTTAAATTTGATCTCTGCTTCTGGGCACATGGGGCACTGTCTCAGGCTTCTTGTGTTGGAATCCAGGGTTCTAATTATGTATGCTGGGGCATTAGGTGCTGGCAGTTGGAGCTTTTTAGTTTATCTGGTGCTGACTTGGAGCTGGTGGTGGTGGTTAGTGTATATCTGGTGTTGGGGCTTACCTGTTCCCCCATCCTTGGGCTCAGGATCCCCTGGTCTTTTTGCTGAGGTAAGGCTTGCTTCTGGCTTGCTCAGATGCCTCCCATCCTGTATTGGTCTCCTTCCACAACAGCAAGAGGGACTTTTCCCTTCATACCCATAGCCTCCTGAGCTAAAAGAATTCTGTACCTTGTCTTTCTCCTGGCTCTACTGTTTCAGGATTTTTTCTGAGGAAATATTCTCTGGGTTTTTCAAGATCAAAAAGGGAGAGTGAGAGTGACTTACTGTTTACTCTGCCATCTTAGGTCCCCAGAGTCAAAATTGATACTTATTTTATCATCTGTTCATGTCATATCCATAATTAGGTTATCACCTCCTTGATTACAAGAATGATGCCTTAACCATTCCCCATTTTATAACTGCCCCTTTAATTTTCAGTTATTTGCCACAAAAATGTATATCTCCCTTCTCCTTTCTCCTTCCTTTCTTTTTTCTGTCTTCTTTCCTTCCTTTCCTTTTTCCTTTCTATCTTTTTTTAAGGACATACCTAGTCATAGTTTTGGCAGGTCAAAAAGTTTGATTTGTTTAGTGAATTCTGTAGTGAACTTTCAAATTACTTCTAGGATATCTCTAGACCAAATGAGAAATTTACTAACATTGTGTTAGTATACCTGCTTTAGATGATCTCATCCAATAATTGTCAGTTCCACTTTATGTCATCTTTGTCAAACTGATTGTATGAAGTAGCATCTTAGAAACGTTTTGATTTGTATTTTCCTTAGGATTGATTATTTAAATAGTTTTTCTCATGTAGTTGTTAATAACTTTGCATTTGTATTTTTGGGGATAGTTCTTGTTCTCATGTTTTTTCTAATCATTTTATTGTATATCTAGGATAACTTACCTTTATCAGAGAAACTTCCAGGAGATATTTTTTCCTCATTTGACTATTTTCTTTCTTTAATTTTACTTGGATTGATTTTATTTAAACTTTTTCAATTTTATATAATCAAAATTATCTATTTTGCATAACATAATGTTCTCTAATCATTCTTTGATACAATTATTTGCCTATCCGTGGTTGAAAAGGGAATTGCTTTCCTTACTCAATATTTTTATGAGTGCTTTTATACCCAAGTCACACATCAGCTTGGAGCATATTGAGTAAATGATATGACACGTTGATGTAAAATTAATTTCTACTAAATTGCTTTCTAGTTTTCCAAGGAATTTTCATCAAATAAACCTGTATCCCAATAGTTGGGTTTATCAAACTTCATACTACTATGTTTATCTATTTCAATAACTTGTAAACTTAATGTATTTCACTGATTAACTATTATACTTTTTAATGAAAGTATGAGTTAGTTTTGATAACCCCCAATTTGTAGTATAGTTTGAGACCTGGCATTGAAAATACCACACCCTTTTCCTTCCCACATTTGAAATATTTCTCTTGAAATTGTTGACTGTTGATAGTTCCACATATATTTATTAGTTTTATAGCTTTTTAAAGTAACAGTGATGCCACTCAATCAGTAAATTAATTTAGATAATATTGTCATTTTTATTATATTGGCAAGACCCAATTATGTCTAATTTCATTATTTCAACATGATTTTATTTCTCTAGATTTTCAATTTTCTTATTCTCTCATATTATGTTTAGAATTTCTACTTTGGTATTTAATTGTTGGTCTTTAATTTGATGTTTTTCTAGTCTTTTTTTATTGCATGTCTAATGCATTAATTTGCCCTTTCTTTTTTATGGATAAAACACGTAGGTATATGAATTATCCCCTAACTACTGCTTTGGCTTCATTTCAGAAAGTTTGGTATATTACATCATTGTCATTATCTTTAGTGAAATCCCTGCTTTATAAATTATTATTTACCCATTCATGTTTAGAATTGTTTTGTCATTGACAGTTAGTTTTTAATCTTTGGAGGATAGCAGAGTAGACAGAAGAAATGCAGCTGAGCTCCCATCCACAGCTCTCCCAAATAGATCTATGAAATTCACCAGGCAAATCCTGATGAAAAATTGAGAAAAAAAAAGTTATAGTGAGTCTTTTCTCAAACCCAAATTAGCATAGACAGATAGAGAGAGTTATACACTCTGGGGGTAGGGGTCAGGGCAGAAGTATACTACTTGGGAAGCACTTGAATACTAAAGAAAGGCTATGCACTAGCACAAAAACATGTCCAAGACCCATGTTAGGGCCAACCCTAGTCACTGTAACAGGAATAGGTGTCTGTCCACTTTGCCATCTACTACTTATTCCTAGATTGAAGATGTAGGACAGAATAAAAAGGGGACCTGCACAGGATGCTAATGTTCCCAATTAGGGAAATTGGGATGGTATACTGAAGAAGGAAGAAATTTAGAAGACACCAAGAGCAACAGTGTGGCCCATACCAGAGTTGAGAGTAAGATCTCACTTTCAGCATCTAATCCAGTCTGCAGATTCAGATAAGGCAGGAAATAAGCAAAACAGGAAATCCAGATCAAAGTGGAGCCTACAGTTCTACTAGTCTTTAGTACTAGAGTTTTCTACCTAAGAACAGAGACCAGCATCAGTCTATCCTTGCTCAGACCCAAGCCCAGATTCATCCTCTATTCTACTGTCAAAATGATTTTCCTAGAGTGCAGGTCTAATCATATCATTCCTCTAGAGAAAAATTTTTTCTAGCACTCTTCAAAAGTAAAATATTCTTTTTTTGCTCTTAAAATCTTCACAGCTGCCCTTTTTATACTTTATTCTGTTCCACATAATCTTTTTTTAATATTTATTTTATTCTGAACTTAAGAAATAAAAGAAGCATTTCCATGATAGAGTAGAATATAAAAAAAGATTGTTGTACATAAAACTGCAAATTGATTATGTATTAGTTGCTATTTGGGGTTTTATTTTCTTTCCTTATTAATTTAAATTTTTTAGTTTTCAACATTCAATTCCAAAGTTTTAAATTTTCTCCCCATTCTTCACCCCTTCCTCCCAAAGATGGCACACAATCTGATAGGAGCTCTAAATTTGCATTCTAATTAAATACATTTTTACATTAGTCATGTTGGGTAGAATTATAACGAAGTGGAAAAATCCTGAGAAAGAAAGAAACAAAACAAAATAGTCTGCCTCGCTTTGCATTCCAACTCTAACTGATTGATTCTTGATGTCATAGTGCATAATTCTTTTTATATAATATTGAAGCCTATTTGATATAATTTTACTTAATAGTTTCGTATTTATTTGAATATTTAGCTATAATTTTATACTCTGCTTTGTCTTTCCTTAGTTTGTATCAAGACCATACTTCTATCACAGAAGAACATTTTTATAGATTTGAGAACAGTTTTTGTAAGGCTGAAATCATTTTTTCATTAAAATTAATACAAATGTAAGTCCATCTGATGCTGGTTTTTAATTTGTTTTGTTTTGTTTGGGAAGTTTAACATTTTTTCAAAAAAAATTTTTTTGAGATTGGTTATTATCATTTAATTTCTTGTTCTATTATCTGAGTCCTTTAAGTTTATTAAATATTCTTACCTTTACTAGAAGTATTCATTTTCTTAGAATTTAATATGACAAACATTTTCTAATAATTTCCTTTATTTCTTCTTACCTTGTTATGATTACTCCATTTTCACTTTTATATTAGCAATTTGCTACTTTTTCAAAAGAGAATAAGATTACTTTATGCTTATCAATTCCATTGTTTTAAAGTTTCTAGTTTTATTTTGACTGCAAATTTGTGCTTTCAATTTTGTAAATTCTTTTTTCTAAGTTCTCAGAATTTTCAGGATTTCTAATTTAGACTTTAGTAGAGATTTTATGATTTTGTAGATATTTTTCTGTTTATTTTAGTTGTATGTCCAATACATTGATAAGATTTTCCTTTCTTCTATTTATTAAAGTGTTTCAAGATATAAATTTCTTTTTAAAGATGACATTGACAGAGTCCCCAAATATTCATATATATTTTTCATTTTCTTTTATGACTTTTTCTTCAAAACACCAGTTCTTTAGGATTGAAATTTTTAGACTCCACTTAAGATTATGTATTTTCTTTGAAATCATTTTATTAATTGTAATATTTTTTTGTGTTGTGACTAGTAAAGTCTGTATTCAATATTTCCTCTTTGTCACATTTAAGGAATTTTTATTGCCATTATTTTATTGATCATTTTTTTCTTTAATGACACCATATATGACTAAGATATGTATACTTCTTTCCACTGTCATTCATTAATACCCAAAGCTCTATCATATTTAACTTTTCTAAAATTTATTTCAGGACTTAATTCTTCTTGTTGTTTATCATTTTGTTAAATTTATCTACTTTGAAACAAAGTGAATCTTGTCCCCAACTATTATAGTTTTCTTTCCTATTTCACTCTATAACTCTATTAAGTTTTCCTTTAAATGTTTATATGTTCTTCCATTGATTTAAACTGTTAAATTTATTTTATCAGCTATAGTGCTTTAAGCATAATGGACTTTCCTTACCTTATGCTTAAAGAAAAAAATTATTTTCTATAATTTTCTAGAATTATAGGTTCTGAATCTATAGATTTAGAAATAAATAAATAAATATATATGTATATTTAGAAATAAATATATAAATATATATTTACATGGTATACATATGATATGATACATACATAAATATGTTACTGTTGCTTTGTCAGAGATCATGACTAATAACCTCTTACTAGGTAGAATTTACTTGATCCATTATAAATTCTGTTCCACTTTCTCACCGATAAAAAATGTTTTTTATACAAAATATATTGTTGTGTTCCATGTCCTGCTCCAGGTCATTTTATAGATGATGAAACTGAGGCAATCAGGGTTAAATGTCTTACCAGGGTCACATAACTAGTAAGTGTCTGAGGCTAGACTCAGGTCTTCTTGACAGTTAACTCTACTCACTGTGCCACCTAGCTGCCCTACAAACTCCATACCTCCTGGTCATTGAATTAATCTCTTTGGGCCATGGTTTACTCATCTTTAAAATAATGAGCCTAGGCTCCCTTCCATCTCTAATCATATGATTCTCTGATTTTGGACATAACATCATAGATTATTGCCATTTGGGGTTTTCTTTTAGGAGGTGATCTGTGTAGTACTTCGGTTTTCATTTTTCCCACTGAATCTAACATATTTAGGCAGTTCTGTTTTATGATTTCTTGAAATACACTATTCAAAATTTTATATGGTTCTTGTGTTTTAGGAAGTCTGATGATTCCTAAAGTGCTTCTCTTCAACCTATTTTTCAGGTGAATTTATTTAGAGAGAGGATAGTAGACACCTTATATTTTCTTCTATTTTTTCAATCTTTATTTTGTTCTCTTTCCATTTATTTAACGAAATCATTGAGTTTGATTTACTTCATTATGATTTTTATGGTCATTTGACCTTGCCTTCTTAATTAGAATTTCCTAACTAAACACAAGTCAAATAATGTGGTATGGCTAAGGTAGACTGAAATAGGACTCTAATATTCCTTACTATGGAAACTGCACTTTTATATTGACACAGTCTAAGATCAACCAGATTGGCTTTATTGGATGCCACTGAATACTATGCTGTTCTATTGAGTTTACAATCTAATAGACAATTCAAGGTTTTTTAAAACAAAATATGTCATTTTACCTATGCACATTTTCCTACAATTGCATTTCACATTTATTATAGTCTTTATATATGATTTACTTACAATTTAAAAGCAACAATTTCAGTGTTGCATAATAGAAGTAGATATGACTTCTATTGATTGTATAGTCCAACCTTCTCATTTTTCATATCAGCAAGCTGAAGACCAGAGGAACAATATAATTTATTCCACATCCACTAGGGAGGATATGGGAAATCCAAAATTAAAATCATTATCTGCTATCTCCCAATCCAATGACAACTCCTTCTATTACGTTATGCAGTACCATTTGGATTTTTGATGAAAAGACTTTTAAAGGATAATTAAACTCTAAGAAGCAGCCATTCTTCTTTCTTTTCATTTTTTTCTTTTATATGACATAGAAATTGTACACATTATTGTCATCTCATTGATAAGATAACCATATATTTACAACTTAATCTGTTTCAGTTCAAATGGAATTATCTACAGTTTATTTAATGTTAAATTCATAGATCAACTGTTGAGCTATCAATTTTACCAGTGAAAAATCAATGTTAATCAGCTATTAAAAATTTACCAGAACACAAATAAAAATCAGCTTCTAGCCAGTTAATTTTGCCATCTTCACAATCAGAGTACTTACTGAACATTTCCTTGTATAGATCTGTTAGTTAAGATCTTAATCATCCATCCATAGCTTGGCAGCCAGTCATTATAACAGTGGTTGATTTTACATTCCAAACTTTCAAAAGATAGACCAGTCTTGTGTGCAAAGCATTGGATGAAAAAAGGTGAAAGATACTTTCTCATGTAAGTAGTTGGTAACAATAATTTTCTTTTCTATCCTGTTTCCCATTGCTATTTCTATAGCTTGAAAGTTTGATATCTTTGTTAGCTCAAAAACCTATGCTTTATTTATTCATGAATTCCTCTAAAATTATCACTAAAATGCCTTAGTATATTTTTCAGGGTTTTTGTAACTTGTTTCTAAAGAGCATTAAAGAATTCAGTTCCTAAATGTGTGTTCTCATAGTTGGATCCAGGCCAAAGATATTACCATTCACTTTCCAAAAATATGCAAGATAGAAAATGCCATCGTCTGCCAGAGGCTAGGAATACAGCAGCCTTGACCCAATCCCCTTCTGTTTCTGAAATCTGACAAGTTGAATTTGCATTGTTATACATTTTAGGATCTCTTCATTTGCTTTCAAACCAAGGAAAACAATACTATCCAAAGTGGTTACTTGGACTGACTGGCAAATTGTCCAAAAACAATGCACTGGGGTGGATTTTCAAGGGTAGTAGATGTCTACTGCATGCTTCTAACTTGCCTCTTAAAAGCAAAAAACAACAACAAAAAGAAAATACCACAGACTACTGTATAATCCACACATACCCACAGGTTTTGTCAATTTGATGTATTTTATTTTACACTTGTTTATTTTAGATAGCCACCTCTTGTATTTGGATAATCTATGCATTTTTCATACAATTGCCTCCCACCCAAAAAAAAGTCTTATGTGCCTTTCCCAAAGTAAGGACTTGCTATTTTATTTTTTGTGTGTGTTGTGATTGTTGTTGCTAAATTCAATCTGAAAACAAAATCATCATTCCTGCTTTTGCTAAAATATATAAATGACATATCTCTGGAAAGTTTACATTTTCCTGTATTACCTTATCTCTCTGTGAAGCTATAACACTCATGTTGTCAGAGTGAGTAAAATTTCCATTTAACCTCAATTCCTTCTTGACATGTAATCGGGAAGAGAGATGGAGATGATAAGGAGATGATTAAGGCCACCAGTTTATACCAGTTAGTAAGCCAGGTATGCCAGCTAGTCCAGATAATTAACCCATTTCTCTTATACCTCCATTCCTTCTCTAGTAGAAAGTGTAACTAAAAAACAACAAAAATCAACCAAATAAACAAACAAAAAACAGTCCTGATTTGCACATGGAAGCAGGAATATTTTCCTAAATGCAACTAGATTCAGCAATTTCATTTCCTCCTTTAAAAGACCCTAAAAACTTTAGACAGGAGAAATTGGTTACTTTACTGAATACTTTTTTTACTGAAATATGAAAATGCTTCTGCCTTTGCTTAAGGGAAAAGGAAAGAATTTGAGAGACAGACAGAGAGAGAGAGAGAGACAGAGACAGACAGAGACAGAGGCAGAGAGATTGACACACACACACACACAAAGAGAAAGAGAGAGAGAAAAACTGATTCTAAGATTGCTACAGACCATAACAGCCATGATAGTAAATTTAGCCACAATATTGAAAACAGCAGGCATTGACATGTTTGCTATTAGCGTGCCAAATCAGTTTTATGTATACAAGAAGAAATTCTAATGGATAGAATTTTTCCAATTCCTCTCCACAAAGTAATTTCTGAGAGTGAGCTTAATTTTGACAGTTTTAAAATTCATATTGAATTCTGACACTTGAGATGTCTCTGCATCAAAAGCTGTCACATCCATCCCATACCACCACAATAAAGAAATGGATGGAGTCAATTGAAAAGCATTATTGAGCACTTCAAATGCACAAATAAACATTCTCAATCAGTAAAATATTGCCTATGTACTTTTATATCATTTAATGATAAGGCTATTTAATAAAATGGTCTAATGAAATCATACTAACCCTCACTAAAACTGACTAATAATTGGGTAAATATGCTATAAGTGCTTCACAGGCCTTCCTTTAATTTTGCTTAAGAAATTATAACTTCACCAGCTTTGCATTTTGGGCAGAGATTTAATCCATTAAGCAGTGCCCTGACTCTAACCTGCTAAAGTTAACTTTTCTGATGTGAGGTTGAGCTTAAAGGTTCATTAACAGCTTGAAAGAGGCAATTTGTTGGATCCTAGCTAGCTAGCTCACTTCAAGAATTGTATCTCTCTCTATTTACTATGAAGTGCCGTGAAGGAAATTTGTCCATTTTTTAAAAGCCAAGGAGAGGGAAGGGAGAGAGAGGCAGTAACAGGCACAGAGAAACAGAATGACAGATAGAGAGAGAGAGACATATAGAGGAAGAGAGAGAGAGAGAGAGAGAGAGAGAGAGAGAGAGAGAGAGAGAGAGAGAGAGAGAGAGAAAGAGAAGAGAGAGAGAGATCTTGAGAGAATAATGAGAAGTTTGGTTTATTCATTTTCTCAAACTGGCTTTTATCTTTAAAATGACCTTCACAAAGTGAAAACTCTTCCTTTGACCATGGAAGTGATATTCTTATGTTGTTCTTTTTCTCCTGGACAATGCTGAATACAAAAATAGTGAGTATCTCAATTTTAATGATTACAGGATAAAAAGATGTTCAATAAATAAAAGCTAGTGTCATATTACTGTCAGAAATGGAAATGCAACTGTCAGGTTTAGAAAATGAAGTACTCATCAGTAAATTTTCTTTCTTTTTTTTGAAAGTTAACCCACTGTGTTATGAGAAAATGGCTTTCATTAAAGAACCTATTGTGACAATGTAAATTATACACTTTAATTTACACTTGAAATTAAAGTAAACATTTCTTAATTTTTAAAAAAGATCCAGGTTTATTTCTTTCATGCTCATCTGACAGTAATTCTTACAGTTAGAAAAAAATAAACATTAAATTTGACTTATTCTAACTTGATAATTTAACTTGAACTTATCTTAAAGCATTCTGGGAAATGAATTTTGAGAGTCTCTATATTCTTGTTATTTAAAGTTTTGCATGATGGAGGGGTGAAATTTTTAAAAAATTAATATTGAATACAGCAAACATGGACATGAGAAACTATTGCTACCACTAGGTAACATTTCTGAAATTTTCTAATTATGAAATTATCTCAAATTGTATTTAGCAAAACAATACCATGTGGTCTCATCTTTCCATAATTTAATATAAGTTGAGTCCCAGGGGCCCCTCTCTCAGGGCTAATTTACATACTAATTATACAATAATTTAAGTCACAGCAGCAGCACCATCTATTGGAGAGCTGAGCATAGTTGGAGAAATAGAAATATTCATACTAAGTACTGAAATAACATGTTCCATACTGTTCTGTAGCATAAGGAATTTCTTTTCTGATGTTCCCATGAACAAATGCTCATTCTAAATTCCTGTATTTCAGAAGTGTGATTGTGTCACTGTCATTATATTGCAGTTTTCCTCGATATGTAATCATTTAAACAAGGATAATGGAACATTTGAAAGGGATTTGCCTGAGGGGAAATACAGCCCTAATGATCACAGTCTATTCATTTATGCCTTATGCCTACTGATGCATATAAAGATGTGCTTTATTCTGGAGAGTATAGCCCCTTGTCATCTGTATGTGTGTGAAGAAATTCAAATGAAGTGAATGAAGAAGTAAGGCTATAATTCACCAATCTCATCTTTCTATCTACAATCAGAACACCAGATGGACAAATTATTACCAGTGTTGCCTAATCTGTCTTAAGATCAAACGGCAGAAGTGAAAAAAGTAAATAAATAAAAATAGGTTCAGTGATATAAATGAAATTGAGCGATAAAGACAGAAGGTGTTGACACTTTGTGTAGCCCTATATTGGTCTGCCTTATTCTCAAGAATGATTGCAGCTTTTTCTACTACTCACTCTTGTTTTTGGAATTGGAAAAGGATTGGAAATGGAAACTATACAAACAATGTATTCTGGATCTAAAATAATTTGCCAGCACTTTGAACA
>CM053773.1:77062168-77079622 GCA_028658325.1 Potorous gilbertii
TATATTTCTACATTTTATGAATTATAATAGTTAAGGTGAACTTAAATATGCTTGCAAAATGTTTTATGAATATACTATAGAAACTATATATATGTTACTATTTTCAGACATAGTAATATGGGTACTAAGTAAATAGGAACAGGCTGAAAAATTCCCCTTAGCTATTTAATTTTTTTCCTATTATGGTTCTAGCTTTCATCATCAGTTGGGGCTCAATTAAAGACTTTCAGAATCAAAGGGGCACACACTGAAGCCAAAAAAAGGATTATCTTTATTTGGATGGAAATTGTTGCTACTAATGTTTGACAATGGAGTAAATCAGATATTAGCCTGAAACTACGACAAATGTTCAGTATTCAAAGTTAATCTAAAACAATATATCTCCTCTATACTACTCCTCTATGGGTGATGGATTAACAATTTCATTTTAAAACTTGATAACAATATTTTGTTTGTTAATTAATTGAGTGGGTAGTAAGTAGAAGGCAGTTTGGAACTTTGATTTCATCTGTTTAGGAAATTTTCTATAATTCTTTCATATGGCTGGGACCTGACTACTTTTAATATTCATGGTTTTTTTCCCTCTGGATACTTATTAAGCCTGTTATTTGAAGTCATTTTTACATTAATTTTAAACTCAAGCCTCCAGTGACTAATTTTGAGCACTACCATTAAAGTCACAGCCCAGGATAAATTCCATTGAAACCTACAATGAAAAGTACAACTAGCAGATTGTAAAGACTGGAAACTCAGTTAACAATTTTGTTTTTTTGTTTTATTGTTTATTTTTATAACAATGTCACTACATTTTGAGAGAGTAGTGTCAGAACTTTAACTTAAGCTGAGAATAAGCTGATGTGGGCAAGGAATACTACTGAAAAGCAAAAAAAAGAAATTTTAAATTCTTTCAAGGAAGATGAGTGAAAAAATATAGAATGGATGTGAAGGATGGATGAAAAACATCCATAATGACAGAAGACATAACAACATAACATTTCCCTTCCTTCCTCCAAAGGTTAGTCTTCTCCTTTAGGAAGAAGTCTTCTTGTTATGAATAAAAATGGTTAATAGAAAGTTGAAAATCAAGGTAAATCAGGAGATAGTAAGAAAGAATATCATTTGCTGTCAATTATTTCTAATTGCCAGGCTCAAATGAACTACATCTCAAAATACTCAAAGTAATAGAAGTAATTCTTGTGTTCCTCCATGATATTAAAAAAAATGGTCAAAGCATAAATGAAAGATGTTTCCGGACTAGAGATAGGTAAAAGAAGGCCCAATATTTTAAAAGAAAAGGCTTCAAACCATAGATGCTGAACTGTCATCAGTTCCTGAAAAAATTCTATAATGAACTATTAAAAGGATGTTTTGTGAGCACTAAGAAAGAGAAATGGTGATCACTATGAGTCAATATGGCTGAGATATCAAGAACAGATTAAATCAAGAAACCTCCTCTAAAGGGTCATTACACAGACAGAGAAAGGGAAAACCATACATATATCTGCTTTTATGTAAGACACTTGATGGAGGTTTTTGTGAAATCATGATAGACAAGGTAGACAGATGAGGTGGATGTTATAATTATGATTAAGTGAACTGGGGACAGTTTGGATGATTAAAATCAAGAACTTATTTTAATGAATCAGTGTTGACCTAGAGTCAGTTCTCAACTGAAAAGCCCAGCAATATGTCTTTAACCTGTTCTACTCATTATTTTTATCAATGATTCAGTGAAGATGAAGATGGTATGCTTATAGATCCAGTGAATCAACACTGGATGACAATGATTGAAAAAGACCTTATTAATCTAAAATAATCGACCAAAATAAATAGGATGAATCATAGGTGGCATTTTCAAAGACTTGCAGTGGTTCAAATATTTAACACAAGAGTGGGATGGAAAGGAAATGACTTCACAAATGATGATATCTGTGGGTTTTAGTGTAAAACAGGTCCATTGTTAGCTTGTGGAGTGACATCCAAGCCAACATAGCTAATACAATTTTAGACTTCATAGAAGAAGACTATATATCATCTGATAGTCCCCCTATGTTCTTCCCTGGTTGAATAATATCTATAGTATTGTGATCAGCTCCAGCTGCCCCATTTATGAAATACATTGACAAAGTAGCTCACATCTAGAGTAGCATCATAAGACTGTAAACTTAAAGCTGGAAAGAACCTTGAAAGACATTTAATTCAGCTTTGTCATCTTCTAATTGAGGAAACTGAGATTCTGAGGTGGGAAGTGTCCTGCTAAAGAGCATTATAGATAATTAATGGCAGAGTTAGACTATAACCTGAAGTCTTCTAAATAAAAATATAGCCCTCTTTCCAACATGCCACAGGTTAACCCAGGTAGTGAAAGACCCGGAAAATGCCACATGAAGATTGGTTAAATAAATTTGGAATATTTAGCATGGAATTGAAATACTTGGGAGAGGGTTGACTGTCATCAAATAATAACTGTCTTCAAGTACTTAGTTGATTGTTATGGAGAAATCTTTTTTTTTCCTGCTTGACCCACAAGTAATAGAAATATGAGCAAGAAGGAACATTGTAGAGGCAGATGCAAAATGATTCTAGGTAAGACTTTAAAAATAAAAGCAATCCAAAAAATATAATCAGCTGTAGTGAGATCCCTGTCACTAGAGGGCTTCAAGAAAAGCCTGGATGATCAATTGTGAATGAGTAATATTCCCATTCAGGTAGAGAATTATGTGATTATCAGTATAAATCATGTTAAAAAATAAGCAGGTATTTCATACTTACCACACATTGTCATAATTCTTCCTCTCAAAAGTATAACTATTAAAATTGCCCAAACTGTCAAATGATGAAAATGTATGATCCAAAAATGGGAGAGGCGAGATATGAGTAAGACTGAGGGTATGTGGGAAAGGTGCAGGGATGGCTGTGACTTCATTATTCTGGGGCAGCTCAAGTATAAAACAGCGTTTTAGCTCTAGGGAGTCACTGCTGCAGGCATTAAGAAGAGGAAATGAAGATTTCTTTTCCAAATTAAGTTGTCAAGAAAGCTCATTTACACCACACAGTGATTGTATGTGGGTGAGAAGATGATGGTGATTTATAATGATACAGACTGGGAAAGCTGTTCCAGGGAGGGAAAACTATGACACAACTCACTTGGGAGACTTAACCAGAGCCTTGGTTACCTATAGAAAGAACAAGTTTTCTATCATCTAATCATCTTACAATGACTGTGGAAAAGAGAAAGATCAGTTTATGCAAGTTTCATCATTTTGCAGGGGCTAGGGTACTACTATGACAGATGCCATCATAAAAAAAAATCTAATAAAGGCATTTTGAGTTCTGGTCACACAATATCTAATGAAGATAATTAGACTTTAGAAATTCTAGTAATTCTAAGAACTGAAAGACCAAATATCCCTTTGAATAATTAATCATTTACTGTTTCATCTTAAAATTGCAGACTATACTATATGCTATATAATTACCTCAACTTTGTATTTATGTAACAAATTTGGTCAAAATCAGTAAACTTTATCATCCATTATGGAAAAGTGACAAAATTTCTATTATATATAGAAAGATCTCACTTAATTCAAAAATTTTTCTTTTTAATGTGGAATTTTTGAATAAATATTTGAAGTTGTGCTCTCTTCAGTTGGAATGTTATTAGACAGTAAAAATATGTAAGAATTTGATTCCTTACTAGAAATTCTTGAATTTCATTTAAAAATTCGTTGATTACTGCCCCCAATTGGAGTAAAATTCAAATATTGGACATACAAAAGGAGCATTCATTTTTTTTTTCAGGTTTTAACATCTCAGTGCATAAAACAAATACTGACTCAAATTCTATGGTTGTTTTTTGTCCTTCATACTCATTGGTTAATGCATACATAGGCCTAGAAAATTCATGAGGATGGTTTCATGTATTAGTTACTATTAATTTTACCCTTTATTACACATGATATTTAACGTAAATCTTTCAATACATATGAATATAAGGATGTGGCAGTTATGTTTTATGAGCAATGGAATTTTATCTGTTTATACAAACATTCCCTCTATGTTTCATATAAATTCAAGTTGAAATGTTTGTCAAATGATATCGAGCCTGGAAGACATAAAATGACAATATATGAACATGATTGAATCTAATCTGAAATATTTTAATTCTTTCTATAAACTTGAACAACCTTAACACCCCCTCCATCCTGCTGTGTTTATAAACACAATATACATTTAGTCATAAAACTCTCCTTTTATAAATATTCCTATGTTCCCAAAATATAAAACTAATATTTGTTTTCTTTTGTATCATTGGATTAAAGAATTTAGTGCTATTTTGGTAACAGATTTGACAAACTAGAATACACTTAACCTTTCCTAGTTATTAGAACCTGTGTGAATTCATTTGACATATAATACAAATTGGATGATAAACTATATTAAGGATTGAACAAATAATTTGTTTTGGTTTGTACATATTTTCAGAAACTATATATATATATATATATATATATATATATATATAATTTTTTCAAAAGAAATAGGATTACCTAAAGCATTTCCTCCCAAAATATGCAATTAATACTATGTAAACTATAAAAAGTACTGCTTCTTTTCCTGTTAACATTCAATATGGAGTAATCAAGACCAGCTTCTGTCTGGGCATCAATGGCAAGGACAATCATAAAAAAGGTAGGTCATGTTGAATAGCTACAATTACATAAACCAGAAGTGTTTGGTTTTAAAATAATAGGAAGAAACAATAGACACTAGAGTTTTAGGTAGAAACTGAATTAAAATAGCATCACACTTTAAAAATAAAATAAATATTTCCTTATTATTGGGAGCATGGGGTTTCCTGTTCTTATATAGAAGGGTTAACATGTATCACATATAACTGTCAACATGAGATTTGATATTTTGTGATGTATAAAAAGTTGGCCCACTAAATCATATCTTTCATTTTAATGCTTTTGATTTCATTCATTGAGGGGAAAGGCTTTTTTTTTTTGTAGTATAGGTAGCAAGCAAATACAAAAATTCCATGTGATATAATTATAAAGTGATGGCTCACTCTGATGTGACAATCATTTTGATTCCTAAAATTATAACCATGTATGAACAAAATCAAGAGGACCAAAGAGTTAACATGATATCCTGAAAGGTGGAATGTTGCTTTGACAGGCATTAATTTTCCTCCCATATATAATCAAATTTGAAATTTATGAATGTTATATTAATACAATTTTTCCACAAAAGAGAATCTTATTCTACAAAGAATGTAAAACATGGAAACTAATGATTGATCTGTTACTTAGAAATGTGCATTATCATATGTTTGTTACAGCACACATTTCAGAACTTTGTCTTGGTCACAAAGTACGACTTAGGGTTTTTCATAGAATACAGACGTTTCATCTAAATAAATAAATAAATATCAAATTCCCTAACCAAATGTAAAGAAATACTGATGAAGCAATTACTTATCAGGGAGTTACAGAGACTGTCAGATATACTATTATCACAACTTCTTCCTAATCTAGTTTCTGGATTCCATTTCAAGTAAAAGAGCCTCTGGTTAAGAAGATAAGGAATTCAGGAATTTGAAAATTTTTCTAGTACAAGAAAAAATTTTAAAAATGAATTAATTGCTCTGTCATTATATTTTGGTAAGCTAATTTAAAAGTTATTTTTATTGTCCAATGGAGCCAGATGACAGGCTGTGGATAATAAATGTGTACATATAAGCTAATACAAATTTAGTTCATGCTAATGCAATTAAAAAGTGAATGAAAGTATACTTTAAGCTCAATAATTTTGTTTTGCCTTTTGCTGAAACTGGTTTTTTGCTTTTAATTCAATATTAGGGCTCAGACAAAGGAGAGAGAAAGGGATCGATTCTATACACACACACACACACACATATGTATATATACACACACATATATATTTATATATATATATATATATATTAATGACTGTGGAATAGAAAATGAAAATCAACGTTCTTGTGACTGCTCACTTTTTCTACATTCATATGTAATACTTTTTCATTCATTAATTTAGGTACTCAAGTTAGCAAAAATATACTATAAAGGAAGATCACAATGCCCAGGAAAATTATTTCTCTGATGAGTCTTGCTTGCTATTTTAGTGATCAAAATCTATTTACTGAGTAACAGCCATTTCAGATCTAGCTCAATTCCCATGTCAACAGTCCCTCAGAGAATGCCCAGTGGCATTCAGAATAAAGTACTATATAAGAAGTATTAGATTTTCTGGGAAATATCTCTCCTCCCCTCAACACTTACTATTTTAAATTGAGTCCATTACCATTAGAAAATCTGATTCTGTCTTCAAATGTACCTTTCTTTTTTAGTTTATTTTCAGCTCTAAATTAAATTTATTATGAAAGCACATTGCCCATCAATCAAAACATCCTGACACTGATAGGTTTCTCTCATTTATATGAAATATAAATATACATATATTTGTGCATATATGTATGCTTCCAAATGTACATATATATATATACACACATATATGTATATATACATATATATATCCAGATCCAGCAGTAGACTCAAGCAGATATATATTTAAATAGCCACATGGAGTATTAGATAATTGCCTGGGTATAACATGGAACAGCTCCTCCAAATTTCCAAAGTGTTTCCAAAGTTCTTCTTCCTTGACCCCTTACACAGACGTAGTGGGAGAAGCAGCCAAACATCAAATCAATTTATTTTGAATCTTAAAGTATCTTCAACATTTTTGTTACACGTTGTACAGTGGACAAATTGGCATTGAGCTTGAAGTTTCAACTTTTGACAAGTTTGAGATCAATGACTCTTCCCTGGTATACAGAAGACTGCATTTATTCATTTTCCAGATGGTCTCTCATATAAATAGGGTCAAAGCTGAGGTGAGGATTGCCTTTTTAAACCAACCAAGGATCATCTGGATGTTCCTCTGTTAAAATGTACCTTTGTAGAACAGGTCATATCTGTTTTATTTAGATTAGAGGAGAGAAGAAGTTACTTCTGTTGACTTTAAGGTGGTACTTCTGTGTGTGTACAACCACGGGTGAACCAAAAGCATTAAAATAAATATGTGAGAAGACCAAGGACTCACTTAGTAACGCAAAGATATCATGTAATTTTGGACGTTTGGTCAAATCACATCATCACATCCTCCACATTTGTTTCTAGAAAAATCAGACCAAGTAGAAACTTCAAGTCCCTGAACGATTCCAGACTGTAAATCAAAGGTCCAGTGACTTCAGACCTTTGCTCTTAAATGTGTCTGTGAAGATCATTTTGAAAGGACAGAACTGTCCATTGGTTATCACTACTTTGATTTACAGATATATGCTTTTTGTCTTATTGATCAATCCAGCTTACATATTTTTCAGCACCAAAAGAAAATAAATTAAGAAAAACAAGGAAAAGATAAAAATATTGAGTAAAACTACAAACAACACAAACAAAATTGATTATTCCAATCGTGCAAAATTTGCTTCTCTGAATAAAGCACTTCTTGACACAGTAACGTCCATAATATCCCCACCCCACCCCAAATCCTCCCACCCAACCAGAAAACAAAAATACAGGACTTAGACTGAAGCCATTCTTTCTTCTTAAGGCTCTACAAACACAAAAAGAATGCATTGCAAGAACCCTTCTCCAGGTGGTAGTTTCTTCTTCCCCCTTTTGTGAATCCTTCAGCAAATCTTGAGGTTTGAGTTACTTGTCTCATCAGGACAACAACAAAGTGAACAAACAAACAAAGAAAAAAATGGTCAATGATTCCAACAATAAAATCAGAAATTACAATCACAGGTACAAATTTCCCAGGTCAATAATTTCATTTCTCCTAAAACCACTGTCTTCTAAAACTAATGAGAGGAGCAGGTTTCAGAGGAATTGTCAATATTCAAAGTAAATATTAGAATTTTTGGAGATCATTCTTCTACTGCCATAGTCTGACTGGATGGTTGGTAACAAGTTTCGTGTTCTGGCAAGTTCAGGGTATTATTAAGTGATGGATTTCTGGGTCCAGACTACACCTTGGGCTCCACCCCAGGGTGCCTATGTTTAGAGAGGAAAGACCAAGAAGCCAGAAAAGGTTGAATATTTCCATCCACCCATGAGGTTACCCCTTTCCAGTTTGAGGTGTACTTTGTCTTCTCTTTCCATGTGTAGCAAAACACCATTGCTAGCAGCTTCTCTGGTAACATCCTGGTCTCCTGCAAATGCTGAAATCACTGGGTAGCCATTTTGCATTAAACTTACCTAAAAAAAAAACAAAGTGACAGAGCTGAGTTGCCTATCATATACATGAAGGTAGGCTCTATACTGTCCTATTCTGTGGTGTCCTTACCAGCCTATCAACTCACTTATACTCAATCACTTCAGGGGCACGTTACGGGAAGGAGACACTCACAGACTTCCTTACAAATGCTTCTCCTTCCCAGGATTAGTTATATCCAGAATGAAAAACAAACAAAAAACCCCACAAAAACAAAAACCTCTTCTCAAAAGGGAAGGGACAAAAGAATGATTAAATGCCACCCACCTGGATAGTTTGTCTGTTATAGACTTTGACCACATGGAAACTGAAACTATAAATCCCTTTTCGTGGTGCTACAAATATGCTGGAAGCAAGATCGAAATGGTTGCCAATATTTACTAATACCTGGAGAGGAGAAAAGAACAAAGCACCAAAAGCAAATCAGGCCCCACCTACATCCAACCCACAACCCACTCTTCCATTAGCTATAGGACAGCAGGCCACTAGAAATCAACATTCTTTAGCCAGTTGAGAAAGGATATGGTAGTGGAGTAAAAATATCCTGCTGGAAAAGAAGCTGACTCCAAGGATGTGGAGATAAGGTCACAGTTTTTGAGAGTACTTATGTAATGCTAGTGGAGCAGTATGTGACAAAGACCAAAAGGAACTAGAGGATACTTCCTGTAACAGGGAATTCAGAAGCAGGTAATAAGAAACTAGAGAAACTGCAAAAACTTGCTGGTTAGGATAAACAGGTATTATGCTATTGCAAATGGATTACAACTTAAAGTCATTCTTTAACAAAACAGCATTTCATAGTGAGTGGGTTGGAAGAAGGATGTGCAAAGGGGAGGATTTAGAACCTTGTTGAGATTAGAGATTTGAATAAATAAGTGAGGTGAATTATATACATTCATATATATATTTCCTCAGCAAAGGACATTCTCCTCCCATTAAGATGCTTGTCAGAGTAGGGAAATACTGCAGCAAAGAAGACATATGATAATAGCAATGTCCTTGTGAGCAACAGTATCATTCAGGATCCAGTGATTTCACAGTAATTACTTGCTTTGAGAAAGCTTTATGTAGTCATATTATTTTTAAAATGCTATCAATAGTTTGAATTTGAATCAAAAAGGAAGGTCTTGTGTAATTCCTTAATTCAAGGCCTTCTTCAGATTTAAATAAAATAGCTTTAAAACAAAATCACAAGTATGAATTTTCTGTATTGAAAAAACACCATGGTTTTTAAATTTTACAATTAAAAAAATACTTTCAAATGGAATACCAACTGACATAATTTTTTTTCCTTTTTTGACCAGTTCAGCTCAGAAGAGATTTTTTTAACTTAAGATAGAAAAAAGCAGATCTCAAATAAAGGTGAAATGCAGCCAATACCATTTGTGTCAATGGCTTATTGAAGCAAAGTCTGCATCAGACTTAATCCACCTTCTGCTCACTCAAAGTCACTTCACTTCCTAGTCAGGTGCTGAACGGATTCCTACACAAACACTCAGGGGTCTTATTGTCAAGAGCTTTTCAGAAGATGGGTATTCACAGCCCTCCGTGCAAAAGATATTTGAGAGAGAGGAAACGAGAGAGAGAAGAAGGGAAAGAGGGAGGGAGACAGAGAGAGAGAGAGAATAGAAAATTCAAGATCTTACTCTCAACTTAGCTATATATTTCAAGGAATAGTCAGAATATATTTAACTTGACTTGTGGAAGCAGATAGGGCTAAAAGTCAGGGTTAGGGGGTGTGCTTAATATAAGGAATTGAAAACAAAAATAACAAAAATAAACACATATACCCCTGCGGTTTCCAAGACCTAGCCTCAAGGATATTTATTGAGTTATCTTTCTGAAATGCAGATTAAACAAACACAAGAAATATCCAAAAAAAGGATGGTATTAAATGAAGTTACACGACTTTACAAATAAATAAACACAATGTAGGGGCGTAGGGGGAAGTGGGAAAATGTCCCTGTGTTGTAAAGGTAGAGATAGAAAGTCGGTTAAGGATGATTCTTTGTCTAAGAGTATTTAACCAAATGTTAGAAAAAATGAGGGTATAACCTATGAACCTGTGTAACTGTACATACCAAATTGTTATTTCGTATTGATTTGAAGCAAAGACGAAACTTATAAAGTTTATTTTTTAATATAATAATAAAAGTTCTCCTTTATCTGGAAAATCACTGAATAGAAATCAAGAAGCGGAGAAACAGCCTTAAGTTCTGCAGACTGGATCTTATCTTTGGACCCTACTGCTTTGAATTGTGTCAACAAGTGACTTAAATAATTTTAAGATTTTACTTCCTTTTTAGAAACCAGAAACTTTAGGATAAAATTCAGGGCAATTCCGATACACTTTCTCTTTTCTCTTATGTATTTATTGTTCATCAAAATCCAACAGCAAAAGATAACCCACGGATAAAATTATGGGAAGAGCTAGATACTTTTCCGAAAGGAAAGTGGGTAGTTTGGGGGAACTTAAATTTAGGCTAAGTTGGTAGTGTTTCAAAGCGGGGTAATATTGTTATCAAACGGAAGCAAAAACAGTCAGACACTACAACCACCACCCTCCCCAAAGCACATATACAATAGGTTTTTGATAAAAGTTTCTTAGGGAACCGAATAAAGTAAGTTTCACAGTTATCTTCGCTTTCCTATTAGACTTAGTGATGATGGGGTGGGGGAGTGAAGTGCAGAGATATAGTATAGAACCACAGGACGTACAGGTATGGAGGGGAGAGGAAAGAAGAAGAAGGAGAGAGAGAGAGAGAGAGAGAGAGAGAGAGAGAGAGAGAGAGAGAGAGAGAGAGAGAGAGAGAGAGAGAGAGTCAAAAGTGCCAAAGTGACAGATGGAATCAAAGTATCCTGCCACATAAAACTGTGTCCAGACCTTCCTTCCCCTCAGCCCCACCCCGAGGTCGGATCTTTGAGGACCAGCAGGAGGGCAGACGGCTGGCTGGGCTGACCTGGTCGAAATAGATGGTCATGGTGCGGTTGCTCATTTCGGATGGTTCATGATTGGTGCTCCGAATCGCGGAAAAAGCCACCTTGGCGCTACCCGAGCGCACAGAGATCCCCAGGGAGGAGGTGACTGCGCCGTCCGCTGACGGGCTGGAGTCGCACACCACTAAGCACTTGCCCTCCAGGACTATGGGCTCGGTGTCGTTCTGTGCCCGCACAGGGCAGCCCGCTGGCAGCAGCAGCAGGAGCAGGGCCAGCGCCGCCACCAGGCAGTAGCAGCAGCCCGCGGGCTCCCGCAGCGCCCCCCGCCGCCTCAGCCTCGGCATAGTCAGCACTGGCCAGCAGCCCCGGATCGGCGCCGGCATTGGGGCGCCAAGATGGGGGAAGGAAGGCCTGGAGAGGGGAGGGGAAGAGAGGGGATAAGGAAGAAATGGAGGGGGAGAAGAGGGCGGGGTGGGAGAAGGTGGGGAGGGGTGGGGGCTGAGTTGCTCTACTTGATGCTTCTCTCCCCCTTTCTTTTTCCGAGAAGCTTCGACCGAGATTGGGGTGGGAACAGCAAAGGAATGGGATGGGGGAGGGGAAGGGAGGGGAGGGGGTGAGTTTCTCTTCTCTCCTCCTCCCCTCTTTTCCGACGTTCTAGGCAAAAGAGAGTCCTCAGAAAGTAGCCAGAATCCAACCTGTCAACGACAAAGAAAGGAACAAAATCTACAGATAGAGAAAACAAGAGATGAAGAAGAGAGGGAAAAACAGGTGAGGGAGCCTTCCCCAGCCTTCCCTCCCCGAACACACATCATTTACTCTTATACACTGACCATCCCATATCTGGTCCCACAGCTTCTGAGAAACATCCAGACAAAACGGAAAAGGTATCACTGACTGCTTACCAGTGTAAATGAGAATGTTCAGGCTCCATCTCCCCTTTATCTATCTCTGACTTTGGCTAATCAAAGTTAACCTACAACGATAACCTCTTCCCTAGCCCTTCGCACCCTGTGTATCCCTATCCCTATCCAAGAGGAGAGGGAGTCTCCAGAGCAAGGCTAAATCACCCCTTACATTTTCTAAACCGACACCACGGAACCCTTTTCCCTGTCCTTTCCTCTTATCTACTTATGCTCCGTTTTTGTTGTTGTTTTGTTTCGTTTTTAACAAATAATCATAGTAGACCTTTATCAAAAATTTTATGTTTCCTCTCCAAATGTTGGGTCTCGGGCGCTCGTTAGAATGAATGTGATGAAAAAGAAAGGGGGGAAAACTATCAAATTCAAATAATCTCACCTCGTACTACTCTATTAAAATTAAAAAGTCATCTGAGAATGGCTTCACTACCTTTAGCAACTCCCTTTCAAGACCTCGGCGTTTCTTCCCCCAACAAAAGCGCAAGCGGAACACGGCCACTGACCTCTGTTTCCAAGCCTTTCTGAGCTTGTGTTTCAAACCTTCAAGCTACCTCTTTCTTGCTGTCTCTCACCCTCTCTGGAATTCTGGAGAACCCCTCCTTCGTTACTTATGCTTCGATTTGCACTTTTAACCTGTTTCTCGGATCACTTTAGCTTCTAGGTTTGCAAGTGGATCCATTTTTAACCTGGGCAGTCATTTTAAAACAGTTCAGGAAAGAAAAGAGCTACGTCCGCCCAGCAACTCTTCTAGTATTCTTTCTAAGAAACAGAAGTTGCTTCTCAATTGTTACCCTTTAACTTGAGTTCCCATAAAAATGAGCTCAATTATTTCTCCAGGCTGTAAACACTGGTAGTGTTTTCCCGTGGTGGTTCTCAATATACATGTATATAAAATAAATAAATTCACGAAATAGGCAAAACGTTCCAGAAAAGGGAGGGAAGAGGAAGGGGTACAAGGGGTGGATCTTGGTGTATTGTTACCTGGTAAATCCATGTTGGGAGAAAACTGCTGGCTAGGTAGCGTCCGTAAACTTGTATTGCTTAGAGAAAATGAGCCGAGATGGTGCTGGCAGAAGAAGAGGAAACCAGAGTCATCTCATTCTCTCCCGCCCATTGCCAATAACCTACCCTTCTCCCCCTCCTTTCCCCTTTTACACACATATCCACGCACCCTCATGGCCTCAAACATACTGTACACACGTACACACACTACACACTACACAAAGGGGCTACTTCTTATCCAGCCGACCTCTGGTCCTTATCCAACTGGCCCTGGGCTTCCCAGAACATGCCCAGGTAGCATATAGCCTTCGGAGCCCCTTCTTCAGTTTTCTCCAGGGGCCAGTCCCTCCAGTTTCCTGACTGCATTGAGAACAGCTGGCAAACGCCCTGCAGTAGCAGCATCAGCATCGACTCTGATGGTAGCCACCGCCTCCGCCTCCCACCTTCCAGCCCCAGCCCCTCCCGGCACCCCCAGGGTCCGACTCTCACCCAAATACTCGGATCAAAATCCTCCCAGAAGGTGCTCTATTTTTAAAGTCGTCCCCAAGAAAGGCACAAGTAGATTCAGTTCTCTCATTCCTTTTCGATTCCTTCTCTTCGTTTTCAAATCCCTTCCAAGTTTTAACCCTGAATTGTAGGACAACTTTCATAATAAAGGATATTGTCTTTTTTCAGAAAAGGCAAGTCGAAGAGAATTAAGAGGAAGGGGGAGCAGGGAAGAAAAAGGCACAGGATTTTGCTGGCTTAAGCAAAATGTTTGGGAATCCCGAGCCTGAGAAATGTCAGATCTTGGCAAGGTTTGGAGAGGCGCAACCCGCCTGGGTTCGTATGTCTGCTGCTCCAAACCTCCGGACTCATAGCGCGCGCTGGCAGTCTCCGCTTATTTATTAAAAAGCCTGTTCCGAGCTCTCTCAATCTGGGGACCCACACCAAGCTTCTGCGGCTGCATCTGGAGGCGCAACGCCACCTCTAAACACGGACGTGGGGCGCCACCTAGGGGTTCTCTTCCGTATACTGGCTTCCATCACTTAAGCAAAGGAGCTCTAATAGAGGATAGAAAAAGTATGGAATAGAAAGGGGAAAGGGGTCCAGAGGACACAGATGGGATTTGCTAGTTTAATTATTTAACGATGTAAAGATGCCTGGACGTTTATCAGAAAGACAAAAAAAAATTTACACCCTTAATTATTCTCCCCTCACCAATACCCATCCACTCTCCATTTGAACTTCTATTTTTGGAATTTCTTGCACCTTTCTAAGGATAATGCTGCCAAGATGATATCTATATTACAATCAAGGTTGTGATCAGTTATTATTCTCTGAAAAACATTTACACAGGTCAGAGGGCCAGGAGGTTGTTCCAGCTCAAAGCTAATTAAAGGAGAGATTTCAATATGAACTCCACTAAAGTGGCATTTTTATAAAGCTCATTTAAGAGGAAGTGGGTTGGCTTACATTTTGGACTGTTTTCATGAGAAATTCATTTACTTTCCTGGAATATGACTTGTCTTCATATTCCTAAGGGCATAGTCTTTCTGTTTTCTTGACTTCACCTGTGAGCAATCATTTTCCCAGTAGTTTCCAGTAATGTGTAAACAATCCCGCTGCTTATAGGTAGGTGTTTTAAGTAGAAAATTTAAAGGTCTCTTTTTAGCCAGAAGATGAGTAGCCTTCTCCGACTTTCTGTCACACACAGATCACACGATTGTTACACAGCAGCTAATGAATTGCCAGGCTTTTCCTAAAGCCCTTGTGCAATAGTTGGAATTACATAACATCCACAGTATAGACAATCATCAGGTCAGCATTCTGTGCCATGCTGTGGCACTACTATTCAGGAGCCATTAAGTAAATATTCACTTCAAATTAGTGTCATTAAGATGAGCCTGTGAGAAGGATTGCTGGCTATTGGAAGCTGCTGTACCTGTTATGTAGTAAGCTGAAATAGGATTAAAAAAGTTTGGGGAAAAAAGAACAGGAAATTACCTATGACAGCATACCTTGTAAAAAATTCATGTGAGGTCAAGCATTTCACCAGTATTTCAAAATGTCAAATTTACCAGAGGTTAAATACATGATGAACTCAGTATTGTTTACTATACTGCAAGGATCTATAATGTTTTTGATGTGGGAATCCATCCCACATTTTTTGCTTTGATAGTGGAAAACATAGATTTGTGGTTTCATTGCTATGGGGAACTCCCTTCAGGGAATCACTTTTCACTGATTAAGATCAGATTAATTAATCTAAAGGATTTCTTAGAGGCTGGGGCACTGAGACTTTAAGCAATTTGCCCCCAGTCAATATGTATTTCTAAATTTTTAGGTGAACCTAGGTCTTCCTGAATACAAGTCTAGTCCTTTATACAAATGCCTTCATATTTTTTTCACTATACCTGTCATAACTATTGATTGTTACAAAAAAGATTCCTGCAAATCCATTTTAAATTGTCAGACTGGTTCCTATTTCTGGTAAAATTTAAAATAAAGGCAATGGGAATAATTGGTTTCTTTTCATAGTTATTTTAACTCAGAAATTTCAGTTAATATTTTAAATTTTCTTTTACTAAAAAAAATGACACTCTTACTAATAAAATATGGTGATTAGAATATGCAAAAATGAATGCCAGCAACACTGGACATATGATGAAAATTTAAAGCACAGACTCACACTAAATTTGGTTAATTTGGAAAAGCTAATTAGGAAGAAATATCTTACCTAGCCATTTAACCTTCAAAAACACCTCCAATATAATCCCTTTAAAAAATACTATGCTATAAACACTTACTTTTATGAATGTAAAAGTATATTCTTATGGAACAAATTAAAAAATCACCTTTGTTAAGTAACCCTTTCTCTAAGTGCCTTTGAAGCTTTTTCATTATGAAAGAAATAAACTAAATCTATGTATACTACTGAACTATGAAGTGAGAGTAATACATATTCTTATATAATCAAACAAACAAAAGCAAGTTGATAGGCTTAATTTTAGGCCTGCACATTTTTAAGGGAAGTTATTTCTTCATAAGGTTAAGAAGTTATCAGTTAAGGAAAATAGAGCTCCATTTATTGTACCATTTACAAAGAAAAGATAAATTATTTTGGACATATGAATTCTGGTGTGTGTGTTAATGTTGGTTTGCTTAGTTTATATAATCATATTTTGATTAATAATACTTTTAAAGTCATTTTTATTGCAATTCAAACAATGACTGAACCTACCTGGCCTTATGTTAATTTGTTGTTACTTTAAAAGAAACATATAAAACAGCAGCACCAAATGTGGTAAATTTCCAATTCAAACCTTGAAACTTGAAGGATTTACATCTTGATCAAAAAAAAGTTCACAAACATATATTGACACCTTTTATGTAGCCTTCTGCTAAACCCTGAAAATACAGAGGCAAAAAAAGAAAAAAAAAATCCAGTGCATGTCCTCATAATCTAATTAAGGAAACCACATGAAAACAACTATGTACAAAAAAGTTATGTGCATGATGAATTGGAGACAATCACAAAGGGAAGGTATTCAAATTAAGGGTGACTGGCAAAGGTTTCTTGCAGAAAGTTGGACTTGGGCCTGGGTCTTGAAGGAAGTCAAGGAAGCCAAGAAGAAGAGGAGTGAGAAAATTTCAGACAAAGAAGGTAACCATTGAAAATGCACTGAGTTGGAGGATAGAGTATTGTGTTCAAAGATCAGAACTGTGTTATAGAGTACCAGGATGGTAGCAAAGAATAAAACTAGAACAGTAGGATGATTCTAAGATATAAAGGGTTTTAAAAGTCAAAGAGAACAGTTTCTATTTGATCCTGGATGTAATTGGGAGCCACTGGAATTTATTGAAGAGAGTAGGTGAGCAGAGAAAGTGATATTGTCAGTCTTAAGCATAAGAAAGATTAATTTGACAGTTAAGTGGATAAAATGAAGCAAAGATACTAACAAAAAGGCTCTTACAGAAGCCTAAACCTAAAGTAATGAGGGTTACCTGTAACAAGGTGGTAGGAGTGTCAGAAGACAGATGATGATGTATATGAGAGATATTCCACTTTGCAGATGATATGATGATATATTTAGAGAATCCCAGAGAATTGAGTAGAAAACTACTTGAAATAATAAACAACTTTGGCAAAGTTGCAGGTAACAAAATAAACCCAGATAAATCATTTGAATTTCTATATATTACTAACAAAGGCCAACAGCAAGGGATAGAAAGAGAAATCCTATTGAAAACTATGGTAGACACTGTAAAATATCTGGGCAAATATCTGCCAAAACAAACCCAGGGA
>CM053773.1:77080122-77106304 GCA_028658325.1 Potorous gilbertii
AATCCTGTGTTAGAATCACAATGTCCCTTTACTAGCTGGGTTATATGAAAGGAAATCACTTCCCATCTCCTGGTCTAATATCTTTTTCTGTAAATCATTTTGGTTCTTCTCAAATATCTCCAAGACCTCTTTCAAATGGCAGCATCCTTGCTTCTTTGAAATGGAATTAGGGAGCAGTAAGGATAAGATGCAATTTGGGAGTGGTAAAAAGATGTGAAAGAGAAAAAGAGGTGGAGTGATAGGAGAACCAGTGAAAAAGAGAAACCTGTCTGTGTTCCTGGTGCATTACAACCTAGCTCTGTATGGCAATAACTGACTTTTCTGAGGTTATAATGCCTTGTCTCTTTCTTCCTTATTCCACTCATGGCTCTTGCTCAAGTCCCAGGAAGGGTTTGGAAGAATGCATTCAGATATAAATGTTGGAGAGAATGTGGGAAAATTGGGACATTAAGGCATTGTGGGTAGAATTGTGAATTGATCCAACCATTCTGTAGAGCAATCTGGGACCATACTCAATCTTCTTACCCCTTCATCCAACAATACCACTACTAGATCAGTATACAAGAGAGACTATTTTAAAAAGGAAAAGGATCTATTTGTAAAAAGAAATATGTATAGTAACTCTTTTTTGTAGTGACAAAAGTTTGGAAATTGAGGGAATGCCCATAAGTTGGGGAATAGCTGAACAAGCTGTAGTATATGATTGTCCTATAAGAAATGAAGACCAATATGGTATCAGAAAATCTGGAAAGACTTACATGAACTGATGCAAAGTGAAGCAAGCAGAAGCCAGTGTACAGTTACAGCAATATTGTATGATGATCAACAGTGGTTAACTTAGCAATTTTCAACAGTGTAATGATTGAAGATAATTCAGGGAAAGAGCCAATGAATTCTGAATGGAAATTGAAGCATACTATTTTTCACTTATTTTTTTCATTTTTTGGGCTGTTTTCTTTTAAAATATGATTAATATGCAAATACATTTCACATGACTGCATGCATGTAACCTTTATCAAATTGTTTCCCATCTCGGGAAGAACAGAGTGGAGGGAGTCTGAGAATTTGGAACTCAAAATGGAAAAAAGTGTCAAAATTGTGTTTCCATGTAATTGGAAAAAATATTATTCACAAAAAAGGGAAAAAAAGAAAGCACTCAGAAAAATGTGATGCCAAAGGAAGTATAAAGGTATTCAAAGGAGCTGAATTAAAATTATTTGAAGTCTTATTCTTTTTTCGTGGTTATTGTTTTACTAATTTATTTTATGGTATGCTAAAGCAAACTAATCAGCTCCATTCCACTAGGAGTCCAACTTCCCATAGAATAAAAATAAAGCAAATTGAAAGACTGAAAATGTTTCATAGGCCTTTTACCACTTAGGGCAAGTAGGTATATGTCTTCAGTTTCTTAAATAAATTCTGCAAAGCCCAAACTTACTGCTTCACAAATAGTGTACAAAATCTTTAGTGCTCTAAAGATATTTTCCATAGAGAAGTAAACCCTCCTTTCAAAAATGAACTTTGAAGTTGTCAGAAGCTAAAAAGCAGAGCAGTCTATGAGCCAGTGCTGAAATAGTGTGAGAAGACTTGGGGATATTTTGAAACACATTTCTGTAGACTTCATTTTAAGGAAGAACAGAAGCCATTCAGAGAAACAGATGCTGGGGGCTTGATTTGACATTCTTCTTACTTTTGTTCAGGTGCATTAAAATTTTGAGACCCGCACCTGGAATTTAGGTATCGTGTTTCAATCTGTCACTGAGCATATTTGAAAAAGAAAAAAAAAGTTTCTTTGTCTTTCTGAAAGGTTTGTGGAAGTCAGTGAGCCAGTATAATTACCATTTCCATGATCTGTCTGTCTATTTATCTATCTGTCTATCTATCTGTCTGTTTGTCTATCTTTCTTAGTTGTACTGTCAGTACAGATAGATAGTGACAAAGATAAACAATGAAATTTTCTCTGCACTCAAAGATGTTACATTATATTTTCAGGAAAAAATATGTAGACAGAGAAGCATAGTACAAGGATGAAGTTGGGGATAGGAGAGTGCTAACAGCTAGGGAGATCAAGAAAATTCTGAATGGTAGGCATCAGTAGCAAATGGATTTCAAAGATGGGACATAGCTTATGAATGATGACAGATAAGAATTATGGAATGTCAGGTTTATGGCACAACTAGTAATCCAAGATAGCTGGACTGCACAAAAGAAAATAATTTGAAAGGTTAGTTGGAATCAGATTGTGGTGAACCATAAATGCCAAGCTAAAGATTCTGTCTTTTCTTCTAGATACAATAAGAAGCAATTGAAGGATTTTGAACAATGAAATGAAAAGGTAAAACTTGTTCCTCAGGCAGAAAACCAGTTAGAATGCCGTTACCTTAGTCCAGGAGAAAAGTGATGGGACCTGACCCAAGGCATAGATGTTTTCAGCAGTTAGAAGTTGAGGAATAGGAGTGATTCTGTGGAATAGAATTGCAATAACTGGCTACTATTTGGATATGAGGATAATGAGCAAGGTAGAAGAATCAGAGAATAAAAAACAGCAAGGTTACAAAACTGGGTAATGACTAGGAGGACAATGATTCTATTAAGAAAAATTGAGAAGCAAAGGCAGGATGAATAGAAGAACATTTTTAGTAAAATCAATCAACTTTTTTGTGACATGATATCTCATATTTGCTGCAGCTTATCATCTCAAATTAGCTACAGCAGGGTGTTGATTAAACATAAAACATGTCAATAAATGTTTATTGAATTTTGTTTGCTTAACATGGGATATTTTTCAAGCTTTTCTTTAAACTGTTATTAGCTGAATATTCCAATTCTGAATTCTCAGTGAGAGGATTATTCCTTTAAAAGATCAGTATCTGGACAAAGACAAAAAAGGTTCTCTTTCAGAATTTCACAAAGTTTGGTACAATTTTCTAAACTGAGTCATCATGAGCTTCTGTTTTGTCAGCCTCTGCATGACAGTATATAGTATAGATTTTATCCAATTCAAGAAGAATTGGATTATCTTGAGTGCATCTAGATAAGGTATATTACTTTCCTGATGTTTAGCTATATGTGGAATCTTAAAACCTTTGTCACTGTATATAGGAATTAAATTGGACAACATACTGTAGCATCAAGGACCCTGACACATCCAGGGTAGCCTGCTAGCATAGGTTCTTAGATGTGCTTTTCTGAAAGGAAAGCAACTTCTGAGAGCTCAACAATCTTCTTTAATCACATATATCAAAAGAGAAAAAACAAGCAGAGAAATAAAGACCAACACATAGGGCTTCTCACTGTCTGACCATAAGCAATAAATACATCACAGATCAATAAACAGATTCAACTGTCTGACCATAATATACATACATAGTTACCAGAGAGAGAAGCACCAACATCTGAGTTTTAAAAGTCAATAGTGAGGGTGTGTGAGGGGGGCCTCCTTAATGGCTACTCAGAGTTTCATGTGGCACACAAACCTTCTTCCAAAGATTGTCACCAAAGCAAAATCTCACCTCAAAGTGTGTGTGTGTGTGTATGTGTGTGTGTGTGTGTAGATATATATATATATATATATGTAATATGTATATATTTATATATACATACACACATACACACATACATCTGTATACATACATATATACATATATACACATGCAAATACACATACATATATGTATGTGTGTGTGTGTATATATATGTATATATTTATATATACATACACTTTTCAGAGGCAGAGGGCATGGCCCTAGTGATCCAGTGCCTCATTTGCAATTAGCAAAAGGTGTGGGCCTTCCTAGAAAACAAGCCTCCTCTAATCTGAGGACCATTAATGGGAATTAACGTAATCTTTACATTACATATACATAGCACTGGAGGCAGGGTAGTTATCTGCCACAGATGGATTTATGAAGTTGCCACGCATCTTTTGGACTGGAAAAACTCCATAGTCCAAATTATGCAATTAGCATGTACTGTATGTGATTATTGTATATGAGACAAGTAACATTACGTTTTTGTGATGGGTTTAAAGATATTAAAGAAAATGAAAATAAATAAATGCCTTTTTATCAAAATACGATTTGTGATTGACAGATGGTAGGACAAATATATCACTTAGAATATTCTTAAAATAAATGTGATGGCCAGTTCTCAAAAAGAGCATTTTGTCTTCTGAACAGTTTCCTTGTTAATCTCGCCTTTCTTCTGTCCTTCCTCCACTTCCCACATCTTCTATTCCACGTATTTAGGACATTTTTTTTTGCCCTACTCTTCCTCTGGTAATCTTGCTATCCCTGTACCACTATAACATTGAGCGTCATCCACTCAAGTCAGCCTCCCATTTTTGCTCCTACATTTAAGAATCTTGGATAAGATCACATTTGCTTACATTATTTCTTTTCTTCTTGGCCACACAGTATCCACTTGCATTTTCAAAGGAGGTCATTTGGTTTTCTATTATATTATTTTTTTTGGAAATGCCTGCATAGTAAAAAGTCAAAATTCTGTCTAAATACATGTAATTCGATTCCCTTCTCTAAATTCTCTCAGTGTAAATTCATATGTGCGGTATTTTTGTTTCTCATGAGGAAGAATGGGAAATATTTTAAGACTATATAATAATAAAAAATTCGATTCTTTTATCACAGACTGGGAAGGAAACTAGAGTACCAATGATAAAAACTTCTTACCTCTTTCTTTTGGAAAAGCAATTTTTGTTTATCCTTTGTTTTCTTTTCAACCTTTATCTTTTCAAAAATATTTATTTTTTTGTCTACAATATTCACTTTTATAATATTTTGAGTTTTAAATTTTCTCCCACTCCTTCCTTTCCGCCTCCACAAGAGGGCATGCAATCTGATAGGGGTTATTTATATACAATCATATTAAACATATTTCCATATTAGTCATGTTGTAAAAAAAAATTGAAACAAAAGCATAAAACCACAAGAAAGAAAAAAGAAGGAAAAATAATACTCTTTGAACTGCATTCAGACTCCATAGTTAATGTCTCTGGATGTAAATAACATTTACCATCAAGAGATGTTTGGAGTTGTCTTCAATCTTTGCATTTCTGAGAAAAGCTTCTATCAAAGATGATCATGCTACAATGTTGCTGTTACTGTGTACAAAGATTTCCTGGTTTTCAATTTACTTAACATCAGTTCATACAAGACTTGCCAAGTTTTTCAGAAGTCTGCATGCTCATCATGTCTTCTAGAAAAATAGAGTTCCATTACATTCCTGTACCCCAACTTGTTCAGTCATTCCCCAGTTTATAGGCATTGTCCCAATTTCTCATTCTTGGCCAATACATAGAAAAAAAGCTGCTGTAAATATTTTTGTACATATGGGTGCTTTTCCATACAGATGTATGCGTGTATGTGTGTATGTATATATAAATATATACACATTACATATATATATATATATATATATATATATACACACACACATACACACATACACACACACATACACACACACACACTTTGAGGTGAGATTTTGCTTTGGTGACAATCTTTGGAAGAAGGTTTGTGTGCCACATAAAACTCTGAGTAGCCAGCCATTAAGGAGGCCCCCCTCACACACCCTCACTATTGACTTTTAAAACTCAGATGTTGGTGCTTCTCTCTCTGGTAACTATGTATGTATATTATAGTCAGACAGTTGAATCTGTTTATTGATCTGTGATGTATTTATTGCTTATGGTCAGACAGCCAAAATTCCATTTTCCATTTTTGTACATATGGGTGCTTCCATTATGGTCTCTTTGAGATATAGGTCTAGTAATGGAATTTCTGAACCAAAACATAGGCACAGTTTTATAGCCTTTTCAGAATAGTCTCAAATTGTTTGGCAGAATTGTTGAATCAGTTCACAACTGCACCAACAATACATTCGTGTTAAATATTTCCCACATCTTCTCAAACATTTTCCTGGTTTGCAAATCTTATAGACTGATGTGGTACTTCAGAGATACTTTAATTTGTATTTCTCTATTCAGTGGTGATTTAGAGCATTTTTTTTAGTATGACTATAGACAGCTTTGATTTCTTTTCTCAAAACTGCCTGTTCATATACTTTGACAATTTATCAATTGGGAAATGACTTGTATTTTTTATCAATTTGACTCAGTTCTCTATATATTTTGTAAATGAGACTGTTATCAGTGGTAAAAATGATATCCTAGCCTTTGATTCCCTTTTAATCTTGGTTGCATTGGCTTTATTTGTGTAAGATATTTTTGAATTTAAAGTAATCAAAATGATCCATTTTACATGTCATAATGTTCTCTGTCTCTGGTTTTGTAAAAAAAGAAATTTCTGTTCTTCATAGATTTGACAGGGAAACTATTCCCTGCTCTCCTAAATTGTTTATAGTATCATCCTTTAGGTCAAAATTGTGTACCCATTTTTACTTTATCTTGGTATATGGTGTAAAATGTTGGCCTTTGCTTAGTTTCTGACATATGATTTTCCAGTTTTACAACAATTTTTGTGTTTTAGTGAGTTCTTATCCCCAACTAGACTCTTTGGGCTTACCAAAAAATAGATTACTTTAGTTATTGGCTATTGTGTTGTGTACCTAACCTATTCCAGTTATCCACCGCTCTGTTTCTTAGCTAGTAACAAGTAGTTTTATGTGATTGTTACTTTATAATACAATTTTTGATCTGTTATGGCTAGGCCACCATACCTTACATTTCTTTTCATTAATTCCCTGAATATTCTGAACATTTTGTAATTCCAAGTGAATTCACTATTATTTTTTCTAGTTCTATAAAATAAATTTTGGTAGTTTGATTGGAATGACAGTAAATATGCAGTTTAATTTAGGTAGAATTGTCATTTTTATTATATTAGCTCAGCCTTCTCGTCAACAATTGATATTTTGCTGTTATTATTTTATTTCTGTGAAATGTTTTGTAATTATATTCATGTAGTTCCTGGGCTTCTCTTGGCAGGTTGACTCACAAATATTTTCTATTATCTGCAGTTACTTTAAATGGAATTTTTCTTTCTATGTCTTGCTGTTGCACCTTGTTAGTATTGTATAGAAATGCCAATGATTTATGTAGGTTTGTTTTGTATCCTGCAACTTTGCTAAAATTGTTGACTATTTCAAGTAGTATTTTATTTGATTCCCTAGGATTCTGTAATTATACTATCATATCATTTTGCAAAAAGTGATAGCTTTGTTTCTTCATTGTATATTCATTGAATATTTCTTCTCTTTTTGGTAAAGCTAACATTTCTCGTAAAATATTGACTAGCAATAGTGATAATGAACATCTTTGTTTCACCCCTCATCTTACTAGAAATGCTTCCAGTTTATCTCCATTACATATAATGCTTGCTGACTGTTTAAGTTACATGCTACTTATTTTAAAGCAAACTCCATTTATTCCTGTGCTCTCTAGTGTTTTTAATAGGAATGGGTATATATATTGTCAAAAGTTTTTCCTGCATCTATTGAGGTAATCATATGATTTCTGTCGGTTTTGTTGTTGATATGAACAATTATATTGTTCGTATAGCCATTTGGATTTTATTCTAGTGTGTGGTGTATGTCCAGTTTCTGCCACACTATTTTACAGTTTTCCCAGCAGTTATTTTGTGAAATAGTAATTTCTTATTTCAGAAGCTTGGGTCCTTGTGTTTGTCAAAGAGTAGACTACTATAAACTTTGACTACTCTGTCCTATGTACCTAAGCTATTCCCCTGATCTAACTCTCAATTTCTTAGCCAGTACCGAGTAGTATTGATGATTTGTGCTTTATTATACAATTTAATTTCTGGTATGGGTAGGCCACCTTCCCTAGCATTTCTTTTCATTAGTTTCTTTGATATTTTGGATCTTCAGTTCTTCCAGATGAATTTTGATATTATATTTTTAGCTCTATAAAGAAATTTTTGGTAGTTTGATTGGTATGGTACTGAGTAAGTAAATTAATTTAGGTTGAGTTGTCATTTTAATTATATAACTCAGCTTACAAATGAGCAACTGAGGTTTTCCAGTTATTTAGATCTGACTTTATTTGTGCAAAAAGTGTTTTCTAATTATGTTCATATAATCCATAGGTCTGTTTTGGGAGGTAGAGTACCAAATATTTTATAGTGTCTACACTAACTTTAAGTGGGATTTCTCTTTCTATTTCTTGCTGTTGGGCTTTGTTAGTAATATAAAGAAATGCAGATGATTTGTGTGGGTTTATTTTGTAACCTGCAACTTTGCCAAAGTTGTTCATTATTTCAAGTGGTTTTTTACTTGATTCTCAAGTCTATCATCATATGGTCTGCAAAGAGTGAAAATTTAGTTTCTTCATTGCCTATTCTAAATCCTGCTGTTTCTTTTTCTTCTCTTATTGCTAATGCTAACATTTCTAGTACCACATTGAATAATGATGGTGATAATGGACAACCTTGTTTCACTCCTGGTCTTATGGGAGCTTCTCCCCATTACATGTAATGTTTGCTGATGGTTTTAGGTAGATTTTACTTCTATTTTGAGGAAAGCTCCATTTATTACTGGGCTTTCCAGTGCTCTCAATAGGAATTAGTGTTGTATTTTGTCAAATGCTTTTTCTGCATCTATTGAGATAATCATATGATTTCTGGTAGTTTTGTTGCTGATATGATCAAGTATGCTGATAGTTTCCCTAATATGAAACCAGGTCTGCATTCCTGGTATAAATCCTACCTCATCAAGGGGCAGTTAGGTGGTGCAGTGGATAGAGCACCAGTGCAGGAGTCAGGAGGACCTGAGTTCAAATCGCATCTCAGACATTTGGCAATCACTAGCTGTGTGACCTTGGGCAAGTCACTTAACCCCAATTGCCTCATCCTTGGTCATCTCCAGTCATCCTGATGAATATCTGGTCACAGGATTCAGATGGTTCTGGAGGAGAAGTGAGGCTGGTGATCTGCACAGACCTCCCTCACTCAAAAACAAAAGCAAGTGCAAATCATGTCATTATTTCTCTGATGGCATGGTCTTCTTTGGCAATAAAGGATGAGTAGACACACACACACACACACACACACAGACACACACACACCTACCTGTATTATTCTTGTGATAAGTTGCTATAGTCTTTTGGCTAACATTTTAATTAAAGTTTTTGCATTTATATTCATTAAGGAAATTGGTCTTTAATTTTCTTTGTTTTGACTCTTCCCACTTTAGGTATGAGCACAATATTTGTATCATAAAAAGAATTTGATAGGACTCCTTCTTCACCAATTTTCCCAAATGGTGTACATAGTGTTGAAATTAAATGTTCTTGAAAAATTTGATAGAAATTATTTGTAAATTCTTCTGACCCTGGAGATTTTTTCCTAGGGAGTTCATTGATGTCTTGTTCAATTTCTTTTTTCTGATATAGGGTTATTTAAGTATTTTACTTCCTCTTCTTTTAATCTGGGCAGTATATATTTTTGAAAATATTCATCTACCTCCCTAAGACTATCAAATTTATGGGCATACAGTTGGGCAAAGTAGTTTCTAGTTATTGTTTTAATTTCTTCTTCATTGGTGGTGAATTAATCTTTTGCAGTTTTGATTCTGGTAATTTTGTTTTCTTTCTTTTTTTTAAATCAAATTGACCAAAAGTTCATTAACTTTATTGGTTTCTTCATGAAACCAGCTCTTAGAATGATTTATTAGTTGGATAGTTTTCTTAATTTCAAGTTTATTAGTCACCCTTTTGGTTTTCATTATTTCATTATTTCTAATTTGGTATTTAATTGTTCCTTCTCTAGTTTTTTTGGTTGCATGCCCAATTCATTCATTTTCTCTTTCTCTATTTTATTTATGTAAACATTCAGAGATATATAACTTCCCCTAAGAACTGCTTTCACTATGTCCCATAAGTTTTGGTAGGTTTTCTCAATTTTGTCATTCTCTTGAATGAAATTAATGATTGTTTCTATTATTTGTTGTTTGTCCCACTCATTCTTTAGGATTGTTATTTAGTTTCCAATTAATTTTTGGTGCATCTTTCCATGTCCCTTTATTACATGTAATTTATATTGCATCATGATCTGAAAAGGATGCATTGACTATCTCTGCCTCTTTGCAGTGGATTTTGAGGTTTTTATGCCCTAGTGCATGGCCAGGTTTTGTGTATGTGCTATGTACTGGTGAGAAAAAAGTATCTTCCTTTATAATCCCATTCAGGTTTCTCCAGAGGTCTATTATAGCTATGTTTTCCAGAATTTTCTTTACCTACTTAACTTCCTTATTGTTTATTTGGAGGTTAGATTTATCAGCCTCAGAGAGAGGAAAGTTAAGGTCCCCTACTAGTATAATTTTGCTATCTATTTCTTCCTGTAATTTCCTTAATTTCTCCTCTAAGAATTTGGATGTTATAGTACTTGGTGTATATATGTTTAGTAATAACATTATTTCACTTCTAGTGGTGACTTTTAGCAGAATATAGTTTTCTTCTCTCTTTTGATTGTGTCTATTTTTACTTTTGCTTTTTCTGTGATTAGGATTGCTACCCCTGATTTTTTTTAACATTGCCTGATGAATAATATATTCTACTATAGCCTTGTCTTTTCATCCTGTGTGTATCCCCAGTTTCAAATGTATTTCTTGTAAACAACATATTGTAGGATTATGGGCTTTTTAAATTAATTAATTAATTTTTACATTTCAACATTTACTTCCAAAAGATTTTGAGTTCCAAATTCCCTATCTCTCCCTCCACATACTCGATGACATTGTGCATCATGATTACTCATTTCCTCAATCTGCCCTACCTTCTATCACATCCCTCCCTTTTCTCATCCCTTTCCCCTCTGTTTTATTGTAGGGCAAGACAGATTTCTATACCCCATCACCTGTATGTCTTATTTCGCAGTTGCATATAAAAACATTTTTAACATTCGGTTTTGAAATTTAAGTTCCAATTTCTCTACCTTACTCCCCTGCACTTATCACCACTGAGAAGGCAAGCAATTTGACATAGGTTATACTTGTGTAGTCATGCAAAACACTTCCATAACAGTCATGTTGTGAAAGATTAATTATATTTCCCTCCACCCCATCCTGTCCCCCGTTTATTCTATTCTCTCTTTTCACCCTGTCCCTTCTCAAAAATGTTTGCTTCTAATTACCCCCTCCTTCCATTTGCCCCGTCTATCATCCCCTCCCCCATTTATCCCCTTCTTCCCCTACTTCCCCATGGTGTAAGATAGATTTTGATATAAATTGAATGTGTATATTATTACCACTAGATCTGATGAGAATGAAGTTAACTGCTTCCTTCTCACCTCTCCCCACTTCCCCTCCATTGAAAAATCTTTTTCTTGCCTCCTTTATGTGAAAGATAAAACCATGTTCTATTTCTCCCTTTCTCCTCCCAGTATATTCCTCTCTCATCCCTTAATTTTATATTTTAGATACCATCCTTTCATGTTCAATTCAACTTGTGCCCTCTGTCTAGATGTGTATAATCCCTGCAACCACCCTAATACTGAGAAAGGTTTCAAGAATTACAAATATTATCTTTCCATGTAGGAATGTAAACAATTCAACTTTAGTAAGTCCCTTATGATTTCTCTTTCCTGGTTACCTTTTCATGCTTCTCTTGGTTCTTGTGTTTGAATGTCAAATTTTCTATTCAACTCTGGTTTTTTCATCAATAATGCTAGAAAGTCCTAGATTTCATTGAATGATCATTTTTCTCCTGAAGTATTATACTCAGTTTTTCTGGATAGGTGATTCTTGGTTTCACTCCTAACTCTTTTGACTTCTGGAATATCATACTCCAAGTCCTGTGATCCCTTAATGTAGAAACTGCTAGATCTTGTGTTATCTTGATTGTGTATCCACAATACCAAAATTGCTTCTTTCTGACTGCTCACAATATTTTCTCCTTGACCTGGGAGCTCTGGAATTTGACTACAATATTCCTAGGAATTTTCCTTTTGGGATGTCTTTGAGTAGATGAATAGTGGATTCTTTCAATATCTATTTTACTGTTTTGTTCTAGAATATAAGGGGAGTTTTCCTTCATGACTTCTTGGAAGATATTTTCCATGTTCTCTTCTTCATCATGGCTTTCCAGTCAACAAATAAGTCTTACTTTTTTTCTCTTGGATCTATTTTATATGTCAGTGTTTTCCAATGCAAGGTGTTACATTTTCTTCTATTTTTTTCATTCTTTAGATTCTGTTTGACTGATTCCTGATATCTCATAGAGTCATCAGCTTTTACTTGCCCAGTTCTAATTTTTAATGAATTGTTTTCTTCATTTAGCTTTTTGTACTTCCTTTTCCATTTGTCCAATTTTCCTTCTTCATCATTTGGGCAATTTTACTTTTTAAAGGGCTTTTCTCTTCAGTGAATTCTTTTTTGATTTTGTCAATTGCGTTTTTAGAATCATTGATCCATTTTCTTCTACCTCCCTAATTTGGCTTTTAAAATCATTCTTCAACTCTTCCAAAAGTGCTTTTTGGGCTTGAGACCAATTCATATTCCCTTTTGAGGTTTCAAAGGAGAGTATCTTGTCTGTCAGTGCTGTCCTCTTCTGAATTCATATTTTGATCTTTCCTGTTCCTATAGTAAGATTCTTTGGTCTTTGCTTTTCTGATTTGCTTCTTGCTCATGGTGATTGCCTTTTCCCTGTCTTTTAAAGTGTATCTCTGCTTCTGAGGCACAATGTTTCCTATACTGGGAGTTTAGAGCCTGGTTACAGGCTTTGTATGCTGTGGCCTCTGGTTCTTTCAGCTGGAAGCTATATAATGCTGCAGCTTACCTGATGTGAGCCGCCTGGTGTGTGACAAGGTTGAGGCTAGGTGAAGTCTTTCTGAGTTTACTTGCAGTTACATTGAAACTCTTGGTGTGAGTTGTTGGGGAGTGGTGGTCTGGTAGTATGAGGTTTCCTCCTCCCCCAGGTTTGCACCAGAGCACAGGCATGCTCAGGGGCTGGTGAAGCCTGTCTGTGCTTGTGTTTGCCTAATTCCTCTGGCTGTGCTAAAGCCCACCTTGGGTCCTGGTGTTGGCACTTACTGTCTCCACCCCCCTTGGGCTCAGGCTCTTCTACTAGTCCACTGAAGTGGTGCTTGCTGGGACACTTCTGGCCCTGCACTGTTCCCCTTCAACCACAGCAAGAGAACCCTTCCTGTCAATCTCTCTAGCCTCCTGAACTGAAGGGCTAATGTAACCCTTGTGCTGCCTCCACTATTCCAGGATTTTCCCATAGCAATATTCTCTGGGTTTATAGAATTCAATAAAGGAAGGGTGAGAGCACTTACAGTTTACGTCACCATTTTGCTTCCTTGAAATTCAAATTCAAGTAGTCTGTGGGCCAGTAGCCCCAGAAGTGGTTGGAGCTGCTGTGGGTACTGCACCTCTTTCTTACTCAGTTCTGCTCGTCTCCTGTCCTGGGCTTAGAGGCTTGGGGATCCCCACTGTTCTCATTTATTATTTAATTGTGGGTTTTTAATTTTTTCTTTTGCTATCATTTTCAGTTGCATGATCAATTCATTGATCTCCTTTATTTTATTCATTTAAGCATTTACATATTAAATTTCCCCTGTAGCTCTTTTGGCTGCATATTATAAGTTTTTGGTATGTGGTCTTATTATTGTCATTCTCTTGGATGAAGTTATTGATTGTTTCTATGATTTGTTGCTTGGCCCACCCATTCTTTAGGATTAGATTATTTAATTTGCAATCGAGTTTTAGTTAATCTTTCCATGGTCTTTTATTCCATGTGGTTTTAATTGCATCATAATCTGAAAAGGATGCATTTAATATTTCTGCCTTTCTGCATTGGATTTTGTGGGTTTTTTATGCCCTAGTACATGGTCAATTTTTGTGTAAGTGCCATGTGCCACCAAAAAAAGGTATATTCCTTTCTATCCCCTTGAGATGGGTCAAGCAACAAAGGGTCCAAAAAGCTATTGAGGAGAATAATGCCTTAAAAATCAGAATTGGCTGAATGGAAAAGGATATCCTAAATCTCACTGAATAAAATAATTCCTTAAAAACTAGAATGGAGCAAATGGAATCCAGAGATTTTATGAGAAATCAAGAAATTATAAAATTAGAATCAAAAGAATAAGAATATAGTAGATAGTTTGACAAATCTCATTGGAATAACCACTGACCTGGAAAATATATCCAGGAGAGATAATTTAAAAATTATTGGACTGCCTGAAAGTCATGATCAAAGAAAAGAGTGTAGACAACATCTTTCAAGAAACAATGAAGGAAAACTGCCCTCATATTCTAGAACTAGAGGGTAAAATAGAAATTGAAAGAATCCAATGATTTCCTCTAGAAAGAGATACTGAAAGGAAAACTCCTAGAAATATTGTAGCCAAATTCTAGAGTTCCCAGGTAAAGGAGAAAATATTTCAAGCAGCCAGAAAGAAATGATTCAAGTATTGTAGAAATGTAGTCATGACAACACAAGGTCAAGCGGTTTCTACAGTAAGGGATCAAAGGACTTAGAATATGCTATTCTGGAGGTCAGAGGAGCTAGGATTAAAACCAAGAATCACCTACCCAGGAAAACATAGTATAATCTTTCAGGGGATAAAACAAACATTTAGTGAAATAGAGGACTTTCAAGCATTCATGATGTAAAACCAGAGCTGAATAGAATATTTGTCTTTCAAAGACAAGAATCAAGAGAAGAATGAAATGGTAAAGAGGAAAGAGAGAACATAAGAGACTTACTAAAGTTGAATTGTTTACATTCATACATGGAATAAATGATCTTTCTAACTCATGAGACCTTTCTCAGTATTAGGATAGTTGGAGGAAATAGATAAATAGATAGATAGATAGATACATACATACATATATACATAGATACATAGATAGATACATAGATAGATAGATAGCTACATAGATAGAAGACATAGGGTGAGTGGAATATGAAGGGATAATATCTTAAAAATAAAATTAAGTAGTGAGAGAAGAATATATTGGGATAAGGAGAAAGGGAGAGATAGAGTGGGGTAAATTATGTGACATAAAAGAGTTAAGAAAACACTTTTGCAATGGAAGGAAAGAAAAGAGAGGTGAGAAGGAATGAATGAATCTTCCCTGTCACAATAATTCTCTATGGTCACTCTTCTTTTCTGCTTTTTGCTCATGATGTTTGCCTATTTCCTGACTTTTAAAATTGAACTCTTTTGCTAGAGTAGAGGGGGAATCATTCCAAGCTTCTTGTGCTGGTGGCCAAGAGCCTAGTCACTGGCCTTGTATGCTGAGGCCTCAGGTGCTAACGGTTGGAGACTGCAGGTGTCTGGCAGCTTACCTGCTGGTGAACTGGAGTGCTATTGTTGGTGTCTGACATGTGCTGAAGCCATATGGGATTTTTCTGAATTTCCTTGGGGGTGCCCTAAATTATGGGGAATTCTGACTGCTTGAAGGTTGCCTGCCTGTCCAGGGCTGTACTTTAGCCAGGGGAGGTTCAGGTGCTGGAAGATGCTTGTTTGGGGTTGTGCTGATTCCAAGGGATGTCAGTCACTGGAAGATGCTTGCTGCTTGGGGTTACCCTGGCTCATGTGCTGATTCTCTGAGCTTAACTTTTTCTAGTTCCCTTGGCTATGTTAAGTCATGTAGGGAATCCTGATACTTCCTGTCCCCACCACCCCGGGGCTCAGGATCTTTCCTTGGTTTGTTGAAGTGGGACTTATTGCTTGCTTGCTGGGGCATCTCCCATGTTGGACTATGCTCCCCCTTCTACCCAAGTGAAAAAGATCTTGGAGATCTTCCATATCTCCCAGGCTTAAAAAAAACCAAACTGTTTCTTCCTGTCTTTTACCTGTCTCCACTGTTCCAGAATTTTTCCTGGGACATTATTTTCTTTATTTTTAGAAGTCAGTAAGGGAGAGTGAAAGTGATTTACTGCTTACCTCACCATCTTGGCTCCTGGAGATCTCATCCATTGTCATCTCTTTTTTTCCTTTTCTAAAGTTAATGTATTCATTTTTTAATTTTCAACATTCATTTCCCTAAGTTTTAAATTTTCTATCCCGCTATTCCCACTCTCCTCACCAAAACAGCATGCAACCTGACAGACTCTATATATACACTCCTATTAAACATATTTTAACATTAGTCATGTTTAAGAAAAATTGGAATGAATTTGAGGAACCATAACAAAGAAAAAAAGGAGAACAAAACAAAATAAAATAACCTCTTTGGCTCTGCATTCAGACTCTATATTCTTTTTCTGCATGTGTCATTGTTTGCTTTCAAAGGGGACCATTGTTACCACAGGATGATATCTTGACTCATGATTGAATTTTAGTGAAGTAGAAGTGCATAAAGTCATTGGATTCACCCTCTTTTCGGGATTTTCCCCAGTCCAGTGGCAAGACAAAGGTAAAGACAATAAGCAGCAATCCGTAATACAGTGGATAACGATGTCTTCAGTGTCTAACCAAGCTTCAAACACTTCACAGCACCTGCTTTAGCCACCTCCTGGCAGTTGGAATAAATTATTCTCATCTGCCTATTCCACTGGGGAAAGTCTTCACAGACTTGGAGTAGATAACTTCCTAAATCACCAATAGATTTACATCTTGTTAGTAACCCATAACTTGGTTTAGCCTGTCTGCTGAGATTGTGACCACTGTATGTGCTACTGTTTCTTGGAGCCACTGGTGAGAGTTATTTTAAAATAAGTAAAAAGTTATAGTTTGCCTGAAGAAGAGAAGTCTTAGGAAGAATATGAGAGCTCTTATAAAGTATATGTCAGACTGCTAAAGGGAAGAGACCTAAGAATTATTCTTCTCTAAAAAGAATTAGGTACAATGACTAAAAGTTGCAAAGATTCAGATTTATTTTTGATGTAAGGGAGAAAAACTTCATAAAAATTAGAGCCCTCTAAAATGGAAAGGTAGAATGGGCTGCTTTAGAAAGCAGCAGATTCTTCTTCCATTTAAATAAAGGCCAACTGGAAAAGTCTGATTTGTTGATGAGTAGAAATTTGTTAAAGAGGAGGTTGTTTTAGTTACCTTATAAAACCTCTTTTAACTCTGAAATTCTGTGAAGGAAAAAGTCAGATGTGCTCTCTGTACTTAGCACAATTGGCTTGCAAGAATTTGACCTGAATGTCTTTCACATGAAATTCGCTGATGTCAGGAAGAAAGTGAGGATCTATCAATGACTGAAGTAAGGATAATGAATTAATGCCAATATAACAAGAACACAGTGCATTAAGGGGACTAAATTGTGTCAAAAATATAGATAAACCAGGTAGTGAAAAAGGCATATATGGAGAAGAAATGGAGGCATATATGGAAAATAAAAGGCACAAAATCTTGGGAAAGGTATAAGGAAATCACAGAGAAACCAAAGGTTAGTGTTCCAATGGTTATAGTTAACAGAGTTTGTAATAGCTTACCTGTGAAGTTTGTGTAAGATTTGTCTTTTGGAGTAGTTGTGTAGAGGAGCCACAGATTAGGAAACCTCAAGATTATCCAGTATTCCCTCCATACTGATGATTAAGAGGTTGACTCAAGATGCGCTCTTTATGTGACTTATCCTGCATGTGCTCTCATTTGCCACGAGGGATTATTTATGTGAGTTCTGTGTATATTATTGTATATGCTTCTATGTTCTCCCATTACAATTGTCCAAGGATAATGTTTATAGAGTATCTCTTTTGCTTCTGGCCAATCCAGACAGAATCTATATCCATCTCTAACCCCTTTCCTCAGTTCATACTTGACGAGGGTTTATTAACCTTATTAAGGTTATTAATCAACCTTTATAGGCCTTATAATAACCTATATAAGGTTATTACTAACCTTTATTAAACTCCCTTTTAAAGGTATCAAAACCCTTATCCCTATCTTCATTAATCTCACCAATAATGCTAGAGACAATTACTCAATCTTTTTTGACTTTATTAGACATATGGCTATACATAGAGGGCAAAAGGGGGTATAGCCAAAAGTTTTTAAAAAGTGAGCAAGACTGACTGCTTTTGGCTAGTAACAAACCAGAAAAGGTGTTTCTTTCCCATTCTGTCACTTTTTTTAAGAGATCCAGAAGCAGTAGAAAGAATCTCATCAGTTCAGTTTACCTGCAATAGGAGCCCATGAGATTCATGGAGGAAGATATCAAAGGATCAAGAATACAGAGGCAAGATGAAGATACTTGATTTACTGAGTGTCTCTCCCATAAGATAGACTACAAGGCAAAAAAAGAAAACATCCCTCTTCTTCCTAGATACCTCAAAAGCCAAGTTAAAAAGTTGTCAAACTGGTGAGACATGGAACAAGTCTATTCAACCTTATCAAGAATATGATGTCTCTATAGCAATATTCTGGGTAACGTCTAGCAACTGAGGGTTTACAGAATTTATAGTTACATATGCATTTCTGTATTTTTACTCATGGGCTTATCCTTCAGAGAACTCTGTGCCTATTGTCAAAAGAGCCTTCCAGGAAAACTCTTAGAGGTGAAAAATGATTTTTCTACTAAGGCTATGTTTACCCAGATCTCCAGGAAATATGTCCCTAGCTAGAGGCAGAGAAAAAAAACCTTTTGGGAAACACTGATTTCATTCCTTTGTTGGAACATGATGCCCTCGTCTTCCCCTCCTTAGCATACCCTAAAATTCAGCATCTCAGGATGATGGTATTTCAACCATGCTGAATAATTTCTGTGGAGTCAAGGGGAACAGAGAGAGATGGGTAAATCACAAATAAAATTTTTATAAGTAGTATTTAATTTTTCCTCAGTTATGTGTCAAGGAAACTTTAAGCATTCATTTTTACAAGGTTTTAAGTTTCAAATTCTTCTCCCTACCCTCTTCTTAAAATGGTAGGCAGTTTGATATCATTGATATTTGTGCATTCATGTAAAACTATTTCCACATTAATCAAAGTTGTGAAAGAAGAAACAGATCAAAAGAAAAAAAAACATGAGAAAGAATAAAGTAAGTGAAAATAACATGCTTCAATCTGCATTGACTGCCTCCATTCTTTATATGAATATGGATAGCATTTTCTTTCTTAAGTTCTTTTGTACTTGTCTTGGATCATTGTGTTACTGAGAAGAGCTGATCATCACACAAGGTTGCTGATACTGTGTACTGTTTTCTATCGGTTTGTACAAGTCTTTCCATGTGTTTTTTTTCTGAAATCTGCCTGTTCATCATTTCTTATTGTACTACTAGTTTTCCATTGCATTCACATGCCACAGTTTATTCAGTTATTCCCAAACTGATGGGCATCCCCCTCGCTTTCCAACATTGTGTCATATGAAAAGGGCTGCTGTAAGTATTTTTGCACATATGGATCCTTTCCCATTTTATATAATGATCTCTTTGGGATACAGACCTAATAGTGTTGTTACTGGATCAAAGGGTATGCAGAGCTTGGTTGCCCCTTGGAAGCAATTCCAAATTGCTCTCCATAATTGTTGAATCAGTTCACAACTTTACCAACAATATATTAGTGTCTCAGTTTTCCTACATCCTCTCCAATATTTATCATCTTTTATTTTGGTCATATTAGCCAATCTGATGGGTGTGATGAGGTACCTCAGAGTTGTTTTAATTTGCTTTTCTCTAATCAAAAGTGATTTAGAGCACTTCTTCAAATGTCTATAGAAAGCTTTGATTCCTTATCAATTGGGGAATGATTTATATTCTTGGAAATTTGACTCAGTTCTCCATATATTCCAGAAATGTGGCCTTTGTCAGAGATATTTGCTGTAAAGATTATTTCCCATTTTTCTCCATTTACTCCAAACTTTGTTGCATTGATTTTGTTTGAAAAAATTTTTAAATTTAATATAATCAAAATGATCTATTTTATATTTTATGAAGCTCTGTATCTCTTATCTGATCATGACTTCATTCCTTCCCCATAGATCTGACTAGGCAGACTGTTCCTTGACCTTTTAATTTGCTTATTGTGTCACTCTTTGTGTCTAAATCATGCCAAAGATCTTTCATATTAATCTATCTTGTTTATTTTCTGGTTGTATTTATGAAGTTCTGAGAGGGGACAGTTGAGTTTCCTCACAGGTATAGTTTTGCTCTCTATTTTTTCCTGAAACTCTCTTAACTTCTTTAAGAAATTGGAAGCTTTACCATGTGGTAAATATATGTTTAATATTGGTTTCACTTCATGAACTATGGTACCTTTTAGCAACATGCAGTTTACTTCCTTATTTATTAAAATTATGTCTTTTTGTTTTTACTTTCTATGAGATCAGGATTGCTGTCCCTGCTTTTTACACTTCAGCTGAAGTATAATAGATTCTACTCCAACCCCTTACCTGTACTCTGCCTGTGTCTTTCTGCTTCCAGTGTGTTTCCTGTAAACAACACATAGTAGGATTCTAATTTTTGTTCCACTCTGCTGTTTCCATTTTATGGGAGAGTGCATCCCAGTCATGTCACAGTTATGATTACTGCCTGTGTATTTCCCTCCATCCTATTCTTCGTTCTGTCTGTCTTCTGTCTCCTTTCACCCTTTCTCTCCTCACCACTCTTTTGCTTCTGTCTACCACCTCCTCTGGTCTACCCTCCCTTCTGTCACTTCAAACTTTCCTTCCTTTACTTAATCTCCTACATTCCTACTTACCTGTCAGGTACGATACATTTCAACTGACTGCATATATGATTTCCTCTTTGAGCCAATACTGATGAGAATAAGGTTGAAGGGATGCGCATGGCCCATCTCCCATGTTCCTCTCCACTGTAATAAGTTTCTCACCACTCTTCATCTGAAATAATGTACCTCATTCTATCTTTCCTTTCCCTTGTACTCATTGTACTCCTTTTTCTCATCACTTAATTTTTTCCTATGTTCTCAATTTTTCCGTCAAATTCACTTTATACCCATACCCTGTGTGTATTTCTTCTACTATACTATTAATGATGCAATTTTTAAGAATTACAAATATCTTTTTCCTGTGTTATGATATAAATAGTTTACAACTATTTCAACTCTATTTCAAGCCCTTTCAACTCTGTGTTGTTTTATTGGATCTTGTTACTGGAGATCAAATTTTCGACTTAGTTTTGATCTTCTTAGGAAAGCTTGAAATCCTTCTATTACACTGAGTGACCATCCCCCCTCTCCTCCTCCCATGCATATATTATGCTTAATTTTGCTGGGTAAGTAATTCTTGGTTGTGGTCTTAACTCCTTCATCTTCCAGAATATCATATTCTTTGACCTCAGATACTTTGATGCTGTAGCTTCCAAGTCCTGTGTAATCCTGATTTTGATTCCCTGATATTTGAATTGTTTCTTTTTGGTCATGTATAGTATTTCATTGACCTTATCTTTCCGGAAATTGTGTATAACATTCAGTGGAGTTTTTATTTTAAGATGTCTTTCCTGAGGTGATTGGTAGATTTTTATAAATGCCAGTTTTGCCTTCTGGTTCCAGGACATAAAGGCAATTTTCCTTGATAATTTCTTGAAATATGCTACTGTCTAATTCCTCCTTTTGATTATGACTTTCAGGTAATCCATGGATTCTGACATTTTCTCTCCTGGTTCTATTTTCGAAGTCATCTTTTTTTCCTCTGTAGTATTTTATATTTTCTTTCACTTTTACTATTCTTTTGAATTTGTTTGATTGATTCTTGATGTCTCATAGAGTCACTAACTTCCACTTGCCAATTCTAACTTTTAAGATATAGTTTTCCTCAATTAACGTTTCAAATTAATTTTCCATTTGAGCAACTATACTCTTCAAGTAGATGTTTTCTTTTTTTTATCCACAGAAGAATGACCAATTTTATTTTATTTTTTATATTTTTATTTATTTATTTTTAGATTTCGACATTCATTTCCACAAAATTTTGAGTTCACATTTTTCTCCCCATCTCTCCCCTCCCCTACCGCATAATACCTTGCATTCTGATTACCCTTTTCCTTAATGTGCTCTCCCTTCTATCACACCCCACTCTTCCCTTATCCCCATCTTCTCTCTTTTCTTGAAGGGCAAGATAGATTTCTATACCACATTACCTGTATTTTTTATTTCCCAGTTATGTGCTAAAACAATTTTCAACATTTGTTTCTAATACTTTGAATTCCAACTTCTCTGCCTTCGTACTTCCCCACTCATCCCCACTGAGAAGGCAAGCAATTCAATGCAAGCTGTAAATGTATCATTTTGCATAAGACTTCCATAATAGCCATGTTGTGTAACACTAACTACATTTCCCTCCATCCAACCTTGTCCCCCATTTATTCTATTCTTTCATTTGACCTTGTCCCTTCTCCAAAGAATTTACTTCTAATTACTCCCTTCTGCGATTTGTGCTCCCATCATCTCTCTCACCCCACTTGTCTCCTTCTCCCTTACTTTCCTGTCGTGTAAGCTAGATTTTCATACCAACTGAGTGAGCATGTCAAGAGTAAGTTTCACTTTTCCCCCTCTCACTTCCTCCCTTTTCTCCTTCATTGAAAAAGATTTTTCTTATCTCTTGAGTGATAGTTTTCCCTATTTGATTTTTTCCTTTCTCTCCCAATATATTCCTCTTTCACCCCTTACTTTTTTTTATAGGTATCATTCCTTCTGATTCAACTCACCCTGTCCTCTCTGTCTATATGTGTGTGTATGTGTATGTGTGTGTGTATAATCCCTCCCATTTAAAAGTAGGGTAGACACTATAAAATATTTGGGAGTTTACCTGCCAAAACAAACCCAGAGACTATATGAACACAACTACCAGACCCTTTTTGCACAAATGAAGTCAGATCTAAGTAAGTGGAAGAATATCAGTTCCTCGTGTTTAGGCTGAGCCAATATAATAAAAATGACAGTTTTGCCTAAATTAATTTACTTATTTAGTGCCATAGCAATTAAACTACCAGATAACTATTTTCTACAGCTGGAAAAAATAGTATCAAAATTCATCTGGAAGAACAGAAGTTTCAGAATATCAAAGGGACTAATGAAAAGGAATTCTAGGGAAGTTGGCCTAGTGCTACCAGCTCTCAAATTTTATTACAAAGCAACAATTACCAAAACTACTTGGTACTGGCTAAGAAACAGAAGGGCAGACAAGTGGAATATTCTAGGTACTCAAGACACAGTAGTCAATGAATATAGCAAGCTACTGTTTGATAAACCCAAAGACCCCAGCTTCTGGGATAAGAACTCACTGTTTGACAAAAGTTTCTGGGAAAACAAGATAAAAGTGTGGCAGAAACTAGGCATAGAACAATGCCTGACACAATACACAAGAATAAAATCCAAATGGGTACATGATCTAAGTATAAAGATTGATGCTATGGACAAATTGGTGGAGCATGGAATAGTATATTTACCAGAATTATGGAGAAGGGAAAAATTTTTGACTAAAGAAGAGATAGAAAACATTATGAAGTAAAAGATGGATAATTCTGATTACATTAAACTGAAAAGTCTTTGCACAACCAAACCCAATGTAACAAAAATTTGGAAGGATGTAGAAAATTGCAAAAGAATTTTTACAGCCAATGTTGATGATAAAGGCCTCATTTCTAGAACAGAGAGAACTGAGTCAAATGTACAAAAATACAAGTCATTCCCCAATTGATAAATGGGCAAAGGATATAAACAGGCAGTTTGCAGAGGAAGAAATTAAAGGTATCTATAGTTACAGGAAATGCTCTAAATCTCTTTTGATTAGAGAGATGCAAATCAAAACAACTCTGAGGTACCACATCACACCTATCATATAGACAAACATGACAAAACAGAAGGATGATAAATGTTGGAGAGGATGTGGGAGAGTTGGAATACAAATACATTGTTGGTGGAACTGTGAGCCGATCCAATCATTCTGGAGAGCAATTTGGAACTATGCCTTATAGGCTACAAAAATATGCATACCCTTTGACCCAGCAAAATCTCTTCTGGGACTGTATTCCCAAGAGATCATAAAAATGGGAAAAGGTACCACACGTACAAAAATATTTGTAGCAGCACTCTTTGTGGTGGCCAAAAACTGGAAATCAAGTGGATGCCCATCAACTGGGGAATGGCTGAATCAATTATGGTAAATAAATGTAATGGAATATTATTTTGCTATAAGAAATGATGAACAGGAAGACTTCAGAAAGGCCTGGAAAGACTTATGTAATCTGATGCTGAGTGAAAGGAGCAGAACCAGGAGAAATTTGTGTGCAGCAACGAATACAATGTGTGAAAGTTTTTTCTGGTAGACTTGGAACTTCATAGCAATGCAAGGACTTAAAAAAATGCCTTTTACATCTAGAGAAAGGCCTATGGAATTCATTTGCAGAATGTAGCAGATCATTTTTTGTGTGTGTGTATATTAATTTCGGTTTGTTATATGATTTTTCCCATCCAATTTAATATTTCTACACAACATGCGTATACTGAAAATGTATTTAGTAAGAATGTTTCTGTGGAGCCTACGTACAATTGTATTCTGACTCAGGGAGGGAAGGAGGAAGTAGGGAAAAATAATCATTTAAGTTATATTGAACATTGAAGGTTACTTTCTTGGGGAAGAGGTGTCTCCTCCCATCCCTTTGGATGAGGAAAAACAAGGCATACTGTCAGAGGAAGTCAATGGTCCTCCCTCCGAAGACTTAAACTTAGCTCAGGCAATAGAAGACCTTAAAAAAACAAGTTAGTAGCTTACTAAAGGAGAACCAAAAAAACGCTGAGGTAAATAGCAGCTTTAAAAAGAGGCTAACTCAATTGGAAAAAGAGGTCCAAAAAGCCAACAAGGAGAAGGAGGTTTTAAAAAGCAGAATTAGCCAAATGGAGGAGAAGGTTCAAAAGCTCACTAAACAAAATAATTCATTAAAAGAGAGAATTGAGTCCAGGGAATAGAATGACTATGAATTAAACCAAGAACTTAGCAAACAAAACCAAAAATTTTTAAAAGTAAAAGATGAGGTGAAAGAACTCATTGGAAAAACATTTGACCTGGAAAATAGATCCAGGAGAAATAAGTTAAAAATTATTGGACTACCTGAAAGCCATGATCAAAAAAAGAGCCTAGACACTATCTTCCATGAAATTATCAAGGAAAACTGCCCTGATGTTATAGAATCAGAGGCCAAAATGGATATTGAAAGAATTCACTGATCAGCTCCTGAAAGAAACCTGAACAGAGAAACTCCTAGGAATATTGTGACCAAATTTCAGAGTTCCTAGATCAAGGAGAAAATACTGCAAGCAGCTAGAAAAAAACAATTTGAGTACTGTGGAAATACAATCAGGATAACACAGGATCTGGCCACTTCAACATGAAATGAATGAAGGGCTTGGAGTAGGATATTTCAAAAGTCAAAGGAACTGGGATTGAAGCCAAGAATAACCTACCCAGCGTATCTGAATATAATACTTCAAGGGAGAAAAATGGACATTCAGTGACAGAGATAAATTTGAAGATTTCATGTTGAGGAAAAGACCAGATCTGTATTTAAAAATGTGACTTCCCAAGACAAGAATCAAGAGAAGCAAGAAAAGGTAAACAGGGGGAAAAAAGAAAAATCATAAAAGACTCTCTAAAGCTGAACTGTTTACATTACTACATGGAAAGAAAATACTTTTAACTCTTAAACTCTTGGATCTTTTCTCAGTATTTGGGTAGTTGGAGAGATTGTACACACACACTCATACATATTATACATAGATAGAAAATACAGGGTGTGTTATATCAGAAGAGATGACATCCACACACACACACACATACACACACACACACACAAATAAATAAATAAATGAAATACACTAAAATAAGATAAATGTTAAGGGGTGAAGGAGGAAAATACTGAGAAGAGAAAGGGAGTAATGAAATGGGGCAGGCTATAACTCATAAAAGAGATAAGAAAAATCTTATTCAATAGAATAGATAAGGGAGAAGAGGGGGGGCGAGGATAAAGCTACTCTCCCCACATGAGGCTGAAGGAAGGAATAACATGTTCACTAAATTTGATATGAAAATTTATATCTCACCACAGCAAAGTAGGAAAGGAGGCAACAAATGGACCGAAGGGAATGTTAGAAGGGAGGGCAAATGGGAGAAGGGAGTCACTAGAAATAAACACTTTCGAGAAAGGACAAGGTCATTTGTAGGGGGGGAAATAAGGGGGATAGGGTAGGTCAGAAAGCAATATAATTAGTATTACACAACATGATTACTGTGGAAGTCTTTTGCAAAGCAACACGTTTAGTCTGTATTGAATTTCTTCCATTTTACT
>CM053773.1:77106804-77127802 GCA_028658325.1 Potorous gilbertii
CTTATACCTCAAAAGAAACCTATTTGGTAAGGACTAACCCCAATTTTATAGTGTTTTATAATTTTTACCATATTTTTATCATTTATATATATGTTGATAATATTTAATATAAATTTTGGACTTTAATAAGAGCTAGAGCTTGAATTAAGAAGAGCCTGGAGCTAATAGTCTTACTGTTCTCTCTGAAATAAACTCAGAGAATGCCTTTTGCTGTATCAACAAAGCAGATAGAGCTGACAGCATTTCTTATGAGACCTTTAACCCAAGACACTATCTGAACAATGGGATGTTTTCCGTATCTTAATACTCTGTGGACATACACTATGTAATGGCATGTTAATGGTAGAGAAAACACAGACATCTTGGGTCACAATTTCAACTTGAAACTTTGTCAAATTCTGTTATCTTATTGTATTTACAAACTAGGCAATTAAGAAATTCTTTTCTAATAGTCTAATAGTCTAGTTAATCACTCACAGAGATCATAAATATGAAGAACACAGATTAAAACAGATTTAAGCCTGGTCAATTTAATTTGAGGTAGCTAGATTTAATGTCTGGAATCCACATATGGTCACTTTAAAGGGAATGAATACCTTAGAAGAAATAATAAAAATGCCTGCATTTAGCCTGTTGCCTCTCCTTTAACCAAACTTTCAGGTCGACAACGTACATAAAGGAGGAGGTGATTAATATGTTAGCCAAAGTTGAATTTTAAATGCTTTACAGATGCAATTGAGACTTTAAAAAATGAAATGTGGTCATAATCCTGAAAGGATCATATAACAAGAGTTGGAAAGGATCTCAGAAGTCAGGTAGGCTAACCAAAACAAAAGAGCACTCCCAACTCAACCACCACCCCACCTACTCCCTTGGCCCACTAAATATCATCCAACCAGGCAAAGATCTTCAACATTCAGATCTTCTTACTTTCAGGGATAGTCATCTTCATTTTTTCTAAATCTTTAATTATTGGAAATTTTTTTTAAATGTGGGTATACCAATTTCAAGAACATTCTGAAACGATTTTTAGTAATCATTGTCTTCAAGATTCTTACATCCCCACAGCCTCCTTTTTTCAAAGTCCTGACTTTAAGTTCAGGTTTTCTTCAGAAAGACATATCTGAGTAGAAAGAAACACATACTCTAGCTCTTCCCCCACAGCCCATAAAATAATTGTAAAAAAGTGATTGTCAACAAATTCTAGAGCAGCAGAAGCCACAGAACGACAGAGTGAAAGAGATCTCCAGTCAAAGGTAACCTGGAAGGCCAAAAGGAAAGGTCTATCCCAAGGGATGCTGAGTGAAGGGGAACCCAGCCCTGGCCATGCTGTACCAGGAGGAACAGGACCAGAGCAAGCCTTCAGGACAGAATCCCCAGCAGAGAGGATCTCAGGTCCCTCAACCCACAAGTGCCAAAGAAAGCTTCTAAGGTTAGTGAGAGGGCTTTCCCAACTGGGCAAAAGGGGAGTAGAGTGCCCCCCACCCTGGCTCTGATCCCTGGCTGCAGCAGTGGTAGCAAAGGAAGTGGCTGCAGCAGTGATTCAGCTGCAGTGTCTGTCTGTGAAGTACTCCCCCTAAAGCCTCTGGGGGAACTGCTGATCTGAATTTCAGCCCTGAGCACTGTCCTGGGGTAAGGAGGAGCAATAGGACCCTCCTCTTGACAAAGGATTCAGAGTTCAAGTAACTGGCTCAGAAAATGCCCCAAAAGGGGGGGAAAATAAGATCACAGAAGGTTACTTTCTTGGTGAACAGGTATTTCCTTCCATCCTTTCGTATGAGGAAGAGCAATGCATACTGTCAGAGCATGTCAGAATTCTGCATCAAGTGCCTCAAAAATGAATATAAAATGGGCTCAGGCCATGGAAGAGCTTGAAAAGAAAGTCAACAGCTTGCTAAAGGAGACCCAAAAAATGCTGAAGAAAATAACACCTTTAAAAATAGGCTAACTCAATTGGAAAAAGAGGTCCAAAAAACATATGAGGAGAAGAGGGCTTTAAAAAACAGAATTAGTCAAATGAAAAAGGAGGTTCAAAAGCTCACTGAAGAAAATAGTTCTTTGAAAATGAGAGTGGAGCTGAGGAAAGCTAATGACTTTATGAGAAACCAAGAAATTACAAAACAAAACCAAAAGAATGAAAAAATAGAAGATAATGTGAAATATCTCATTGGAAAAACAACTGACCTGGAAAATAGATCTAGGAGAGACAATTTAAAATTATAGGACTACATGAAAGCCATGATCAAAAAAAGAGCCTAGACATCATCTTTCATGAAATTATCAAGGAAAATTGCCCTGATATTCTAGAAACAGAGGGCAAAATAAATATCAAAAGAATCTACCAATCACTTCCTGAAAGAGACCCAAAAAGAGAAACTCCTGGGAATATTGTAGTCATATTCCAGAGTTTTCAGGTCAAGGTGCATCTAGAAAGAAACAATTCAAGTATTGTGGAAATACAATCAGGACAACATAGAATCTGGCAGCTTTTACATTAAGGGATCAAAGGGCTTGGAATAGGATTTTCCAGAAGTCAAAAGAACTTGGATTAAAACCAAGAATCACCTACCCTGCAAAACTGACTATAATACTTCAGGGGAAAAATGATTATTCAGTGATAAAGAGAACCTTCAAGCATTCTTGATGAAAGACCAGAACTGAAGAGAAAATTTGACTTTAAAACACAAGAATGAAGAGAAGCATGACAAAATAAATAGCAAAGAGAAGTTATAAGGGACTTACCAAAGTTGAACTGTTTACATTTCTACATGGAAAGACAATATTTGTAACTCTTGAAACTTTTCTCAATATTTGGGTAGGTGGAGAGATTATACACACACACACACATAGACAGAGAGTACAGGTAAAGTTGAATCAAATGACATGATATCTATTAAAAAATGAAATTAAGGGATGAGAGAGAAATATATTGGGAAGAGAAAGGGAAAAATGGAATGGGAAGAATTATAACTCATAAAAGAAATAAGAAAAATCTTTTTCAATGGAGGAGAAAAGGGAGGAGGTGAGAGGGGAAAAGTGAAGTTTACTCCCTTCACATATAGTTTAAGGAGGGAATAACATGCTCACTCCATTTGGTAAGAAAATCTAGCTTACACTACAGGAAAGTAGGGGAGAAGGGATCAAGTAGGGTGATAGAAGGGAGGGCAAATGGAAGAAGGCAGTAACTAGAAGTAAACACTTGGGAAAGGACAAGGTCAAATGAGAGAATAGAATAAAAGTGGAACAGGCTAGGATGGAGGGAAATATAGCTTGTTTTACACCACATGACTATTATGGAAGTCTTTTGCAAAGAGATACATATATAGCCTGTATCGAATTGTACTGAGCCTTCTCAATGCAGATGCGTGGGGAGGGAGGAAGGGAGAGAAGTTGGAATTTAAAGTCTTAGAAATGAATGTTGAGAACTGTTACTGCATATAACTGGGAAATAAGAAATACAGGCAATGGGGTATAGAAATCTATCTTGCCCTACAAGAAAAGAGAGAAGATGGGGATAAGGGAAGGGTGGCATGTGATAGAAGGGAGGACACATTGAGGGAAGGGGCAATCAGAATGTAAGGTGTTATGGGGTGGGGGGAGGGGAGAGATGAGGAGAAAATTGCAACTGAAAATTTTGTGTAAATGAATATTGTAACCTATAAGGAAGGAAAGAAAGTAGTTGTTCCATACCTGATAAAAGTTGTTTTAAAATGTCAAAGCTTACAAGACTAACGATTTTTATGTGGGATAATTTGGAATTGCAATTGATGTTATCTGAGGTTTTGCTTCATGTTTTTAATGCCTGATACTGTTTGTGTTAATACTGGATTTCTAAATTCTATTACACTGTGAAATTTGAGAAATCATTGTAACAGAAATGCTGTTAGACTAAATAACTTTTTAATCTGGTTGCTGTTACACATGAATTGGGCTTTTAAAAGAATGTAACATAAATTAGTATTTGAAAACTGGTAAATATTTAATGAGGCATCCTTTGTTATAAAACAGATAAAAATAACAAGTTTAACAGAGGATTTTCATTTGAAAATTCTTGGCTAATATGAATTGTATAGTACAGTTTAAAGATGTAGCTTCAACATATTAATGATCAGTCAATGGTCAGGTATTTTCTGTATATCTGAAGCTTCAGAATATTGGTAGTTTTAAATTATAAGTGAAGGACGAATAGAATGTTAACTGTTAGGGAAATATCAAGAAAGATATTCAAGCCCTAGTGGTGGTTAGTGAAACTTTACTAATTAAGTAAAACTTCCAAGACTGTCATTTGTTGCTGTTATGAGTATTCATTACAGGGATAGTTGTTTGAATTGTCGTGAAGCCAATAGTAGAAAATGGCATGTAATGCAGCCTGGGAATTACTAAAGGTGAATGCCTCCATGTGGGAAAAGTTTTGGGCATGACTTTGGCGTGACCCAAGGTAGGATCCTCCTGACTCTATTTCCCCATTGTGTACCCTTTCTACAAAGGAAATAGCCCCTGGTTAATCTTGAGTCTTGCTTCTGATACCTTGTGATTACGTGATTGGCTGTCATATAGGACTCATGCTTGGAATCAAATAGAGCTAATATGTTACATTGTTGTAACTATGCTCCCTTTTTTCCTTTTATGGTAAATTTCTATAATCAGAAAGTTTTGTAAGTACAATACTAATTCTATTATATTAGAGATGGATATTGGAACATCTCTGAGTTACTATTATAGAATGCTAGTATATGAACATCTTGTAGTTTTAACCTGTATTTGTGGTTACATAATAAAGGGATGATATTTTCCTAAGCGGGGAAATGAATAGACAGAGTAAAAAGAAAAAGATGTAATATAAAAGTTTTTTTTTAAATAAATTAGTTTCCAAATTTAAAATAAAAAAAATAAAAAAATAAAATAAAATAAAAAAGGACATACAATGAGTCTCCTTATCCTGATGAAACCCCAACCCAAGCTTGCCAGTAATTTAATCTAAGGCACAGAAAGAAACTCCATTTTGTTCTAGTCAGGCTTAGGTGGAGATAAATTCTTCTGTCCAGATGGGGGAGATAAGAGGGGGTGCAGGTTGTAATCGAAAAGGTATTTCCCCTGTTGGAAGGGTTTAAAAACTATGCACCTTAACACCAAAAGGAGCCTAGTTCCAGACTGGCTCCTTTGCTATCTGTTGCCCACATTAAGTGAAATAAAACATGGACTCAGACAACTTGATTCTGTTTGTCTTTCTCAGACCAAACACTGAGGCTAACAACACACACACACACACACACACACACACACACACACACACAGTTGAAATCACTCTATGTCTTGTCAACCTCCACAGAAAAGACAAATGAAATCAAGTCGTGTCCACATTTTTAATTTCTCTAACAAGTTGGTGAAATGCATTGCATGGGAGTTACAGTTCAGAACTGGCTTGATTTGGGGGTTGAGGCATCTGGGGCTGATATCATCCCACTTTCATTTGACCACAGGACAGAGAAACAATACCTCTTCTCAGACCACCCCCTATCAATACCAGAACACTCCCAGTTTTGGTCTATCTAGACTGAAGAATTTGTCTCCATCCAAGGAGAACAGAATACAATGGGACTTCCATATCTTTGATTAAATCAATTTAGTCTTGGGCTTGGGTTTGACCAGGAAAGACTCAATACAATCTTATTATGAGTAATGTAACTGAACTTTGACAATCTAAATTTTTTTCAACACTTTTCTATCTTTTGGGCCCAAATAAGTGCAATCTCTCTTTCATGCCACATGCTTTAAAATGTATTTACAGCTATCTTGGTCTTTACTTCTCAATAAATAATTACTTATTAAGCACTTACTGTGTGCAACACACTCTACAATTTTAGCAATCTGGCTCTCTTTCTGTTCCTCACATATTACAGTCCTGCTTCCATCTCAGCAGTTTCGAAGTCCTACATGTCTTGAAAGTATTTCCTCCTTATTCCTGCCTTAACAGTCCCTCTCTTCCTTGAAGATCAGCTCAAGCTCTGTCTTCTGCATGAAACCTTCCTTGATCTCTCCCTCTGAAACTGCTAGTACTCTCTCTCATGAGCAATCTTACAATCAGTTTCTTTGTATATATTTTTTATTTATTTACTTTATACATATGTTGAGGTTTGGGATGCTAGGGGACATCAAAATACCAACATGCTGGATCCTGCTTGAATGAATTCTACACAAACCTTCTTAAAGCCAAAGAAAAACAAGGTTCATTAAAATTCACCAACCTGGGTTGACTTTTAAGGAGCCTAACCATTTGTAACACTTGTATTAACAAGTGGACCAGATAGAATCTCAGTTAGACAGAGTCTAAGCTGGATTGAATCTGAGCGCCTTCATGGAGGTGAGATGGAACTTAAATACAGAAAAAGACTGAGGGAAGAATGTCACCAAGGTGTCTGGGGTCCCAGGATGTTCTTGATAGAGGAGAACAACCTGAATGTAGGTCAAACCCAGGGAGGATCCTGATGGGAGTGACCTGTAGTCCACAAGTCCACACAATTCACAATCCAGGTTGGGCAACATGGACCTCAAGAGAATGCTAAATAGTGACCCCTGGACAATAGGATTTTGATAAGATGGGATTAAGGGTGGGAAAGAGCTGGAGTCAATAAGGAGATAATGGAGGGCTTGGGTGGGAAGTAGGTGGGGCCATCCAGAGCAAAAGACAATGGAGAGCTAGACAAAGTTAATCATAACAGATCTGAGTATGAAAGGCCAGATTAAGTGGGAAGATTCAAGGGGAGTTCAAAGAGGTTCCCAGAGTCTGTACCGCCATCACATGTGTACATATACATGTCACATACATTGTTATAAATGTTTATATGTATTATCTCCCCCTGGATTGTAAATTCCTTCATTTTTTTTACTTTTATCAGGAGTGCATAGAACAGTGCCCATATATAGTGGGTATTTAATAAATCCTTGTCAATTGGTTGGCAATGGACCCCATTTTAATCTTGCTATTTTAATTAGGTAAGAACAGATTTCAGTTGATTAATTACTCAAAGATCTTAGACTAAATACTAAAAGGCCTTCAAAGTGGAATCATATTTTGATAGGTTGAGGAAACTTGGCCACACTCCAGAGATTGTCAGCTAATTATCAAGTAGTTGAAAGGGAATTTGAGAAATTGGAAAAAGTATGCTTTCTAACACATTTTTGAGGAGGGACTACCTGGGATGGAAGGAAAGATAGCAACTTTGATCTTGCCCAGGTCTTCTTCTCTGTGTTCTAGCAAAGGAGGAAGGAACTTGTAAACTTCAAAGATCTGGAGAGAATAGGACTTTCCATCTCCCCTTTGGTGTCCTAGCAGCCTAAGGAGGTAATAGTAGCATGCAGACTCCATAATCTAAGAATTCATTTGCTGTTGTCAAGATACTAGGAGATTCTCTGTTTTCCAGAGCTAAGGCCCAGCAAGCAAGTTGTGCCCTGCGCATGGCATTACAACAATCCTTTGTGCTCATTCTCCGCATGACCTCAGTCACAGGAAAATCCCACAATTGTTTCTGGTCATGAAAACCTGCTAAGAATCAAACTTGTCACATTGTTGCTGTTACCCCTCATTGTCAGGGCTATGGTTGACTATGCAGCCATTGGTATTAGTATTGAGGTCTTCCCCCACTAAAGCAGCAGCAGCCCCCCTGCCCTCATTCCCATCCCCATATACATACCAGGGGTGGGGCTCCAGCACATGTATTCTTGCTCACAACTGTTTCCCATTCTTTGAATTTAAACTTCTGTTTGATTCTTGACTCCTGTTTCTAGCCAGCTTTCTTAGGTTCCAGCCACCCACAGGTTAGCCTGCTCAGGTCCAGTTGACACTACTGTTTCTCTGTCCTACATCTCTTATGAGCAAGGTTTCAGAGGTTGCTGTTTTCCATGACTTCTCCCAATTAAGTGATATTTCTAGGGGTTTGCTATAGAAGGCCCAACACAGACTTAAATTATCAGTGTGAGCAATTATACCTTGGAAATTGTGAAACATTGTAAGTTAGTGCTTGATTTGTCATTTCTAAATGTCTAGACCTAAGAAAATGATGGAGAAAATGCGAATAATGCAAATTAACCTTTAAGTGTATAGTACATTTTCAGAGAGCCGGCTGTTAAATACATCTCTGTACTAGTCAACACACTTTTATTAATCACTCTCATTTCTCTATCATGGTTGGCATTCTCAGGCAACTAAATGATTAACTTAGCTTGTCTTAATCAAAATCCTTGACCTGTTGCTACCTGTGTGAACCTGAAAAAGTTACTTTGCTTCTCTGTTTCTGATTGGTCAACTGTAAAATGAGAGAGTTAAACTAGGAGAACTTGACTATTTTTTTCCATATCTAATATCTATGATCCTATGATCCTATGAAGATATCTAGCCCTAATTTCTAACTAGTTTATATTTGCCTTCTTTTCCTGACTTTGTTATTGGAAACCAGGTTACATGAAATAGAAGAAAAAGTGAGGGTTAGTCGTTATTTTGTTTGATGCTTGGTCCAGGTATGTCTGTTTCCAGATTTTCTGAGCCCAGAGATGTAGGAAAGGGAAAAAGAGTAATTTCAGAGAAAATTTAATCAAGAGAAGTTTCCCTATCATTACAACAAACACATATCCCATGGCTATTTTCATTAATGTGCTAAATTAGTGCTAAATAATCTGCTAAAACATGCATTCCAAATGAGAGAGAATGAGGAGATGAGTAGCTAGCGCTAAATTTTCCCTTTGAAGGAATGGCTCTGTAGGCATTAGGAGAGGAGTTGGACATAAACTTTTTAAACTCTTTGCATGTGAAGCCAACTACAGGCTACAGATATACAGAAACATTTTCTGGCTACAGGAGTTCTAAGTAACAGGTTACATAGGTCCCTTTACAGGCTTGGAAATTCAGAACATTGCTAGATTCCATTCTGATTCTAAGAGCAACTGCTTTGTTCTGCCTTCTTCCCATCAGCCCTGATAAAATTTGGTGAGTTTGATTGGTCCAAGTGACACTATCGTATTGTAAACCAATATAATATCCTTGCAAAGAAATATGAAAAGAAACTCCAGTTTGTACTATATTCTTTTGGGCATATTAGGATACCAGAGAAAATCTAACCATATTCTGTCTGATGATTTAGAATCTGTTTGCAGATATTGCCCTCTCTAGTTGAGTATTGATCTGTTGTTTGCTTCAAGCTATTTTAATAGCTTTCTGGATATTTGATGAAATATTAACAAAAGGTATAATGTCATTAGGCTGGGTGTCAGATTGAAACACTAAAATAAAGTCACAAATGCAATCCTCAAGTTATGTTTCAATCTATATTACTAAGTCAATAGACATTCTTACAAAAGGTATAAAAGGATGAATTTAAATTCTATGGTTCATAATCATTTGTATAATTTCTCCTATTCCAACTTTATCAAAAAACTCTGAAAAAGCTAATTACTAATTCAGCATTAATTGTCAAAGTGCTTTTATTCAATAACTATGAATAAGGTATGGAAGCTAAGTGTAGTCAAAAGGTAAATTCCAGGAGAGAAGGAACAGCCTCCTAAATGAACTCTATATCTCTCCTCCCTCTCCCCAGTTCTTGACACAGTGCTCTATACACAATAGAAGCTTAATAACTGTTTTTCAAGGTACTAAATGAATGAATAAGATTCTTACCTTTCAGAAAATTCCTACCATTCAGATTACCACCTTTGAGGTGGTAATAAAATAATGAGCTTTACTAATGCTAAAATTTTTCATTTAAATTGATTAATGTTTTAATTCAGAGTTTAGCAAAAGACAAGGACATTTTCATACTTTTAAAATAAAATAAAAAGCAGTTAGTGAGATGTCGCCTAAAGCAAAAAGGCCAGGACTCAAAATCTGCCTCTATTTTATAATAATTTTGTGATGTCACTTAACCTCTTATTGCTCTGGGCTATTTAATTCTTTAAGTAACAGAAAAGCTGACCTGCATTGATAGGAGATCCTTTGGCAGCCAACTGTCACAATGGATAGAGTGCAGACCTGGAGTCATAAAGTCAGGAAGACTTGAATTCAAATCTACCCTTAGACACTTACAGCTTGTGTCCTTAACTCCTTTCTCAATTTTCTCTATTGTAAAATGGTGATAACAAAAGCTTCCATCTCACAGTGTTGTTGTAAGGATCAAATGAGCTAATATCTGTAAAAGTATAAGTGTTTAATAAATGCTTACTCCATTTTTAGTATCTCCCCAATGAAATGACAAATCCAGTCTCTATCTCTTTAAAGTATAGCTGATTTCTAATTCAAATTTTGATAAAATGAAGAACAATCTTGAGTTAGGAGGCCATCTTGATTTCAGAAAAGATCTCTGAATCTCATTTTCAACTTTCAGATACTCAGGAGGTGTAGGTTGGTTTGGATTGCTGGTATCATTTCTTTATTATATCTCTGGAAGAAAATTTTTCCTGACTTTGTACCCAGGTTACTGTACTTCTCAGTTTTACTTGTTAATCATGGTCCTACCTGGATAGATCTCTTATCTAAACAACATTGTCCTACTACTAGCTACTAGCTTTGGTTTTTGATATTAGGAGCTAGTAAGCCACATCTAATGACCATATGATTTGGCTAGTGGTTTGGGAATCTCACTACACTGCTTTCCTATTGCAATCCAACAAGTATTTCTTAAGTATCTACAGTATTAATTGTAAGACATTGTGTTAGGACTCAGGAATACAAAGAAAAACAGTCTTTGCCCCAAGTAATTTACGTTCCACTAGTCAAAATGTATTACCCTGGAGACCATGAACTTAAAGAAAAATGTGCATAGTATGTTAATTTCAGTACAGTTGGTTTTATTTGTAATCCTATGTATTTTATTTTATACATTAAATACTTTGTGCTGAGGAAAGATCTATTGGCTTCCCCAAACTAGCAAAGGGGTCTATGACACAAACACATGTAAAAAAGTTTTAAAACCTTTGTACTAGGAGGGGTTAAACATGCAAATAGAAAAGTACAGATGAAATCATTTGGGAAGAAGGGAGAGATTACTAAGGACTACTTGATCAGCAAAGACTTCCTGTGTAGAAAGTTATAGATCCTACAAATCACAAAGGCACTGAAGAGAGCAATGGAAGAATAGGTTGAGATAATTTTCAGGCAAGGAAGACCAGTCATTTCCTGTCTTCTTTGTTTTGAAAAGCATTGTGGTAGAAATGTCAAATATTAAAGAAAGCACTTTATCAAAATTATTTGTATTTTGGTATTTCTGTGATTTCAGTATAAAAATGTCCTCAGTTATTTTTCTATTCATTTAGTCACTACATTTTGATTAACAACACCATAAATTTACATCACCTCACCTCATTGATAGATTCTATTGTAATAGTTGTGTAATATATAAGCAGAGATAACTGAGTACACAGAGTAAAAAAAAAATGCAGTGATGAGAGGGAAATTTGTAGCCAATAAGCAAGATAAGGAAAGGTTTCATCAAGGAGATGACAGCAGAAGAGATTTGGAAATTGAGGGGATGCCCATCAGTTGTAGAATGGCTGAACAAGTTGTAGTATATGAATTTATTAGAATAGTATTATGCTATAAGAAAAGATGAGCAGGCAGACTTCAGAAACACCTGGAAAGACTTGAATGGAAGAAGCGAGTAGAACCAGGAGATCATCATATACAGTAACACCCACAATGTACAATGACTAACTTTGATATCTTCTTGGTAATGCAAGAATCCAAGACAACTCCAAAGGATTCCTGATAGAAAATACTATCCACATCCAGAAAAAGAACTATGGAGTCTGAATACAGATTGAAGCATATTATTTGCTCTTTCTTTTCTTTTTCTTATTTTGTTGATTTCTTCTTTCACATGGTTTCTCCTGTGGTTTCTAATTCTTCTTCACATCATGACTAATGTGAAAAGAGCTTCAATATGAATGCATATGTAGAGTCTATGTCAAATTACACACCATCTTGGGGCGGGGGAAAGATGTGGAGAAAATTTAGAACTCAAAATCTTAAGGAAGTGAATATTGAAAATGAAAATAAATAATTAAAGAAAGGACAGGCAGAGATCTAACAAAACAACAACAAAAAAAGAGCAGGTCAGAAAGCAATCTAGTATGACTGATATATAGAGTGTGTGGAGAGAAATAATAACTAATGGTGGAAAGATAGGCTGCTGTCTGATAAGGGAGGGCCTGGAAGGCCAGGCAAAAGGGACTGAATATTATTTAGCAAAAAAAATTGAAAGTTTTTTTTATATCATGGAGTGACAGCACCAGCTCTATATACATAATAAAGCTTATTCAGTTGGTAATATAAAGGATGGATTTGTGGGAGGAGAACAAAGTGCTCAAATGCACTTTTGTCATTTGCAGTTCTTCCTTGTCTTCACATGGAATCATGGTAAAATAGCTAACTGCTCAGTGATTTTCCAGACCTCCTCTTTTACTTTTACTATCTCAGGAACACAAATATACCCATGTGTTTTGCAATATTTCTGTGTTACCAAATTAGTTCCTTTTCCAATCATAAATGTTCTTGAAAATGTTTTTATACAACTTTGTAACCTACTTATATATAACATGCACCTTCCCATTCTCCTTCTTTTATTTGTAATTTTAATTCTTCCACAATCATGCAGAGTCTATGATTCATGGGCATATAACTAAAGTAAGTTTGGAAAGGTTTTTGATATTTGGTTTTTGGCTTTGGTTTTGGGTTTTTTGGATATTTTTGACTGAAACTCAAAGAGTTCCTCATCGGGAACGGCAGATTTCTTTGCGACTTTGCAACTTATAGTCTTGGCTGAGACACTGAGAGGTTAAATGATTTGTCCATGTCAGTAGATACATGTCAGTAGAGAAACTTGAATTCTAAAGGCAACTCTCCGTCTAAAACTAATTCTGACTTTTCACTCCGGTAATATGGGAAAGAAAAAAAATACATATACATATATATGTACATATTCTTCCAGAAATTAAATTTTACTTTGAATTTTGTATGAAGATGTTTATGCAGATTTTTAAAACTAAGCATTGCAATAAAAAGACCATTTTAAAATTATGATTATATTCAAAAAGAGATGATTTTATCTGATATATGAATTTGAATGTCTTCATCTATGAAGTAGAGTAAGAATGAGAATTTCATTCTTCATCCAGCAACTGACCTTTAAAAAGTGTCATATGCATCAGTCAAATGTTCACATCCTTTTCAAATATATAAGCCAAGAATGATAAGCTGATGATTTAAACTCTAACATTTCTGTACTTCTTAAATTTAAATTTCTTACAGTTTGCATTTTTATTTTCCTTAGACCAAAGTCTGAATATTCTTTAGCTACAATAATGTTAAAAGACTTCTTTGAGATTATCTGGTAAAAGGCAGGAAGTTGGGTTATTATTTGAAAGAGGGAATTTGACAATATTGGTTAAGCAAATGTCTAGAGAATCAGGTTTTGTCATATAATTCCAGATGTGTTACTGAGTAAATATGTTTTCTATGATAATTTTGTCCATTAGTAAAATGAGGGTTATAAATCATATATTCAAGGTGCCTGCCTAATGTTTTATAACTGTACAACTTCATCAATTAAGCATTTTTAAGCACCTACTATATACTAGATACTGGAGATACAAAAAGGGACAAAATAAAAGTTCCTACTCTCAAAGACATTACAAATTGATGGAGGAGGCAGGCTAATATATATGTACAAACAAGCTGCATACGAGACATAAAAAGGAAATAATTAACAGAGGGAAGACACTATAATTATGATGAGTTGAGAAAGGCTTCCTATAAAAGATGAAATTTTAGTTGGGTCTTAAAGGAAGCCAAGGAAGTCATTAAAAGGAAATAGCAAAACTTGTCAAAGTCCTTCCAGCTGTGATTCTAAGTTCTCCTGGACCTCTAAAATTTTCTTGCTCAAAGGAGATGCTGGAAGTTGTGACAAATATTGATCATGGCTAAATCCCATTGTTCTCTTTGCCTACAATCTTGGGCAACTTGGCAGCATTACCTGGCACCAGAATCCCTGAAGAAATAACCCAATGAAAGTGAGAACTCAGGAACCAGAAATAACCAAACATAGATCCATAACTGAAATGACAGTATCTGGAAAAATTTTATTGGGAGGGGCTGGGAGAAGGGACCCTGGAATAACCCAAACCTAGTGTGCACCATCACATCTAGTAGTAGTGTGTATACCATATGGTAGGAGTATACAGGCCTAGTGTACATAATCAGTCATGTAAAAGTTAGGTACAGCTATTCTAGCATGAGGGTGAGGAAAGTCAGGCACCAGGAAAGGAGTTTGATGGTAACAAGTTCCTTGGGGGTAGAGAATTTAGGACAAAGCTATTGGCACAGAATGTTTTCTCTCTCTTCTGGGTTAAAAAGAGGGATATTTCTTCTTGTCTGATGTAGAAAGTAGTTTTTGCCAGTACTCTGTACCAAATAGTGAAACAACTTAAACAGGCATAGAGTATATGTGGTTGGATGTAATACAAACATAAGCATGTGGCTTAGATAACTGACCAGAGAGCTGACTGACCCTGTCTCTAAGAGAGATTTACATTCCTATCTTTTATGGGAACTAGGAGAAAGGTGGTACCATACAACTAGAGAAGGTTAGGTGGAATCCAGAACCATCCTGAGTGGGAAATATCTCTATAACTCTCCTAAATCCCCAAGAGGCATATTGAGCTTGAATTATTTCTATCAACCACACACAACTATTTCTCATCTAGAGATATAATAAGGGATTTAGAATAAAAGGTGCATTCTCTGATCTCATTCAAAGGGAGTGTAACGTTTAGTGTAGTATCACCAAATTGGCTTTTTCCCACCAAATTCTGATTTACATAAAAGGTCATCTCTAATAATTAAACTGTACATGAAAGTAAATAGCAGAAAACAAGCTGTTTCACTGGGAGCAAGATTCCAATGGGTCTCAGATACAAACAAATGAGCATAATCTCACCAGCAGTAGTCTACCTTTAACAGTCCTTAGAGCTGCAAGAGGTGGAAGTGAAAGGACAAATTGGAACGCTGACTTTTTCCAGCATGCCTGCAGTTCCAAGGAAAACTAAACTATTTCATTCAAAAGTCCTCACCTGCTTCATATGGCCAACTTTCCTATCCTCTTTCTCTGAAGAGTGCTTAGCTAAAACAGTTACAGAGCATTGCCAGCTCAGAGGTCTCAGTCAATCAGAAAGTTTCTCATGAAATACAACATAACACAGTGTGGTAGAACTGTCCTTCATGGAACCAGCCAAACCATATGGTTAGAGGTGTTACAGTGGAATTTGAGAACAAATTTCCATTGGCCTCAGACTCATTACAGATCTGCCCAAATCCCACAGTTATATGGCTCTTCTTTAAGGCTAGGAGGCCTTACTCATCTCTTCTCTTCTCCCCAGTACCATAGCAGTTCATGTTCTAACACCATAATGAGAACCAGCCTCCTAACTCAATAATGAAAACTTAACTTCTCTGGCCACAGTCTGACCATTCAAAAAGGCTACCCATTAAAGTTTAGTAAACTCCCCAGTCAATTGCTCAAAGTCATTGTTGGCCTGTTGCCTCCAAAGTGAGATATACTTCTTTTCTTGATGTTGTAATAAATCAATTCTTGTATTGAGTACTTGAAATATAAGCTGCATGGAGGTAGGGATAGTATCTTACCCAATCTCCACAGTAGCTAGCAGAGTGCTATACATACAGCAAATTCCTAATATAAATGCTGTGTTGAATCACATCTAGATTTCATTCAGTTCTGTTGAACCATCTCAGAACTTATTAGAGGATTTTTCTGAACCCCTGTCCACCCCATACACATTTTTGTTCAATGCTTTACACATAGTAGGCACTTTATAAATGTTTCTAGAATTGAGTTGAATCTATCTTCTTTAAAGGTTCATTCTTGTGGGGTTTCAAACTAAGTTGTGCTCACAGATTTCAAAGGCAAACTCAGGAAGTCTGGATGTGAGCCAGTGCATTTGAAATGTCAATCTGAATTGAAAACAAACAGAAGCCCCTCTGAGGCTGGCCCACTGCTTACCATTTCCCAAAGCTCTTTTGCCATAAATAGCACCTGGGTTGATCCATTCCCAGAAGATGGCAGTTATAGATTAATGCAGAACTTTACAGTTGCTAGGTAACCGGTATATCCTCTTTAAGGGGAAATGAGCAGTCTCTCCAGCAAAGAAGTTTGCAAAGAAGCCCATCTATATATTAGTATACCTTTTTCACTGTGGTTGGATACAGGAAATAATATCCTTCCTGTCCAAGTATAGAGCAGAATGATTATTTTATCACATAAGCATTGTTTTCTCTTTTGTCTCTAACATTTTGATTTAAAGGAGAAGCAGGTAAGCTCCATCAGGTTTATTTCAGAATCCACTGACAACTGTCTTTCACTCTGCATGCATATTTAGTTTGTCTTTATTTCTACAGTAAGACTTCAATATTTATACAAAATTACAAAAGTAAGGATAGAGTTAGATTCATAAGCAAATGATGGAAGTAGTCAGCAAGAGAAAAAAGAAGAGTAGGAAGTAAGAAACAAACAAACAAAAAAATAAATACTTAAATGTTATTTAAGGAGCATTATAAGAGTAGGCATAATGAACCAGTAGTCAGGAGACTTGGGTTCCAGTCCCACCCCTTCCACTAAGTACCTTTAACAGGTCATTTTCTTCTGCCTTCTCTGACCCTCAGAGTCTTTATTTCTAAAATAATACATTTAGAATTTCTGGCCTTTAACATTATTAGATTTTAGCTTTAATATTCTTGGACTTCATATGTGATAGAAAACATACATTTTCTCAATTATCCCCACAGTATCCCTGTCGATGTCCTTGATATTAAGAAAGGAAGCCCAAAAGAACCAGAAGAGAATGATGGATTTTTCAATTATCTAACACTCTTTTTGGTGCTACCAATGTTAAAATTTCCCATTAAGATTCTTTATGTTAAACTGATTTACTTGGAATTCTGTCAGTGTGACTTTGTCTATGGGTTAACCTGTGTCTCTATAAAAAATTTCAGATGCTCAGATAGTCTAACTTTGACTTTCACAAGAAACTCCTCAGAATAACCCTTAGAGCATAGTCAGCTGACTAGCATTTATTATATACCTACTATATGTCAAATTCTGGTGATATAAAGACATAAAAAAAACCAAAATGAACAAACAAAATAATTCTTGTTCTAATGGAGCTGACAGTATAATGAGGGAGAAAATATGCAACAATAATTTACAACAAGCTATATACAGATATATACAGAGAATAGAGCTAAAATGGTGAAGTGGGAGCAAGTACTCTCCTAAGCTCTAAGACAAACTACTTCAAATACCTCTAAAAAGAGAATGTGAACAAATGCCCGACTGGTACAATCCAGTAGCAGTTAGAGTGTGGCAGATTTCTACCCCAGGACAACCTGTAAGTTTGACAGGAAGGATGTGTTGCATGGGGGTGGAGGAGTGAAGAGTTGACAGGCTGTACTAGTCATGTCCCCCCCTGAGTAAAGCTAAGCAGTAAGTTTTGGGCAGTCTGAAGCAGAGGCAGCATTGTGCATTCTCAGACATATCAGCTCAGGATGGGAGTCCAGTAGACCTGAGCAAGAGAGAAGCATAGTACTCCAGGTAACTGCAGTAGCTACTCCTGGAACTATCAACCTGAAGATTAAATGTCTGTAAGTCATCTCCTTGAACTTCTGGGAGCCAAGATGGCAGAGTGATCTGTAAATCCCATCCCCTCCCCTTGTTGACCTTGAAAAACCCAGAGAATATTTCCCCAGGAAAAATCCAAGAACAGTGGGATCAGCTGAAGAGGTAAACAGTCTCTTAGCCAATGAGGTCAGGAGAATCACAAAGACCTTCTTGCTATGGCTGAATGGGACCAGTGTAGGACTGGAGCTGTGCCAGACAGCCCCACCTCAGTGAACTGGGAGGAGATCTTGAGCCCCAGGGGGATGGAGCCCAGAATAGCTAACACCAGGACCCCAGGAGTGCCCCAGCACAGCTAGGACAATTGGGAAGAAACTAGCACAGATGGGTTTCACCAACTGCTGAGTTTGCCTATGCTCTAGCCCAGCCGAGGAGACCCCCTGCAGCCAGATCACACCTCCCCCACACTTAATTCAGTAAGCTTCAGGAAAACTCTGGGGAAACTCAAAAAGACTTCTCCTGGCACACCAGCCAGCTCAGCACAAGGTAAACTGCAGCATTTTAGTTTCTAGCTGAAATAACCAAAAGCCACAATACACAAAACCTTAAGTTCTAAGCACAAGAAGCATGAGATAGAGCCCCCGGTGCCCCAGAAGTAGAAATCTAGTTTAAAAGCCAGGAGTAGTGTTATTATCATGAGCAAGAAGCAAACCAGAAAACAAAAGACCATAGACTCTTTCTATGGGAACAAGGATCAAAACACAAATATCAAAGACATAAGCATTGAGACGATAATACCCTCAGAAACGTAAGAAGGGAATATGAACTGAACTCAAGCCCAAAGAGTGTTTTGGAAGAGCTCAAAAAGGATTAGAGAAGTAAAAGAAAAACTGACCAATGATTTTTAAAATGTGAAAAAAAATTCATGGAAGAATTTAAAATGAAAATTGGACAAATGGAAAAGAAAGTACAAAAATTAGCTGGAGAAAATAAGACATTAAAAGAAACAATTGGATAGGTGGAAAAGGAAATGCAAAAGTTAGCTGAAGAAAATAATCCATTAAAAATTAGAATTGGGCAAATAGAATCTAATCACTCTATGAAACATCAAGAATCAGTCAAATATCATCTAAAGAGTGAAAAATATAGAAGAAAATGTAATATATGTCATTGGAAGAACAACTGACTTATAAAATAGCTCCAGGAGAGAAAATCCAAGAATTATTGGTCTATTGAAAAGACATGACAAAAAAAAGAGCCTGGACAATATCTTCCAAGAAATCATCAAGGAAAACTTCCCAGACACGCTAGATCCAGAGAGCAAAACAGTCGTTGAAAAATCTATTGATCATCTCCTCAAGGGGATCTGAAACTGAAAACACCAAGGAGTTTCATTGACAAATTCCAGAACTGGAATCAGGAGAAAATGCTGCAGGCAGTCAGAAAGAAACAACTCAAATATCAAGGAACTACAGGCAAGATCACACAGGACCTTGGAGCTTCTACATTAAAAGATCAGAGGGATTGAAATATAATATTCTGTAAGGCAAAGGACTAGAACTAGGATCAATTGCCCAGCAAAATTTAGCATAATTATTTCAGGCAAGGATATGGATACTCAATGAAGTAAGGGACTTCCAGTCCTTTCTGATGACAAAGGCACAGCTCAATAGAAAATATCATCTTCAAACACAAGTCTAAAGAGAGGCATAGAAAGGTAAATAGGGAAAAAAACAAACCTTGTTATTCAGTGTGGGCAAACTGCTTACATCCCGATAAGGGAAGAGGATACTTGTTTATGTTGAGAATTATACATTTATATATTTGAAAGGGATATACACAGATAGATGGAGTGGGTGTAAATTAACTAATGTGATGATAAAAAAGTGACTTAAAAGTGCAAATGGATTGGAAAGGGAGATGTGAAAAGGAGCAGGAAGAAAAACATAAATTACATTACAGAAAGAAGCACAAAAATATAGTAAAAGGAAAGAGGGGAGGGAGATGAGCACTGTTTGAGATTTACTCTCATCTGATTTGGTTCAACCAGGGAACAACAAACTTAGTTAAGTATAGAAAATATCGCTCTATAGGCAGTAGGAGGGGAAAGGGAAAAGAAAAGGTAGGGGAAGAAAAAATAAGGGAAGAAGTAGTAAGGAAAAAGGGGAGTAAAAGGGAGTGAGGCTAAAAAGAGGGAGGGAAGACTGAGGGAGGTGGTGGACAAAAATTTAGACTCTATTGTGGAGAGGAAGGGGTGGGGAAGAACTAAAAGCACAAATTGGGCAAAGAGGATGGAGGGAAAGACACAAATAGTAATCATAACTGTGAATGTGAATGGGACAAACTCTCCCATAAAACGGAGATGGATAGCAGAAGTGATTAAAAACCATAATCCAACAATTTGTTGTTTACAAGAAACACATTTGAAACAGGGGGATAAACACAGGATAAACGTGCTTCAGCTGATGTAAAAAAGCAGGAGGAGCAATCATAATCTCACAAAGCAGAAATAGATCTGATGGGGGGGTGCAGCCAAGATGGTGAAACAGAAAGACACATATACTCTAGTTCTTCTCCCATAACCCATAAAATATCTGTAAAAATTATTCCAAACATATTCTAGATTAGTCTTAAGTCACAAAATGACAAAGTGAAAGAGATTTACAGCCCAAGGTAGCCTGGAAAACCAAGAGGAAAGGTCTATTACATGGGAAATGGAATAGAACACAGCTCATGGAACCCAACTCAGCACTGGACACTTGGTACAGGCAGGAACAGGATGGGAACAGACCTTGGGGGAGGAATCTCCAGCAGCAGCCATGGTTCTCACATCTCTCAATCCACAAATGCCAAAGAAAGTTTCAAAGGTCAGTGAGAAAGATTTTTCATTTGGATGAGAAAGGAACATGGTCTGGTGCCACCAACAGCAGCCATTGCAGCATCACTCTTGATTTTTGGAGCCCCCTGCCTAAAGCTCTAGGGAGAATTGAGCTGATGATCTGAATCTCAGCCCTGAGTGGCTGCCCTGTCCTCTGTAAAGTCCTTGGGGGAACTTAGAAGTTGATCTGAATCTCACCCATGAGAGGCTGCCCTGCCCTTGGCCTAAAGCTTCTGGGGGAACTGAGCAGCTGATCTGATTCTCAGCCCTGAGCAAGGCCCTGGGGTGATAAGGAGGATCTCTGCTGGAGCTGGATGCAGCTGTGGAGAGGGAATTCTACTATTTTCAGATTCTGGGCAAAAAAATTTTTGGTTTCTCCCAGACCAGTGTGAAGGCCAGGAGAGGAGTAAACTCCTCTCTCTTGATTGTGCCACCTTGGAGGAACTGAGAA
>CM053773.1:77127902-77138485 GCA_028658325.1 Potorous gilbertii
TAAAGCTTCTGGGGGAACCGAGCAGCTGATCTGATTCTCAGCCCTGAGCAAGGCCCTGGGGTGATAAGGAGGATCTCTGCTAGAGCTGGATGCAGCTGTGGAGAGGGAATTCTACTATTTTCAGATTCTGGGCAAAAAAATTTTTGGTTTCTCCCAGACCAGTGTGAAGGCCAGGAGAGGAGTAAACTCCTCTCTCTTGATTGTGCCACCTTGGAGGAACTGAGAACTTATAGGTCCCCAGAGTATGCCCTCCTCTCAACAAAGGAATCAAAAGTCAAGTAACTGTCTGGAGAAATGCCCCAAAATGGGGAAAAGAGTAAGACAATAGAAGGCTACTTTCTTGGTGAGCAAGTATTTTCTTCCATCCTTTCAGATGAGGAGGAGCAATGAATGCATCAGAGGATGAGGGTGAGGGCCTCTGCATCCAAAACCTCGACAGTGAATGTGCAGTGTTCTCAGGGCATGAAAGAGATCAAAAAAGATTTTGAAAATCAAGTAAGAAAGGTGAAGGAAAATTGGGAACAGAAATGAGAGCAAAGCAAGAATATCATGAAAATTGAGTCAACAGCTTGCTGAAGGCAATGCAAAAAAATGCTGAAGAAAATAACACCTTTAAAAATAGGCTAACTTAATTGGAAAAAGAGGTCCAAAAAGCCAATGAGGAGAAGAATGCTTTAAAAAGCAGAATTAGCCAAATGAAAAAGGAGGCTCAAAAGCTCACTGAAGAAAATAGTTCTTTCAAAATAAGAATGGAACAGATGGAGGCTAATGACTTTATGAAAAACAGAGAAATTAAAAAACAAAACCAAAAGAATGAAAAAATAGAAGATAATGTGAAATAGCTCATTGGAAAAACAATTGACCTGGAAAATAGATCTGATAGAGACAATTTAAAAATTATGGAACTATATGAAAGTCATGATCAAAAAAAAGAATCTAGACATCATCTTTCATGAAATTATCAAGGAAAATTGCCCTGATATTCTAGAACCAGGGGTCAAAATAAATATTGAAAGAATTCCCTGATCATCCCCTGAAAGTGATCTGAAAAGAGAAACTCCTAGGAATTTTGCAGCCAAATTCCAGAGTTCCCAGGTCAAGGAGAAAATATTGCAAGCATCTAGGAAAAAAAAAACAATTCAAGTGTTCTGGAAATACATTCAGATACATTCAGGATAATACAATATCTAGCAGATTCTACATTAAGGGATGGAAGGGCTTGGAATATGATATTCCAGAAATCAAAGGAACAAGGATAAAAACCAAGAATCATCTACCCAGCAAAAATGAGTATAATACTTCAAGGGAAAAATTTATCATTTAATGAAATAGAGGACTTTAACACATTTTTGATGAAAAGATCAGCACTGAATAGAATATTTGACTTTCAAACATAAGAATGAAGAGAAACATGAAAAGGTAGTTAAAGACTTCCGGGGAATATCATCTTATTAAAATGAAACCATCAAGACAGCATGTTGTAGGGAAAATACTTTAGCAATTTGAACAAACAGAAGAGATTGCAAAGCTATGCCACTAATGTACAATCACCATGTCATTTCAGAGGCCCATTCAATCACATCTGTTCTGAAATTCTTCTCAGTAGGATATGTACACATGAAGGGACTGTGTAACCTTCCTTCTGGAGAAGCAACTTTTGCATTTGGAGACTTCCCATTTATCTTGTCTGGAAACTATGTCAAATGCATTACATATGTCTATGGACCTTGCATTCATGCTTACATATGCACAAAAACACACATAGAAAAAAATGGACACTCTGAGAATTTATAATGTCAAGATGTGTCCCTGCACATTGTGGTTTCTAAATTATAGATAAAGATGCAAAAGCAATTTTTTGTTTCTTTTTTTATTATAGGAAAAAATTACCTGAAATACAGCCAAATGCTTAAATAAGCTGAAGGCAGGGTATTAGGTTTTGTGAGAGTAAAGATAAATAATAGATTTTTAAACTATGTGAAGAGACCCTAGAGCTCTTGAGCATCATTTTATCTTACCTACAGGTACATTCATGCTGATGGGGGTGAGGGAGGAAAAGAAGTACATTCCACTTGTGTAAGGGGTTATCAGGGTCATGATGCCCTCGGGAGAAATCTCTTGAGACAACATGTCCTTGCATGACTTACATGATGGACCACCCTTATGCAATAACCAACCTTCACAATTATCTTGAGCAAGAACAACAACAGTCAAGCACATAAGCTCAGCACACAGTGTTTACAAACCTCCTGCATGAATGGAAGTAGAATGCCTATATATAGTCTGAGCTAGCTGAGAAAAAACAGAGTGCATACCATCTTTGCTCCTAGCTCATTCATTCGTGCCTGGAAGAAAGGTCTCATGCAGGCATGAGATCTTTGAGAACTTAACACACTTGCGAATCTGTTCAGTACTTGTGTTCTTGAGTAGAATATACAGTCATTAGGATGATACTGGTTTTTATACAACTAATGCTTCTGAAAAGAATTTCTCTCCATTTGCTTTGTTGTTTATTTTACAATTTAAGGGACAGGGGGCAAGGTAGAAAGGGGGTTTTGGAGGAGAACCCAGTATAGGAGACTCCAAAAGGTCTAGATGGGAGAAATATTGGAGTGAAACTCTTTAAAATTAACACTTGAATTGACCCAAGTTTTCTGTACATGGTCTTTACCCCTACATTTTTAAACATATTCCCCCTTCTGTCCAGTATACTGAGCTTAAATGGGATGTGGATATATAATGTGATAATGAATGTGTGAAATGAAATGGAGGAATCATTTTAGTCCACATGCATTATTAGATAACACTTGTGAAGTGCTTTGTAAACCTTAAAGAGCTATATAAATGCTAGCTATTATATTATTTTATCTTGTCTCATTTGCTTAAGGGAGGAAACCGTAGAACCTATGATTTCATCTATGTGGGGAATCCCTGGTGTGGAAAATTCCTTCACTGAAGAACAGCAGTTGCTTGGGGCACCAAGTTGCCCAGGATCACATACTAGTGTATGACAAAAGTAAGTCTGGAACCTAGTCAAAACTATGTGAAAGAGTTTCAATCTATAATCTGGCCTTTCCAGTTTGTATTATATTATGTAAATCCAATAGGATTGTGAAAAAGTCTGTTTTTCATTAAACTTAATGCATACTTTAAGTGAAAAAAAAGAAATAGATCTAATCAAAAAAGATAAGGAAGGAAACTATATCCTGCTAAAAGGCACCATAGACTATGAAGTAGTATCATTACTAAACACATATGCTCCAAGTAGGATAATATCCAGATTCTTAGAGGAGACATTAAACGAGTTAAGGAAGAAATAGACAACAAAACTATACTAGTGGGGGACCTTAACCTCCCCCTTTCTGAATTTGATAAATCTAATGTCAAAATAAACAAGAAAGAAGATAAGAAGGTGAATAAAACTCTGGATAAGTAGATATGATAGATTTCTGGAGAAAACTAATGAGGATAGAAAGGAATATACCTTTTTCTCAGCCGTACATGGCACATGTACAAAAATTGACCATGTACTAGGACATTAAAACCTTACTATTCAGTGAAGAAAGGCAGAGATAGTCAGTGAATTCTTCTCAGATCATATTGCAAAAAAAAATCATATGTTATAAAAGGCCATGGAAAGATAGATCAAAAGTTAATTGGAAACTAAATAATCTAATCCTAAAGAATGAATGGGTTGAACAAAATATCATAGAAACAACCAACAACTGCATTTGAGAGAATGACAACAATGAGACAACTTAAATCCACCCAAATCTTATGGGATACTACAAAAGCAATCCTTAAGGGAAGTTTTATATCATTGAAAGCCTACATGAATAAGATAGAGAAAGGGGAAGTTAATGATTTCGGCACACAGCTGAAAATGCTATGAAAAGTACAAATTGAAAAACCTCAAGTACCAAATTAGAACTAATGAAAAGCAAAGAAGAGATTAATGAAATTGAAACAAACAAAATTATTGAATTAATACATAAAACTAAGAGTTGATTTTGGGGGAAAAAAACCAATAAAAATGTTAAACCCTTGGTCAATTTGATTAAAAAAAAAAGAAACAAGAAAACCAAATTACCCAATATCAAAAATGAAAAGGGTGAAATCATCTGCAAAGAAGAGGAAATTAAAACAATAATTAGAAATTATTTTGCCCAACTGTATGCCCCTAAATTTGACAATCTAAATGATATAGATGATTATTTTAAAAATCATAAATCGCCCAGATTAACAGAAGAAGTTGAATACTCAAATAACTCCATCTCAGAAAAAGAAATTGAAAGAACCATCAATGAACTCCCTAGGAAAAAATCTACAGGATCACATGGATTTACAAGAGAATTCTATCAAATATTTAAAGAACAGTTAATTCCAATACAATATAGACTATTTTGGAAAATTGATGAAGAAGGAATTCTACCAAATTCCTTGTATGATACAAATATGGTTCTGATACATAAATCAGGAAAAGCCAGAGCAGAGAAAGACAATTATAGACCTTTTTTTCTAATGAATATAGATGCAAAAATTTCAAATAAGATATTAGTAAAAAAATACACCATCTTTTCAAGACAATAATACACTATGATCTGCTTGGATTTATAGCAGAAATGCAGGACTGGTTCAATAATAGGAAAACTATCAGCATTACTGATCATATCAACAACAGAACTAACAGAAACATATGATTACATCAATAGATGCAGAAAAAGCTTTTGACAAAATACAACATCCATTCTTATTGAAAACACTGTAGAGCATAGGAATAAAATAGGAGCCTTCCATAAAATAATAAGCAGTGTCTATCTAAAACCTTCACCGAGCATTATATGTAATGGGGATAACCTAGAAGCATTTCCAATAAGAACAGGGTGAAACACGGATATCTATTATCACCACTGTTTTCAATATGGTACTAGAAATATTACCTCTAATAGTGAGAGAAGAAAGGAAACTGAAGGAATTAGAATAGGCAAAGAAAAAACTAAGTTCTCAGTCTTTGCTGATGAAATGCTGATATATTTAGAGCATTCTAGAGAATCAAGTAAAAAACTACTTGAAATAATAAACAACTTTGACAAAGTTACAGGTTACAAAATAAGCCCATATAAATCACCCGTATTTCTATGTTACTAACATAGCCAAACAGCAAGACACAGAAAGAGAAATCCTATTTAAAGCTAAGGTAGACACTATAAAATATCTGAAAATCTACCTGCCAAAACACACCCAGAGACTATATGAACACAATTACAAAACACTTTGAACAAACAAGTCAGATCTAAGTGTGGGAAAACATGAGTTGCTTCTGGGTAGGCCAACCTAAAATGACAATCTACCTAGAGCTAGAAAAAATAACATCAAAATCATCTGGAAGAAAAAAAGTTAGAATAACAAGGGAACTATTGAAAAGAAAAGTGGCCTAGCCCTATCAGATCTCAAATAGTATTATAAAGCAGCAATCATCAAAACCACTTGTTACTGGCTAAGAAATAGAGGGGTAGACCAGTGGAATAGATTAGGTACTCAAGACACAGTAGCCAATGAATATAGCATTCTACTGTTTGATAAACCCAAGGACCACAGTTTCTGAGATAGGAACTCACTGTCTGAGAAAAACTGCTGGGAAAACTGGCTAACAGTGTGACAGAAACTGGATGTAGACCAATGCTTGGCACTGTACACAAGAATGAATTCCAAGTGGACACATGATCTAGGTATAAAGAATGATACTATAAACAAAATAAGGGAGCAAAGAATAGTGTATTTGTTAGATTTATGGATAATGGAGAAATTTTCGATGAAACAAGAATATTATGAAGTACAAAATGGATAATTTTGATTACATTTAATTAAAAAGTTCTTGCACAAAGCCAATGCCAACAAGATTTGGAGGGAAGCAGAAAACTGGGAAAGAATTTTTGCAATTAGTGTCTGATAAAGGCCTCATTTCTAAAATATATAGAGAACTGAGACCAAATGTTTTAAGAATACAAGTCATTCTCCAACTCATAAATGGTCAAAGGATATGAACAAGCAGTTTGCTGAGGAAGAAATTACAGTCATGTGTACTCATATGAAAAAATGCTCTAAATCACTATTGATTAGAGAGATGCAAATCAAAACAACTCTCAGGTACCACATCACATCTATAAGATTGGGTAACCTGACAAAACAGGAAGATGATAAATGTTGAAGAAGATGTGGGAGAGTTGAAACATTAATTCATTGCTGCAGGAGCTGTGAGTTGATCCAACCGTTCTGGAGAACATTCTGGATCTATTCCCAAAGGGCTGCGGAAACGTGTATAGCCTTTGAACCAGCAATATCACTTCAAGGACTGTATTCTGAAAAGATCATAAAAATGGGAAAGTGCCACATGAACAAGTTATGGTATATGAATGTAATGGAATACTATTGTGCTGTAAGAAATGATGAACAGGAAGACTTCAGAGAGTCCTGGAAAGACTTATATGATCTAATACTGAGTGAAAGGAGAAGAACCAGGAGAACTTTGTACACAGCAACAATCACAGTGTGTGAGGACTTTTTCTGGTAGCCTTAGAACTTCATTGCTGTTTTTTTTCTTTTAGGAATAGGTAAGCTAAGTATGGAGAGTTTTGCTCTTTGCCATTCCTCTTTTCCCCTGAATACCCATGAAACAGAATATTGGGAAACAAAATGGACATATGACAGGGTAAACACCTGAAACCCTCCTTCAAATTATTTCCCACTTTATACCTGGAAGTCTATCACCATATTTTCATACCTTTGACTACAGCTTGGATTCCTATTAACATTCAGATGTTACTAAAATAAGTTACCATTATAAAGCTCATGATCCAAGTAAACTCAGGATCCAAGATCAGATTTGGTAAGGAGATTGAGAGAGATAGCACTGAGATTCTGATGAGGGAAAAGAAATACTACTGGGGGAGAGGGAGGATTGGACTGTACAAAACATGAGAACTGATAAAAGGGATGATGCATTTTTCCAACGATTACTTCATGATATCGACTAGGATTTTTTTGCTGTTGTTTTCTAGATTTAGTTTTAACCAATCAGGTGCTTTTGATTAAATCAAGAGCCTTTGATGGGAAACAGTATACATTGTAATGCTTGGAGGGAGTAGAGAGAGAAGCAAAGCTGAGAGAGAGAGAAGGGTGAGCCGAATTGGGCAACTTGTTTGTGGGAATCCCTAATAGAAAGAATGTTTGTGATGCTGGCACTCCCTTTATTGATATGCTCTGATTTCTCAGACAGAAGTCCTGTCTGTTGGTCTTTATGAATAAATTGAGGTGATGGTGTTGGTAATGTGTGCAAATATTATTATAGCCCTGCTAAGCTTTGTTTTCCTAGAAACAGAAACTGCATTTAGGGAGCCTGCTGTCAGTAGACACAGGAAGAGTTTGGAGTGGAAGAGGTCCTGTGAGCTGAGACAAGGAGCAGGAGCAGAGAGTTGACTGTGTGTGAACCCCAGAAAGAACTGGGAACAGTTGACCCACAGAGGAGGAGGCATGGGATTTGCAAAAGAGCCTTGAGTCAAGATGAGAGATGAATTTACTTGAAGACTGTGTATTGGTTATGGAGATTTTTGCAACAGTGACCTAGGGGTGGAGAGTGTGGTATTTTCTACCACCCCTTAATGTGCATCAAGCTAGGGAAGATCCTAGCCTGGGAACTCCTGACATTGGAGATGCAATGATATACGCTACGTGTCATATGATATACTGAGTGTTATGAGACATATATATGTATTAGATGATATGTTTTGCTTAAGGATGTTGCTATGAATGTTATGTTTTACTTTACTGAACAATGTTTCATTAATTGCTGAATAGAGAGTTCATTATACTATGAGATTAGATTCTCAAAATTATTCACAGCAGGTGTCCCCAGGTGTGTTGCCATGACTGACATTATGTCATGTCATTCCTGTATACAATCAACTCCAGTGGTTTTAGGATCAAAAATAAACTCCCTTGCTTGACTTTCAGTGTCCCCTGTGATTAAATTCCTTTCCTTCCTTTCCAGTCTCTTTATATGTTATACATTTCCCTCACTCTTACAAAATACTCTACCATCCAGTAACACTAGCATCTGTGCTGTTCATCTCACACCACACTCCATCTCTTGACTCTTCATTTTCACATGCTATGCCCCATTCCTGGAAGTCTCATTCCTCATCTCCACCTCTTGGATCCCCTGATTTTCTTCAAACCTCGGTAAAATTCCTTCTTCTATAAGATGCCTCTTCAAGCCATCTTTAATCTTAGCACCTTCCCTCTTACCATCCTTTGTACTGTATATAGCTTGTTTGTACCTAGTTGTTTGCATCTTGTCACTCCTCAATAAATTTTGGCATCACTGAATGCCTAGACTGCTTTTCATACTATTTTTGCATCCTCAAGTCTGAGCACAATGCCTGAATAAGTACTACATGAGTCAAAGATAACTCTTATCTGAAAAATCAAATAAGGCAGATTAAAAAACATTTCAAGCAATCCAAAAATTTGTTTTCCTAAAAAGAAAACCTGAAAAGATAAATGCTTTATATGGCAAACATGAAACTGACAACCCGTCGTATCAGAAAGAATTTTAATATACAACCAAATTGTTTTTTAATTATATTTTATTGGCTTTTTTGTTGTTAAATCATATAAATGTCTATAAATAATAGTTACTTTTGACTCATATAGAAAAGAAACAGATTTCTTTCAAACATATCTAGTATCTCTGAAAATGTTCTTTCCTAAAACTTCTAAAATAACTGTCTTACCTAATATCAATCAATTGAGAGGCTATGACATTCAGTTTGAAGCAAAATACTTATCCATTGTATATCTTGAGGTCAGTAGACAACCTCAAAAATATTATGAACCACAACTACATTGGCTAAAGTTTCTTTTCTTCTTTTCCTTCCTTTTTTTTTAATGAGATGATCCCTATGGTTTCTTCCAGATAAAGATCTGCTTATCTTGTGGTACCATTTCTGCAAGAGTGGCTTTCAAAAAGTTCCATTCTCTTTCCAAAGGAAGAATACCACTTTTGTCTCCCCTTACACTTAAATTTGACCCTCATCAAATGAAAACTATATATACAGCAAAGTTATTTGCTGCAATATATATTTACTACTAAGGTAGCTGCCAATTTCTGAGTATTTTCATATGCTAGTTCTGTCCTTTGCTTTATAAAAGCCTTGAGGCTCAGGCTCAATAAAAATCTCTCCTTAAACCATTAGACCAAATAACAACCACAATAAAAAACAAAAATAAAAGTTAGTTGCAAAAAACTCAGTACCCTTCAGTTACTATTCCCTCTGGATAGAGCAGATTGACATGTTAAGAGAAATGGTTCAGATGGTGTTTATATATATAGTGTTTGATCTAAAAAATATGGAACAGGATATGAAGAAAATGTATGAGGACATATTCCAAAGTATTTGAAGGAATACTTTTTATGGTTTTCAAAAAAATCCAACAACCACAGTCACCACCACAACAAAAAAAACCCAAACAAACAAACATTGTCAACATTGCCTCCATCTTCCTGGTCCCCAAGGCTTGCAGTCTAAATGTTAGCCATCACTGGGTGTCCAAAAGTCCAAAATGAATATTCATCAGTTCAAGAATGGCTAAAGGGGTTATGGAATATGTATAATAATAAAATGTTATTGTGCAGTTAGAATTATGAACATAAGGAATTCACAGAAATGTTAGAACATTTATGTGAACACTTACATAGTTAAGAAAGCAGAAAGGAAGAGTAATATACATGATAACTACCATATTGTTAACAAAAATAATACTAGAAAACTGCCTACTAAATTATAAAGGTTTTTGCATGTAATCTGTGTTGGTTGGTGTTAATATCCACATAGCCCAAATTGTATATTTCTAAGAAGTTTAAGTTAGTTTAACAGAATATTTTATATAAAAAGTCACTAAATAGTGTAGACAATTAGGTATGTGAATGAGAGGAATAAAAATCAATAGCAACATTTTTCAGGGACCTGTTTTGTCTATTAAAATACTATAAAACCATTATATTTTATGTAATCTACTTGTATTTAAAGTGATAATGAAAATAAAGAGGTTTGGCCCTCTTAAAAGTTATCCCAGCTGGAAAAAAAGTGGTAAGACAAATAAGGTTGACAGAAGCAAGACCCATGAAATACTAAATTAAGCATGTTCTTTTTGTCTAAAAGTTACATAGCAATCACAGGACCAGTTTAAGCTTGTCTTTCCTGATTAAAAAAGGAAGAAAAATAAAATCTGAAGGTAGAGTTATTCTATCGTCTTTCATTAGTGATTTTAGTTAGAGCTAGCCAGGAGGAAAAGGACTTTAGGGCAGAAAGGGGAATAAAGGGATGGACTGTTTTCATTTTTATCTTTGTATACCTAGTATTTAGTAAAATGACTGGCACATAGTATTTGCTAAATGTGTATTGAATTGAATTGAAAAATGGACAAAGCCTGCTTCCTTTTTTTCACATTAGACTCAAAATCAAAATAGATATTCAGGCAAAAATGTTAGAGTAATCATCTAATTAAAACTCTGAAAAAGCTGG
>CM053773.1:77138985-77155051 GCA_028658325.1 Potorous gilbertii
CTTTGGCGTTTGTGGGTTGAGCAATGTGGGAACTGCTGCTGGTGGTGGCACCCTGAATTCAGTTTTGGGTCCTTTCCCTGCCATTCCACGTGGCCTATACTGAGTTGTGCTCTGTTTTGTTCCTAGTGAGACTGACATTCCCTGTTGGCCTTCCAGGCTGTCTTGGGCTGGAAATCTCTTTCACACTGTTGTTTTGTAGCTTTTGCTGCTCTAGAATTTGTGTAGAGTAATTTTTACAGGTATTTTATGGGCTATGGGGGGTGGGGAGCTTTTACAGTTCCATCTTTCTACTTTACCATCTTGGCTCCACTCCCCACCCCACGCACGCGCGCGCACATACACACACACACACACACACACACACACACACTCACTCACTCTTTAAGGGCAGGTTTTAAAAAAGTATATTATTTTCTTTGGTTTCACAGTTCCTAGTACATAACAGGGTATTCTTTCCATTTCTCTTAGCAATAACAAGATACCCCATATATCCTGACTCCAATATGTGATGGAAATATGAAAATACCCACACTTCTGTCACCACCAAAGAGTTTTTGGAATCTGTGTCTCAATTGGTGATCCTTCTAATAAAAGATGAACCATCTGAAAAAAAATCTAATTAAGTCTTAATTTAAACTTTTAAAATTTATGTATATGCTATTCCCAATTATTAGATTTATAACCTATATGAATATAAACTCTGATCTATATACAGTGGTATCCACTTCTAGGCAGAGTAGGAGACATTTGTTGTATTAAAATTTTAAGAGAGGTTAATTATTCTACTCTCTATTTTTTTAAGCAATAGCAGCTTTTTCTGGATGCCCTTCTAGTATAGTACTAGCACAATGTCTTATAGAAGGCATTTAATTAAGGTTTGTTAACGATAATAGCTAACATATAATACTTAGATATTATACACCTGATACTCCCCAAAACCCTATAAAGTAGATGTGATTTTCTCTATTTCATAGATGAGTAAAATGAGTCTGATAGATTAACTGACTTGATCAGGGTCATGTGGTTAGGAAGTATCTGAGGCAGTATACAAACTTAGGTATTATTTACTCCAAGCTGGCTGAATTTTAAAAATAAATACGAACCCACACCTAGAAGAGGTGAAAATACTATGCCTTCTGTGAATTTTTTTATATTATTAACCAATGAAAAATTATCAATAGCAGCTACAATGGGAAATATTTGAATAATCACAGATGGAAAGTAAGCTCTTTGAATATAGGGAGCACTTTTTTCTTTCTTTGATTTCATCCTTTAAAAATTATTGCTTATTTTTAATTTTCAACATTTACTTTCATAAGATTTTGAATTCTAAATTTTTCACCTTCTCTCTTCTCACCCTTTCACAAGACAGTATGCAATCTGATAAAGGTCATACATGCATAATCACATTAAACATATTTCCACATTAGTCATGTTGTGAAAAGAGAATCAGAACAAAAGGGTAAAAGAAAGAAAACATAACAATAAAATAGTATGCTTTGATCTGCATTCAGACTCCATATTTCTTTCTCTGGATGTGGACAGCATGTTCCATCATGAGTCTTTTGGAATTGTCTTAGATCACTGCATTGTTGAGAAGACATATATCTAACAAGGTTGATTATCACACAATGGCTGCTCTTACTGTATATAAAGTTCTCCTGATTCTCCTCATTTCCCTGAGCATCAGTGAATATACTTTCCAGGTATTTCTGAAATGTATGTGGTCCTCATTTCTTATGGAACAACAGTATTCCATTACATTCATATATCACAACTTGTTCAGCCTTTACCCGATTGAAGGGCATCCCCTCAATTTCCACTTCTTTGCTACCACAAAAAGAGTTACTCTAAATATTTGTGCAAATGTGAATTGTTTTCCCTTTTTTATGATGTCTTTGAGTAACAAACATAGTAATGGTATAGCAATACCACAACGAGTCATGACTGGGTCAAAGGTTATACACAAATTTATAACAATTTGGGCATATTTCCAAATTGCTCTCTAGAATGGTTGGATCACTTCACAACTTTATGAACAACGCATTAGTGTTCCAATTTCCCAACATGGATCACTTTTCTGTTTTGTCATGTTGGCAAATCTGGTAGCTGTGACGTGGTTCCTCAGAATGGTTTTGATTTGCATTTTTCTAAGCAACAGTGATGTAGGACACTATTTTATATGACTCACCTAGAGATACCTTTAATTTCTTCATCTGAAAACCACCTGTTCATATCCTATGACTATTTATCAACTGGGGAATGACTTGTAGTTATATAAATTTGAATCAATTCTCAATTTTGAAAATGAAACCTTTATGTGAAATGCTGGCAAAATATTTTTTTTCTCAGCTTTTTGTTTCCTTTCTAGGTTGCATTGGTTTTGTTCATGTAAAATGTTTCAATTTAATTTAATTAAAATTATCCATTTTGCATTTCATAATATTCTCTATTCCTCATTTGGTAATAAATTCTTCCATTCTTCATAAATCTGCTTATTGTATCAGCCTTTACATATAAATTGCGAATAGTTTTGACTTTATCTTGGTATAAAGTGCAGGATATGGGTATGTGCCTTGTTTTGCCATACCATTTTCCAGTTTTTTCAGAAATTTTTGTCAAATAGTGAGCGTTTATTCCACAGTTTGGATTCTTTGAGTTTATCAAGTAGTAGACGACTATAGTCATTGACTGCTATCCTTTGTATACCTAATCTTTTCCACTGATCCACCATTTTCCACTGATCCACCATTTTCCACTGATCCACCATTTTATTTCTCACCCAGTACCAAGGAACCTTGATGATTACTGCTTTATAATACACCTTAAAATCCATTATGACTATGCCATCTTCCTTTGCATTTATTTTCAATAATTACCTCAATATTCTAGGCATTTTGTTCTTCCAGATAAATTGTTATTTTCTCTAGCTCTATAAAATAACTTTTTCAAAGTTTGATTGGTATGGCACTGAACAAGTAAATTAATTTAGGTAGAATTGCCATTTTTATTGTATTACCTCAGCCTAACCATAAGCCACTGATATTTTTTTCCAGCTATTTAGATCTGGCTCTATTTGTCTGAAGTATTTTGCAATCATGTTCATATAATTCCTAGACTTCCCTTGGCAGGTAGACTCCCAAATATTTTATATTCTCTACAGTAGCTGTAAATTGAATTTTTTTCTTCCTGTTACGATTTATCAGTAACGTATAGAAGTACTGATGATGTGGCTTTATTTTATATCCTGAAGTTTTGCTAAAGTTGTTAATTATTTTAAGCACTTTTTAGTTGACTCTCTAGGATTCTCTAAGCATACCATCACATCATCTGCAGAGTGGCAGCTTTGTTTCTTTTTGGCCTATTCTAATTCCTTCACTTTCTTTTACTTCTCTTATTGTGAAAGCTAACATTTCTAGTACAATATTGAATAACAGTGGTGATAATGGACATCCTTGTTTCACCCCCATCTTATTGGAAATGCTTCTACCTTACCTCCATTACATATAATACTTACCCAATGTTTTTTGATAGATGCTACTTATCATTTAAAGGAAAACTTCATTTATTTCTATGTTCTCTAGTGTGTTCAATGGGAATTGGTCTTATATTTTCTCAAAATCTTTTTCTATTTTCACAGAGATAATCATATGATTTCTCTTAGTTCTCTTTCTGATATGGTCATTATGTTATATTTTTCCTAACATTGAAGCAGCCCAGCATTCCTGGTATAAATCCTACAAAGTTATAATGCATTATCCACATGATAAGTAATGGTAGTCTCTTTGCTAATATTTGATTTATTTTTTTTTAATTTGCCCACAATATTCCTTGGAGTTTACATTGTGGGGTCTCTTTCAGGAGGTGATCTGTGTATTCTTTTAATGACTATTGAATTGAATATTGAAATACTTTCTGGTTCTAGGACCTCAGACCAGTTTATCTTGATAATTTCTTGAAAGATGCTGTCCAGGCTCATTTCTTTTGATCCTGGAAATCAGGTAGCCCAATAAATCTTAAATTATTTCTTCTGGATCTTTTTTTTTCCAGTTCATTTGTTTTTCCAATGAGGTATTTTAAATTTTCTTCTTCTTTTTTCATTTTTTTAAAATATTGTTCGATTGGTTCTTGATGTCCCATTGAATCATTAGCTTCTACCTTTCCAATTCTCATTTTTAAAGAATTATATTCTTCAGGTATCTTTTGTATCTGCTTTTCCACTTGATCAATTCTATTTGTTTCAGGAATTGTTTTCTTCTGTCATTTTTTTGTCCTTTTCCCAAGTTGTTGACTCTCTCTTCCATACCTCTTATTTCTTTGCGCAATTTTTCTTCCACCTCTCTTATTTGACTTTTACTGTCCTTCTTGAGTTCTTCCAAAAAGGTTTTTTGGGCTTGAGACCAATTCATATTCCCCTTTCAGGTTTTGCGTGTAGGTATATTGACATTGTTGTTCTCTTCTGAGTTTGTGTCTTGATCTTCCTTGTCACTATAATAATTCTATATAGTCAGTATTCGTTTTTGTTTCTTGTTCATCTTGTTTGCCAGTATCCTGGCTTTTTATGTTCCTTCCACTGGGTGCCTGTTCACTGGCTTTGTATGCTGTGACCTTAGGAACTGGTAGCTGGAAGCTGTAGGGGTCTGCCACATTAGGGAGTGTTAAGATGTATTCCCAGTGATGTTTGGTGAGTACTGAGGTCAAGTTTGTTTTTTACATTTTCCCTGGGCTACCCTGAAGTACACGGGGTTCTGGCAGTTGGAGGATACCTACTCATTCAGGAATGCAATGAAGCACTTGGAGGTCTGCTGCTGGAGTCTTCCACCTGCGAGGGTGCTGCACTAGTATGCATGGAGTTCTGACTGTTGGATGATGCCTGTCTGCTTGGGGCTGGGCTGAACAATGGAGAAGTCCTCTTCTGGAGCATACCTGCTTGGTGAGGACTGCTCCAATGAATGTGGACTCTGCCATGGATTTCTGACTGTTGGAAGATGCCTGTCTGCTTGGGGCTGGGCTGAACAATGGAGAAGTTCTCTTCTGGAGCATACCTGCTTGGAGAGGACTGCTCCAATGAATGTGGACTCTGCCATGGAATCTGCCAGTTCCCCTGGCTAAGCTAAATCACTTATAGGGTCCTGCTGTTGGTATTTGCCTGCTCCTCTACCCTGGGGTTCAGTATCTCCTTCTGGTTTGATGAAGTGGGACTTGTTTCTAGGATGCTTCCTAGCCTCAAATGTGCTCCCCTATTACCATAGTGTGACAGACTATTTTTGCTTAGGTGGTGAGATAGCTAAGAAACCTTTAAGTTAGAAGTACTCACTTTCTTGATTAATTTCTATTATGGGAAATAAAATTATCCTTATCAAATCTTGTCCAAAATACATTTCTTTAGATCTTGCCTTCTTAATCTGTTTATTCAAATCACACCTATGTGTATGGATTTGAAACAAATTGCTGAGTTATAGGGATTTTTTTTATCTACCATCTAATTTACCTTAATAGTGACTGCTTAGGAGGAAATTCAGTGTTGTTATTTTTCATTTTTTTTTGTTTGTTTTTAATGGTAGATGCCTCACCAGAGCCTGGGGAGTGACATGTTACGCTCATTTTTCAAGGATCGCCTATCACTCAATATCTGAATTACTAGTGATGAAATATGATATAGTCCGAAGGATGGTGATCTTATTGCCTTTTAATAAATATTATCTTCTGTCACCTTAATTTCCCCTAAGTTCTTCACCAAGGTTGCTGGCTATTTACTATTATTTTAGTTTGCTTGGATGTCACATGACCCTTCTAATATGTCCAAAGACCTATGCAAAGTTGTCATCCCCATATTACTAGGTTTCTCTAATTCATTTTAATTAATTACATACCTACTAAGCTTCTCCTGTGTACTCAAACAAAAGCAGTTAGGTGACCCAGCGGATAGAGTACTGGGTCTGGATTCAGGAAGACCTAAGGTCAAATCCAGCTATACATACTTATTGGGTAAGTGCTTTAACTTCTGTCTGACTCAGTTTCCTTAACTATAAAAGTTATAGGGTTTTGTTTCCTGGTGTAATTGTTTCAAGGCTGGTGCTACCAATCCCTAGCACCTTGGGCTTACCTAAACAATTTTACCAATAGGTTAGAATATGGTATTGTTGGTGACGAGGAATGTGGATCTTTTTTTCTTAGTGATTTCTCCCCTCAATGATAAGCCTATTTTAATAAGACCTGAGTTGGAAGAAAGATCATTAGACTGGATGTCACAGGTGTTCTTAAAACTCTGGGGTTCAGTATCCTGGGCTATCTTTACTGGGGTCTAAGAGCAAGTGTTGGACATGGTTGTGGTTTGACTTGTCTGACAATGCTCTCTCTCTTGTCTCTTTTTCAAGGTGCTTTTCTGTTTCATCTAGGCTGGTTTGCCTGCCCAGAAAATCAAAAAGCCCCAAAGTAAAGATTTTGAAAAACCTTTCAAATAAAAAATAGCTCAAGACCATCTAATGTCAAAGTTACTGATATCCTGTGAATTTGTAGTCAGGGAATAAACATAACCCTGGGTTTTTCTGGCTATGATGACCACTTTAGCAATTCAAGTTGCAGGAAGGAAGCCAAATTTGGCACTATGATTTACATTAATTTACTCTAACAGTAGCCTAAGAGGTGACATGGTTTAGCACATAGACCGCTGACCTTAGATCAGGAAGATTGAATTCCAGTCTTCTCTCTGATACACACTGGCTACATGACCCTGGACAAGTCACTAAACTTCTTATCACCTCATTCAATTCTCTAAGACTAAAAATTTCTGCACTAGTAGAAGATATTCCTCATTGGGAACTCTGTACATTGAAAGTATGACAGACTATGTACAGCTACCAATATTTTTGAGACTGATAATAAGAATAATACATATTTATAAAGTGCTTAAAGGTTTCTAGGACATTTTATCTACAACAATATAGTGAAGTAGGTAATCATGTAAACATTTTACAACTTAATTGAAGTTGTTATTTTCATAATAGCAGATGTTTACATTTTAAAAGGCTTATTTGAAAAAAATATATTTGTAAGATGATCTAGAATGAAGAGATTTGGAGTTTGGGTCTTTGCAGACACATCTGCTAGTGGGTGACAAATAGCAGTTACAGACCCCAAAATGATACTTCATATACTCAAAGACAGATGTTTAATCAATTCTACTCTCCATACAGTGAGTCAAATATCATAGTTCCTTTTAATAGCAACATGATTGATGGGCCTAAAGGACAACTTGTCCCTTGACAGCTGCCTCAGGGTTAAGATCTTCTCCCCTAGATTTGCCTCACTAAACCCCCATAAAAGCTTCCAGCTCCCACGTATAAGAAGTTCAAAATTATTGGCATTTTAAAAGTATCCTGTGGCCAGACACATCCAAAGTGGAAAGGGAATAGGGCTAACATTCATTAATGTCTATTACCTGCTGACTCCTGTGCTGAACAATATTCATGTCAGGCTGTTGATTTTGCCATTTACAAAATGGGAAATCAGTCCCCCATGACTCTCACTTGCCTCCAGCATGATGTGAGTAGCTACAGGTTTGCAGAAATCAAACTTAGGCTGCCTTAAGAAATATGATTCTTAAATGCATAAAATGCTTAAAAGGCATATGAAATGTTACAGAGCTATCAAAGCTGGGAGGACTTTGACAAGCACATAAAATTTTTGCCTTCACAGTCCCTTGTAGAAACACTGGAGAGATAATGGGAGAAAATATTTGTAGCATGAGGAAATTCCTAATAGGTCCACTGAAACGTCTTCAGATATATACAGAAGAATTTAATACTCATATGCTGAACCCCATAAGTGAAAAATGAATCATGTTTCTAACTTGACATTCTTCTTGAAGGATGGCACAAAATAAAAAAAAAATAAATTCACTTCTCCAGGATATCTACTTACAAGTCCATCTAATATTAATTAACAAAAAAGTTCAATACAATATATTTTGGAGGAGTATTGCACAATGGAAGACCACATATCCAAAAATTGCTGTCCTGTGGGACTGCAGGTGATCTCTATGCACAGTTTGAACTGTAACTAAATAAAATATTAAAATCAACTTTTTTAAATAGTTAACTTTCATATGGGAAGTAGTTTTGTAATGAACCATGCTACTTTGAGAGGAAGGGGGTCTATGATTGCTCTGCTTGTGTTAACTCAGTACTAGGTATTTATATTTACTTAAAATTGAGCGATTATGGGATCAAAGGATTTGTATGGTATTTTAGAGATCATCTAATCCAAATTTCACATATTAAAGATAAAGAAACTAAATAACAGAGCCAGGAATTAAACACAAGTCCTCTAACTTTGAATCCATCATTTTTACCAATGTGCTATGAACTTAGTGAATAAGTGAGCTGCCTGGGAATTCTAAATTCTAAGGCTAAATCATTTGTCTATAATCACATAATAAGTGTAAAAGACAGAACTGTCACCAATATCATCCTCTCACGTGAAGCATCTACTAATATCTTCTCTTTCCCATTTACCTTACAAATATTTTGCAATGAATTATTTATATTTCATTGTTTCACCCAATATAAGGCTTCTTGATCTCAGGGACTGCTACATTTCTGTATTATTATTGCAAGCATTTAGCACACTGCCTAGAACCTTGATTACAGGTGGGCACTTAATAATTACTTGCTGATTGATTCCTAACTCCAAGACTATAGGCCAGCTCTTTATATACTCAACTAGACAGGCATTTCAGATACCTATAGATAGATACATGTGTTACCAGATACTTATATTTCCCTTCTGGACCAGGGGTAAAGCTTGAAATCTAACTGAATCCGGGAACTGTATTCACAGACAGACAGTGTTTTCTTCACACTGTACTATATAGATCCTCATCATCTCATTCATACCTGGACCATTGCAGTAGCCTGTTGATGGGTCTGCCTAAACCTAGACGATCCTCACTTCAATCCTTTCTCCATTCATTCATTAAAGTGATCTTCCTAAAATAAAGATCAAACCATATCAGGCTCAATAAACTCAATAAACTTGAGTGGTTCCCTATTGCCTCAGAGAACAGATAAAAATTATTTGTTTGGCATTTAAAACCCTTCATAACCTATCTTCTTTCTACCTTTCCAGTCTTCTTACACCTTACTCCCCCAAATGACTTCTCAATTTAGTGACACTGACTTTCTGTCAGTTTTGTGACCAAGATAATTCATCTCTCTACTTTGGGCGTTTTTTTTCTTGCTGTTTCCTATGTCTGCAAGCCTATCTCTCCTCCACTCCTTCTATTGATGTTTCTGGTTTTCTTTAAGTCTCAACTAAAATCCCAGCTTCTGCAAGAAGCCTTCCCTAACCCTTCTTAATTCTAGTGCCTTCCCTCTATTAATTATCTTTTTAATTCTGTTATAATTTTTTGTATGTATTTGATTGTAGCTTGTCTCCCCATTAGATTGTAAGATCCTTGAGGGAGGGAATTTTCTTTTGCCTCTTTTTGTATCCCCAATACTTAGTGCAGTGCCTGGCACATAGTAGGTGCTTATCAATGTTGATGGATTGGTACAGATATCTGTCATATGGGGGTTTGATCTAGACTTCATAAGACAAGGAGGGACTTAACTTTATGCAACAATTACCACTTTGAAGGTAGAGATTCAGCAAAGACCTCAAGTCAAAGATGGATTTCCTATGGATGGTGAGATCCTCCAAATCTTGATTACAGATGACACTTTGTTAATTGCATAAAGCTCCAAAATATTGCACAATATTAAGTAAATATAAATGGCTAGTACTAAATTACCAAGGAAAGGAAGCATGTCTATTGCCCAGATTTTAACATGTATTTACATAAACAACCTATAGAGCTTATCCAGCACTATGTATATCTGGGACAGAGACTACAGAAATAATAGGTTGGACCAAGAGTGGAGTAGTAGGAGGAAAATGGATTGAAATGCATTTGGAACTTACAAAATTTTTACTGAGTCCATGCTACCTATGAAAACAAAGGCCCATCTTTTTAATATTAACATGTTACCAATGTTACTATGCTATATGACAAAAAGACATAATGTAAAGACACAAGATTTGTGGAGGGAAGATTTGCCTGCCAACTACATCAATTGTAAAGACACAAGATTTGTTCTGCCATGATTATACCAATTATGGTAGGGTGACAGACTCTTATAGAGAATATTGAGATACCAAAGGAAGAAGGGTTCATGCCAGGTTGTTTATTAATTGATTTTATTAGGGCTAACTGCAAAAGGAAATGAAGAGAATAATGAACAGAAGCTATCAATAAAGAATGTTAAAGATTTCAGCAAAAATTTGATAAGACTATGGATAGGAATCTATGTATCAATGAATATGATAGGAGAAGAAGATGGACTACATATGTATCAAGAGCAATGTATAACAGGTGAACAACTAGAATAGTCTATGGGTACTGTGATGGCATGAGAAAGTGAGGACGGTCTCCTGCAAACTGAGCAAACCCTTTAGTGATAAACTTTTCAGAGAAGTTTTAAAATGGTCACATGGAATGAGCATTCACGTATTATTAGAAGGAACCCTGAGATTGACAAGATCACAGATTCATATGAATATCTGAGTCAATTTCAATCTACTAGCTTTGGCTTATTTTTCAGATACTCAAGTAAAAATATGCTATTATAATGTTAGCCTATGAACCTTATTATTATGTATAGTCCTATGTCTACAGGAATGATTTTCAAGTTCAAAATATCTTACTTATAAAAAAAATATTTCTTCCTATCCAGGGACCCATTATTCCTCTATTTACACAAGGTCTCTGAGGAGAGTTAATTCAAATGTGCAGCACAATGGTAATGAGGAACACATATGAGGTAGGGAACATGCGTGTCAAAGAATTACTTGCTTTGAGGAATTCTTATGAAATTCCTTCTCTACCTCATCACCACCCCCACATCCACCAAGGTATTACTTTCTACTGGGTTCTTTATTTCAAAAATATTTAATATTTTATTTTTCCCCAATGATATGCAATAGCAATTTTGACCTTATTTTCAATTTTGAGTTCATTTTTTCTCTCTCTCCTTATGAAGAAGACAAGCAATTTAGTATAGGTGATACATGTGCAGTCATGCAAAAAATGTTTCCGTATTCATGTTGTGAAAGAAAAAGCAAAAAAAAGAAACATAAAGTTGAAAAAGGTATGATTTGATCTGCATTCAGACATCATCAGTTCTTTCTCTGAAGATGGATAGATAGTATTTTTCATTCTAAGTCCTTCAAAATTGTCTTCAACCATTTTATTGCTGAAAACAGCTAAGTCATTTATAGCTGAGAATTATACAATATTGTTATGACTGTGTAAAATGTTATCTTGGTTCTGTTAATTTCACTTTGTATTAGTTCATGTAAGTCTTTTCAGGTTTTTCTGAAAGCATCTTGCTTGTCATTTATTATAGTACAATAATATCCCATTACAACCATATACCACAAACTGTTTAGCCATTTCCCAATTGATGAGCATTCTCTTAATTTCAACTTCTTTGCCACAACTAGAATAATTATTATAAATCTCTCTATATGTAAGTTCTTTTCCTTTTTAAATTTTATTTATTTATTTTTATTTCTTTGAGCTACAGACCTAGTGGCAAAATTGTTGGGTCAAAGAATATACCTGGGCATAGTTCCAAATTACACTCCACAATGGCTGAATCAGTTAACAACTCCATCAACAATGCATTAATGTCTCAATTTTCTTACTTCCCCTCCAACAAACGTGGTTTTCCTTTTCTGTCATATTAACCAATCTGATAAGTGTGGGGTGGTGCAGCAGTGCTGTTTTAATTTGCATTTCTCTAATCAATAGTGATTTAGAGAGGTTTTTTTTTTTTATTTTCACAATAGATAGCTTTCATTACTTTGTCTGAAAACTGTCAGTCCATATCCTTTGGCCATTTATCAATTGGGAAATGACTCCTATTTTTATAATTTTGAATCACTACTCTGTATATTTGGGAAATGAAGCCTTTATCAGAGAAATATGCTGTAACTTTTTTCTCATCCTTTTTTTATCCTACACTCTCTCTCCTTGAACTCTGTTCATCCTCAGTTTTGCTTCTGATTACCACCTCCTGTAATGTGCCCTCCCTTTTATAAACCTCACCCTTCTCTTGCCCTTTTCCCCTCCTACTTTCCTGTAGCTGATATAGATCTCTATGCCTGAGTGTATATGTTATTCCTGTTTGAGCCTATTCTGATGAGACCAAAATTCAAGTCCCCCACCCCCTTCAACCACCCATCTTCCATTCCACTGTAAAAACTCTTTTGTACATCTTTTATGTGAGATAATTAACCCCATTTGACCTCCTTTTCCTCTTTTCTCAATACATTCCTTTTTATCACCACATAATTTTATTTTTTAGATATCATTCCAACATATTCAACTCACATCCATGTCTGCTGTCTACATATACTCCTACGTGCCCAAATATTCAACTCTTAGAGGTTATAAGTTTTATCTTCCTATGTAGAAATGTAACCATTTCAAACTTATCGAATCCCTTATGATTTATCTTTGCTGTATACCTTTTAATGCTTCATTTGATTCTTGTATTTGAAAGTCAAATTTTCTATTCAATTCTGGTCTTTTCATTTGGAATGCTTGTAAGTCTTCTATTTCATTAAATATCTCTTTTTACCCTGAAAGATTAAACTCAGTTCTGCTTGGCAGAAGATTCTTGATTGTAATTCTAACTTCTTTGCCCTTCAGAACATCATACCCTACACCCTCTGATCCTTTAATATAGAACCTGCTAAATATTGTTATCCTAACTGTGGCTTCATGATATTTTAATTGCTTCTTACTGCTGCTAATATTTTCTCCACAATGTGGGAGTTATGGATTTGGGGTATATTATTCCTCAGAATTTTTATTTTGGGATTTCTTTTGTGAAGTAATTGGTGGCTTCTTTCAATTACTATTTTACCCTGTCTATATAAGATAATGGGGCAATTTTCCTTCACAATTTCTTAACAGATGATGTCCAGGCTTTTTTTATAATGGTTTTCAGATATTCCAATAATTATTAAATGATTTCTCCTTGATCTATTTCATAGAACAGTTATTTTTTCCAATGAGATATTTCACATTTTCTTTCATTTTTCATTCTTTTGAATTTGTTTTGGTGTTTCTTGATGTCTCATGGAGTCATTAGCTTCCACTTAACCAATTCTAATTTTTAAGGAGTTGTTTTCTTCCATGAACTTTTGTGGAGCCTTTTCCTTTGGATAACTCTACTTTCTAAGGAGTTGTTTACTTCAGTAAATTTTTATACCTCTTTTTGCTTGTGGCCAATTCTGTCTTTCAAGGATTTCTTCTCTTCATTGGATTTTGGAACCTCTTTTATCATTTAGCCTACTGTGGTTTTTTTAATGTATTATTTTCTTAAGTATTTTTTACACCTATTTCCCCAATATGTTGACTATTTTTTCATAATTTTCTTGCATGACTCTCATATTTTTCCCAATTTTTTCTCTACTTCTGCTTTTTTACTTAAAAAAATATTTAAATTCTTTCAGGAATTCATTTAAAATCTAAAATCAATTCACATTTTTCTTTGAAGCTTTGGGCATAGGAGGTTTTACTTTGTTGTCTTCTCCTATGTGTGTGTTTTGTTCTTTCCTGTCACAACAGTAGCTTTCTATAGTCAGAATATTTTGTTGTTGTGTGTTCATTTTTCCAGCCTATTTCTTGACTTTTAACTCTATGTTAAAGTAAGGCCATCCTCCCAGAGTGGAGAGGTTAGTGTCCCAAGTTTGAGGCCTTGCACCTGCTCTCAGAGGTAGCTCTGGGGTCTGTATGTTTTCAATTCTTCCAAGGTGATATACTAAGTAGAGACATGGTCTCTGTGATCCAATGTGTGAGCTACCATAAGCACTCTTTTCCACCCTGGAACTGTGACTATAGTCCCTGCTTCCCTGAACTACAACTTCTGTTGTGCTAGTGCTCTTGTTTGCCCTAGTACTCAGGACTACAACTTGGATCTGTGTGTGAATAATGTAATAGAGTTCTAGATCTAGGGACAGAAAAGGGACCACTACAGTCTCTTTCTGACCAGCTGTCCATTTTCCTTACTGTCTATGTGCTAAGAACTACAGAGATTGCTGCTGCTATCACTGATTCACTAAACCATAAAGTCTTCTGCTGGTTTGCTGTGGCATGCCCTGTGTTGACAATCACCTATCACCAAGTCAATGTTTCCAAGTTGTCTTGGGTTGGAAAATTATTTCACTCCATCCTTTTGTGGGTTCAGTCACTCCAGATTTTGTTTTGAGGTATTACTTAAAGTTGTTTGGAGGGGAATTTGAGAGAGCTCAAGAAGGTTTCTGTCTTTTCTCCACCATCTTGATTCTGTCCCCCTCTGCTGTGCTCTTCAAATAGGCACCTTTGTAGAGTCCCTACTTGAGGATTCATGATCCCTGAAGCTACTGCGGTCTTTGGGTGATTTTTTTTTCAGATCTGTCCATTGGAACTTCCCCTAACCATTCATTTTTGTCTCTGGTTCCCTTTGTTAGTTGCTAGGGAAACATCTAATGGAATATTTCAATATTTACTTACCTCAGTTTCCTGTGAACTGGTTCCTCAGTATCAATGTTCATTTATCCTCATGAGGGAGTAAACACAACAGAAAAAGAAGTTCCATATAATTACAAATAGTTGCCATTTAGGAGAATGTGGACTCTCTCACAGCTAGTAGAAATCCTTGTCTCACTTGCCACTAGGAAGGAAAAGAGACTAAGGGATTGATTGGGTCATCTCTTTGGTAAGTACACTTAGTTCTGACTCAGTCCTGCTGAATCATGGTCTCACTCTGCCTCCACTTAGAAAATTCTTTTTTATCAGGCAGTACTATCCAACTGGGAAGGACAGAAACAAGCATGCTTTGAGAATTGGGCCCAAATGGACAGTCTCTCTATTACATGAAAATTAATATTAATAATAGTAGCTACCATTTATCTAGTACCTATTGTGTACCAGGTGCTTCACAAATATTAATGGATTTTATCCTTACAACAAGCCTGCAAAGAAGGTATCATTTGATAATTGAGGAAACTGAGGCAAGAATAAGTTACATGATTTGCCTCAGATCACCAAACTAGTAAGCATTTAAGACTGAATTTGAATTTAAGTTTTCCTGACACAAGACCCACTGCTCTGTCTTCTGTACCATCTAGTTTCTTCCCTATATTTTAAATAATCTATCAGTTCCATCTTGGTCTGGTTAGTAACCAAGTATGAGAACAATAAACATTTATTTTTATCTTTTTAAAAAAATTTTAGACTGCATGTTAAAACAAATATATACAAAAAGAAAAAGAAACATTATGAACCTAAATACTAAAACAAATATAAAATAAGAAAAGGAAAAAATATGTCATGTGCACAGCAGAACATGAGAATGGATTAAAAATATATAGCAATAAATTTGCCTATCAGGAATGTCTATATATTAAATATTGCACATTGTATTAAACCCTATCTTTCCTTTGCTTCCTTATAGGTTTTCTTTTATTCTCTGCTCTATACTTTTTACTTTGTTCACTTTTCCCCCTTTCTCTCCCCACCCCACCCCAGGCTATAATTATATTTGACTATATAGAGATACATACATACACATATACATATATATGTATACATACATATATTTAATATAATTTCCCTAATTCTAATCTATTTTTCTTTATATCACTTATTTCCTATCTCTCTTAACTTCTCTTCCTTTCTTCTACCTGCTACTCTATCCTCTTGTTACCTAACCTTCCCTGCTAAAGATCCCTCACTTATCCTAGCATTCCTATAAACTGAAACATCCTTTTATATGAGGTACATAACAAAGACTAATTTATATGCCCCTCTGATGCATTCCCTCACCTTCTTCTCTAAAGAATCTCCCGTATCAAGAATGCTTGAAAGTCCTCAGTTTCATTGAAAGACCATATTTTCCCCTGAAGTATTATACTCAGTTTTGCTGGGTAGGTGATTCTTGGTTTTAGACCTAGTTCCTTTGACTTCTGGAAT
>CM053773.1:77155551-77171329 GCA_028658325.1 Potorous gilbertii
TTCTTGCTACTAGGAAATAAGAAATACAGGTAATGGGGAATAGAAAGTTATCTGGCCCTACAGGACAAAAGAGAAGATGGGGTAAGGGAAGGGAGGGATGATAGAAGAGAGGGCAGATTGGTGATATGGGTAATTAGAATGTCCAGTGTATTGGGGAGGTGGGAGGGGACAAATGGGGAGAAAATTTTGGAACCCAAAATCTTGTGAAAATGAATGTAAAAAGTTAAATAAATTTATTTAATAAAAAAAAAAAGAATCTCCCTTATCCTCTCACCTCTCCTTATTCCCTTAGCATTTTATTTCTTTCTATACTTAGAAGACTTTTATATTCTTTTTGATATATATGTATTGTTCCCTTTTGAACCCATTTCCTGTGAAAGTAAGTTTCCAAAACTACAATCTCTGCTCCCTCATTTCATTCCTCAATATTCTTTTTTCCTCTCACACCTCCCATGTATAACATAATTACTCTTTTTAGCTATTCTTGAATGGTTTTATTTTTTTAGGTCATATAATGCTCAGATCTACCCAATCTTTCTTATGAACTACCCAACTCATAATAGCAAACTTAGACACATATTTTACATTTTACATATGTAAAAAGTAAAAATTATGTCTTTACTGAGTCCCTTGAAATTAGTCTTTGGTATATACCTCATATTTGTCTTGACTCTTGTATGTCAAAGCTTCAGAACTTTGTTACTTTTTAACAAAGTCCTGAATGTCTGACAATTGATTAAATATCCATTTTCTTCATTCACGATTATGCTTAGCTTTGCTGAGTATGAGGTTTTCTTCCAGAAGCACCATTCCTTTACTCTTTGATATGTATTGTTGCAAGACCTGTGATCCTTCAATGTTGCCACTGCTGGGACTTGTATGATTCTAATTGCGGCACTATCATATATGATTATTTTTTCTTGTTGCTTATAATATTTTAACCTTTAGTTTGGGATAATGGAATTTGGCAGAACTATTCTTGTGAGTTTTCCTCATAGAATCTCTTTCAGGAGGTGATTGGTGGATTTTTTTTCCTATTCCTACTTTTCCCTCTTGCTATAATGCTGTAGGAAAATTTTCTGTAATTATTTCTTGTATTATTGTATCAAGACTCTTCTTTTTTTAATCACACCTTTCAGGTAGTTCAATTACTCTTATGTTTTCTCTTCTTGATCTTTCTCCAGATCAATTTTTTTAATGAGATATTTCATATTCTCTTCTATTTTTTTCATTCTTTGTATTTTATTATTCCTTGGTCTCTTAAGACTTCACTGGCTTCCCCTTGCCTAATTCTGATTTTCTAGGAGTCATTTTCTTCCTTAAGATTCTGAATTTAGTCTTCTGACTGACTTTCTTTTCATAATCTCACTATTTTTCTTGGATTATATTCATTGTTTTTTGTTGTTGTTGTTTTAGTTTTTCCTCAATCTCTGTCATTGACAAGTTCTTCTATGAATTCTTTTTGGGCAGGTGACCAATTGATATTACCCTTTGGGGTACAAGAGGTACTCTTTGATTCATTATCCTCCTCTAAAGATGAATCCTGGTCTTATCTATTCCCATAGTAGCTCTCTATGGGTTGGATTCTTTCTCCTTTGCCTGTGCATTTATCTATCTATCTATCTATTTATTGGCAATAGCTTAATTTTTTCTAATCACATCTAGTCCTGGAGTATGGGGGAATGGAATGTCTGGCTTCATATCTTCCTTCAGTTCTCCCTTCTGATTTGAAACTAGAACCAAGACCTCTAGCCTTCTATAAGTAACCACAGTCAATAGTGTCCTTGCCCTACTACTTCTGCACTCAATGGATATGTGCTGGTTTCTTCTTGCCATCTCCCGCCCCCTTCCCCCCTCCTCCCATGCCTCAACTCCATAGCACAGCTGGGTCTGGTGTTCCTTGTCAGCAGAGATTCCCTCAATTTCCCAGGACTCATGTCCAACTTCCCTCACTGTCCCAGGGGGAAAAAGTTCCTATGGCTAGGCTGAAGCAGCCTCTCAACCTGTTAACCCCAGAGCTTGCGGATTGCTGCTTAATTGTTCCCTAGCCTGGAGCTGTTTGCTCAGCACAGGGACCAAACCTCTTCCAGGGATTTTTTCTTCAGATTTCTCTGATTGTCCCAGAAGAATCCCTGTTCTGTCCCTTCTCTTATTTATTTCTAGCACTCTATATTTGCCCCAAATCACAGTTTTATCTCTTTTGTGGAGGAAAAATCTTGAGAATTTGGAATTTTCTGACCTACTCTGCCATCTTCCCAGAATCCTCTCCCACAAAAAACATTTATTAAGCACTTTCTGTGTCAAAAGTATTGTGCTAGGTGTCAGGGATACAATTGCTATTGTTCTTCTTGGTCATATATAGTGCCTAGCTTCCTGAGAAGTGTGTGAATCACTTAGAGGAAACATATAAAACAAGCTAGGAAATGTTGATTGGAGAAATTAATTGGAGAAATGTAGAGCCATAAAAAAGCTAAGAAGTTTTTGGGGTTTTTTTTTGTTTGTTTGTTTCATCATAAAGGCAACTAAAAGTCGCTAAAAGTTTTTAAGTGGTGGAATGAGAATGACACATCTATGTACATCTTAGGGAGGTTATTTCAGAAGCTATGTGACTGACAGGGGTGAAGATAAGCAATTATGTAGCATCTATTATGTGTCATGCATTGTGCCACACATTTTACAAATATTATTTCATTTGATATGACAAGGATCACACAGGTAGGAAGTGTCTGAGGCTAGATTTGAACTTGGGTCTTCCTGACTCCAAGGACAGGGCTTTATCCATTTCAGAAGTATAGAGGCAGGAAATCCAAATAGGAAGCTACTGTAATAGTCCAGATGAGTAATGGCGAGTAACTCGATTATGATGTTGGCAATACTGCAATGTTGTCAATATTAATGCTTTTTTGAATTGATGATCCTAAAAATCTTCTTCCTGAGATATCTAAATAATTATCACATTAGGTAGAAAGCATTTATTTTTGAAATAGAATTAAATACTTTGTGGAAAGATAGGGATGGGAAGTGACTGGACCTGTGATTTGATTGTTATGGAGAATTCCCAGTGAGGAAACAGCCTCTACAATACATATTGTAATCTGTTTAGCAAGTAATAGTCTTTAAAGAATTATGTGGGATCATCCCACAGCTGAAAGAGGAATGAGTGGACATTAATCTAATATCTTCATTTCAAGATGAGGAATTTGAGGCACTGATATGTTATCTGATTTGCCCAGAATCACATAGCCAGTATATGACAGGCAGGACTCAGGCCCAGATTTCCCACATACTAACTCTTTAGAGATACGTTTAGGCACACATCCACTTTTCCATCTTTAGGTGCAAACTTAGGATCTGCCCAAAGAGCAGGAAAAATGATTTCTAATTCACTACAGATGGTGTGAATTTAACTTTGAAGTGGCATGTATCTTTAATTCCCATTATGTAGAAAAAGAAAGTCAGACACAGTAAAAGTTGCCTTGTTTAACCAAATTAACAGTGACAGAGCAGAACAGAGAACCTCAGTCCCTAGGCTGCTAATCCGGTATTATTTCTGACAAACTTTATTGTGTCTTATGAAGTTTAGGTCACTTTGGAAAGTCAGCTAAAAACATATGGTATAGAGGAGTGCGATGGAGTGATCAGAAAATTCCATTATGATGACTTGAGTGGGAACAAGGTTTTAGCCAAGCAGAAGCAACAAGAAACAGAGCAGCAGCTCAAAATAGATTTCTGTAACATGGAAATGAAGAAGCAAGTAGAAAAGAGCAACCATATTTTCTTTAATGAGGCTTCTGACAGGTGGCATTGATAATTCAACATCTGAGCTGCATTAAAATAGCAAGACTGCTTTGTTGAGGGAGGCCAGAATAGAAGAGGAAAATGTTTTCAGATTGCCAATGTGGTAAAACAAAAGAGGACTTTATGAACATTTCCAAACACAGCCTCTTAAAATATGTCTCCCTACTTCAAATGAACAGATTATTTGTCTTTATGTTATAGGAAGGAATAAATTCCCTTTTCTTTATTGTTTTGGGTTTTGTACAACATATAAATAGTGATAAACTGGGTCATATTTAACCATCTAAATTTTGGACATTGTCTGGGGTTGGGGCTTTTAGGGTGACTCAGCAAATTGTGTGCCTTTTGCACAAACTGTTTTTCAGAAATGCTATTAGCCATGAATTTAATAAAAGGGTCTTTTGAAGAGGCAAATCCCACCTTCAGCCTCACTTGTGCCAAGTGTAGCACAACTGGAAATGTGTGTGTGTAAGGTATGCATAAATTATTCAGTGTGTAAACATGAATTTAAATTTGCTTTAAATTACATTGATATAGACAGGTGCAGAGCAGAGTGCAGCCCAGCACAGGTGTGGAGTGGAGTGCAGGCCAGCATGGGCTGTGCTGTGGCAATGACAGGACTAGAGCTGACTTCAAGACCCAATGCTATCTTCAACAGCTGTGGATCCCAGATTCCTCAACTCACAAATGCCGAAGACAACTTCAAAGGTTAGTGAGAAAGCTCTTTCACTTGGGTGAGGAGGGAACACAGTAGTCTAACCCCAGCCCTAGGCAAGAGCAACTTCCATTGTTGGAGCTCTGACCTAAAGTCCCAGGGGAAATTGAGCAGCTGATCTGGATCTCAGCCCTGAGTGGAGGCCCTGGGGTGAGGAAGAGTGCTGACTAGTATGGTGGAGCTGGTGGAGGCTCTAGAGAGAGAAACCTGCAGGCAAATCCTGAGCAGAACAGAGTGCTTGTGGTTGCTCACAGACCAGAGCACAGGCAGGAGAGGAATAAATTCCTCTCCCTTGATTATGCCACCTTGGGGAACTGAAAATTTACAGGTCCCCAGAGTATACTTTTTCTTGACAAAGAACCCAAAAGTCAAGTAACTGACTGGGAAAATGCCCCCAAAAGAGAAAAAGAATAAGACAATAGAAGGTTACTTTCTTTGTGAAAAAGTATTTTCTTCCATCCTTTCAGATGAGGATTAACAATTTTGGGCTTCAGAGGGAAGACCCAGAAGTCCAAACTTCTGATGCAAAACCTATAAAATAAGTATGCAATTTGCTCAGGCCATGGAAGAGCTCAAAAAGGATTTTGAGAATCAAGTAAGAGAGGTGGAGGAAAAATTTAGAAGATAAATGAGAGCGATGCAAGAAAATTATGAAAAGCAAGTCAACAGCTTGCTAAAGGAGTGTCAGAAATGCTGAAGAAATTAACACCTTTAAAAATAGGCTAACTCAAATGGCAAAAGAGACTCAAAAAGCCAATAAGGAGAAGAACGCTTTAAAGAGCAGAATTAGCTAAATGAAAAGGAGGTTCAAAAGCTCACAGGAAAAAAAATAGTTCTTTAAAAATTAGAATGGAACATATGGAAGCTAATGACTTTATGAGAAACCAAAAAATTACAAAACAAAACCAAAAAGAATGAAAAAATAGAAGATAATGTGAAATATATCATTAGAAAAACAAATGACCTGGAAAATAGATCTAGGAGAGACAATTTAAAAATTATGGGACTACCCTAACAGTCATGATCTAAAAAAGAGCCTAGATATCATCTTTCATGAAATTATCAAGGAAAACTGTCCTGATATTCTGGAACCAAAGGGTAAAATATGTTTTGAAAGAATTCACTGATCACCTCCTGAAAGAGATCTGTAAAGAGAAGCTTCTAGGAATACTTTAGTCAAATTTCAGAGTTCCCAGGTCAGTGAGAAAATATTGCAAGCAGCCAGAAAGAAACACTTCAAGTATTGTGGAAATACAATAAGGATCCGGCAGCTTCTACATTAAGGTACTGACGGTCCTGGAATATGATATTCCAGAAGTCAAAGGAACTAGAACTAAAAGCAAGAATCACCTACCCAGCAAAATTGAGTATAATACTTGAAGGGGAAAAAAAATGATCATTCAAGGAAATAGAGGACTTTCAAGCATTCTTCATGAAAAGATCAGAAGTGAATAGAAAAATCTAACTTTCAAACACAAGAAACAAGAGAAGCATGAAACGGTAAACAGGAAAGAGAAATCGTAAGTGACTTACTGTTTATATTCGTACATGGAAAGATAATAGTCATAACTCTTGTAACTTTTCTCAGTATTTGGGTGGTTGGGGGTATTATACACACACACGCACACGCACATGCACATACATAGACAGGGCACAGTGTGGGTTGAATAGGAAGGAATGATATCTAAATAAGTAAAATTAAGGAGTGAGAGAGGTATATATTTGGAGGAGAAGTGGAACAGGACAAATTATCTCTCATAAAAAAGGCAAGAAAAAGCTTTTTCAACGGAGGGGAAAGGGGGAAGGTGAGAGGAAAAAAGTGAAACTTACTCTCATCACATTTGACTTAAGGAGGGAATAAAATGCACACTCAATTTGGTATGAAAAACTATCTTTCAGTATAGGCAAGTAGGGGTGAAAGAGATAAGTGGAGTTTGGGGGGATGATGGAAGGTAGAGCAAATGAGAGGAGGGGGATAAGTTGAAGTAAACACTTTAAAACGGGGGAGCAGGAGAGGATAGAGGGAAATATAGGTATTCTTTCACAACATGACTATTATGGAACTCTTTAAGGGGCAGCTAGGTGGTGCAGTGGATAGAGCACCAGTACAGGAGTCAGGAGGACCTGAGTTCAAATCTCACCTCAAATACTTGACATTCACTACCTGTGTGACCTTGGACAAGTCACTTAACCCCAATTGCCTCATCCTGGGTCATCTCCAGTCATCCTCTTCAAGAGTATCTGGTCGCTGGATTCAGATGGCTCTGGAGGAAAAGTGATGCTGGTGACCTGCACAGACCTCCCTCACTCAAAACAAAGTCAAGTGCAAGTCATGTCATCATTTCTCTGATGGCATGGTCTTCATTGGCAATGAAGAATGAACATACACACACACACACACACACACACACATTATGGAATTCTATAGCAAAACTACACATATATAGCCTATATTGAACTGGTTGTCTTCTCAGTGGGAATGACTGGGGAGGGAGGAAGGGAGAGAAGTTAGAACTCAAAATTTTAGGAACCAATGTTGAGAATTGTTTTTGTATGTAACTGGGAAATAAGAAATACAGGTAATGTTGTATAAAAATCTATCTTTCCCTACAAGAGAGAAGATGGGAATAATGGAAGGGAGGGTGTGATAGAAGGGAAGGTAGATTGGAGGAAGGAGTAATCAGAATGCATTGGGTTTTTTGGGGGGGAGGGGAGAGATAGGAAGGAAATTTGGAACTCCAAATTTTGCGAAAATGAATGTTGAAAACTAAAAATAAATAAATAAATTGGGGAAAAAATTACATTGATATAGGCCAGAAGATTTTTAAATGTATTAATCTTTTAAAGACAAGTCTCAACCTCCTTCTGCTGTACAAAATACACATTAGGTATTATCCTTATTATTTATACTCCTTTCTCTCCATTTGTTCAAAATGTTCCTAAAGAGTCATTAGCTACTGCTGTTACTTTATTATCAATACAGCAAATATCATATGCCCATCTACAATGGCTAAGCCATTATGGATCTCTGAATACATAAGAGACACTGTCATCAACCTAAATTGTGTTTTTGTTTCTGAGTTCTCTATGCCCAATCCATCCTTCATTTCTCTGCTCAACTACTCTTCTCCATGTATTGCTTTGATTGCAGCAAACCAATTCTCCCCCTTCAAAAATGTTTAGTAGCTTCCTATTGCCTGCTAGAATGAAAGTATATGGTTCTTACACTTGTATGCAAAATCTCTGAAATCATGTTAATAATTAATCTTTCTTCCTCTATAATATATTGCCCCACTTCATGCACTATGTATTCCAACCAAACAAGGAAGTTACCAGCTTTGAATTCCACTAGATTTTAATCCAGTGCAGTTCCTTTGTCTATGACTAGAATGAATTCCCCCTCCCTTCCATTTTCAGTTGCTAAAATCCTTGTATTACTTTAAGAATCTACTGACTACTCAGTGCAGTGGCAGTTCTTCTTCCTCCACTGTGGTCCCCAGCTCTGCTCCCCAGAAACCATGTCAAAGGGACCCACATTTGAAATTAATCTTGGTACCACTTACTCTTTTGTGGGAGTTTGAGTGTGTTGCCATCACAGAAACAGAACATTTAATCAATAATGTTGCAAAGAGTCAAGTTGCAATGAACCCTACCTAGATAGTTTTTGATTCCAAACATCTGATTTGTCACAGATTTGATGATGCAATTGTACATTCAGACATGAAACATTGGTGAATGATGCAGGCAGGTCTAAGGTCCAGGTGGAATATGAAGGGGAGATCAAAAGTTTCTATCCAGAAGAAGTGTCTTCTGTGGTCTTGCCCAAGATGAAAGAAATTGCTGAAGCTTACCTTGGGAAGACAGTCGTACATGCTGTGGTCACAGTACCAGCCTATTTCAACAATTCCCAATGTCAGGCCACCAAAGATGCTGAAACCATTACTGGTCTCCATGTGCTCCTCTATTGTTAATATATTTTTTGCTTAATTTGAAGATCTTTGCTATCCATTAATAGGCCTGTGTGACTTCTAAAATCACATGGAAGCCCAAGTCACATGTGGTGGGAAGAGCTTGCTGAATGGGTAGAACAGGAAGGTGTGGAGCAGGAAGAGTGGAACAGAAAGAGGTAGAGCTGAGAGGAAGTTGATCAGACTAGTCAGAGCTGGGAAGGACAGAGAAAGCAGGCAACTGGCTGTGAAAAGAAGGTCATTTTGCATACTTAGGGGAGCTTGTTTGTGGGAAGACCTGATAATGTGTATAGACTTCTTGGTTACCATGATGGATTTCTTTGTTGCTATGATGCAGTCGGTTTTCTGGTGTTGAGATTCAGTTTTCTGGTGTTCGAATAAATGCTTTGATTCTGTCTTCCATGTGGATAGTCTGTTGTATTTTGCAATTCAGAACTGTGTTGGCATATTCATGGCCACTATAGGTGCTGTGAATGTAGCATTGGTGCTACAGCTCTAAATCATCAATTAGCCAACTCCTGCTGCTACTGCTTATGGCTTTGACAAAAAGATTGGTTCTTAGAGAAATGTATTGATCTTTGACCTTAGAAGGGGTACTTTAAATGTCTCCATTCTTACAGCTGAAGATGGCTTCTTCGAGGTTAAGTTCACAGTTGGGAACACCCACTTGGGTGAGGAGGAATTTGACAGCTAAATGATCAGTAACTTCATTGCCAAGTTCAAGAGAAAGTACAAGAAGGACATTAATGAAAACAAGAGGGCTGTTTGTCATCTTCACATTGCTTGTCAATGTGCAAAGCATACCTTCTCTTCCAGTAACCAGGTCAGTATTAAATTTGATTCCCTCTGTGTAGATATTGATTCTATATATCAATTACTTGAGCCTGTTTCAAAGAACTGAATGCTGATCTCTTCTGTGGCACACTAGCCCTTCTAGAAAAGGCCCTAAGAGATATTAAGCTAGATGAATTACAGATTCGTGACAGAGCATTAGGGGGTGTTTCCACTCAAATCCCCTAAATCAAAAAGCTTCTACTAGACTTCTTCAATGTGTGTGTTTGTCCTTCATTGCCGAAGAAGACTATGCCAACAGAGAAATGATGACATGACTTGCACTTGACTTTGTTTTGAGTGAGAAAAGGCTGTGCAGGTCACCAGCTTCATTTCTCCTCCAGAGCCATCTGAATCCAGTGACCAGATATTCATCAAGATGACCGAAAATGACCTGGGATGAGGCAATTGGGATTAAGTGACTTGCCCAATGTCACACAGTTAGTGAGCATCAAGTGTCTGAGGTGAGATTTGAACTCAGGTCCTCCTGACTCCTGCACTGGAGGACTCCTGCTCTATCCACTGTACCACCTAGCTGCCCAGACTTCTTCAGTGGCAAGGAGATCAACAAGAGTAGCAATCCTGAGTTGCTCCTTATGGTGTAGCTATCCTGGCTGCCATTTTGTCTAGAGATAAATCTGAGAATTTTCAGGACTTGCTGCTGTTGGATGTTTCTCCTCTTTCCCTTGGAATTGAAATTGCTGGTGGAGCTATGACAATTCTGATCAAACATAATATTACCATTCCTACTAAGCAGACCTTTACAACAGCCTGATGTGCTTATTCAGGTTTATGAAGGTAAGCAAGCAATTACAGGATAACCACCTGCTTGACAAATTTGAGCTCTCAAAATCCCCCTAGCACCCATGGGTGTTCCTCAGATTGAATTGATGCAATTGATGCAAATGGCATGCCCAATATTTCTGCTGTGGGTAAAAGCACAAGCAAGAAAACTAGATCACCTTCACCGTGATAAAGGACATGTGAGCAAAGGAGACATTGAGTGTATGGTTCAAGTGGTTGAGGATGAGAAGCAGAGAGACAATGTGTCTTCCAAGAGTTCTTTGAGTCTTTTGCTTTCAATATGAAGGTTACCGTAGAGGATAAAAATTGTAAGGTAAAATTAGGGAAGAAAAATAGAAGATCCTTGACATGTGTAATGAAATAATCAACTGGTTGAATAAGAAATAGACTGCAGAGAAGGAAGAATTTTAGGATCAGCAGAAATAATTGGAGACAGTGGGTACACAGAGTGTAGGAGGCATTCCAGGAGGTATACCTGGTAGGTTCCCAGAGGGTGGAGCAGCCCTATCTGATGATGCTTGTTCTGTATCCACCATTGAAGAGGTCAACTAAATGCACCAGAAGAATGAGCATTCCACACAGTTTGCCAAAAAATTAAAGGACTCGAATTTGGAGTCAAGGTAACTGCTGTTCAAAGGAAACATTGAAAGCTACTCTGTAAATCTGGACATTTTGAACACTTGAATGTGTGCAGAGGGAGAGAATTGAACACCATTTCACTTTATCAGTACTGTAAACAAGTGGAAATGTGATTCTTGTCCTGGGAAATAAAATTTATTTAAAATTGAAAAAAATAATCTGCTGAAATATTTTACCCATATAGCCTTAACCTATCTCCCTAGTTGCAATTTCCCTAGTGAATCTCTCATAGAACTTTATATCTCCCCTTTACTCACATAAAGTCAAATTTAGATGATAATTATTTGTATATGTATGGTATTTACACTACTAGATTGTAAGCTCCTTGGAGGGAGCTTACATCTTTTTATCCTATGCCCCAAGTATAGTGCTTTGTGCATTCACTTGAGAAAAGTGTAATGATATGATTTGAATTTGAGTGTACAGTTCCAATAAATAGCAATCCCCTCTTCTTTCAAATTACAAATCAATAACTTTATAATGAAACTAGAAATGAATAGGGACATTTACTTTTGGATGATTGGTGTGAAACACAATCACCAAAAGTCTGTGATGAGATGGAAAAAGCTAACTGTTCTAGAAATTGGTGGCCATAGCTCAATACTGCAGTTACTCTATATGTTGTTTTCTTGATTCTGTTTATTTTTCCTTTATGCTTGATCATTTCATTCTCAGTGGATAACAATTCAAAGACTATGAACAAATAGTTTTTTAAAAGATTTGAAAATTATGTATCATATGAAAAATTATCCCAAATCACTATGTTAGAAAACTGTAAAGCAGTATAACTGAAGATTCACCTCACAATCAGTAAATTCAATACATCAGTAAACATTTATTAAACACACATTATGTGCTAAGCAATACATATACGATGAAAGATACAAAGTCATTGTAGAAGGGGTATGGAAAGACATAACCTGTTAAATACATTGTCGGCAGAGTGATGAATTGATTTAGACATTTTGGAAAACAATTTTAAATTATGCAAGAAAGGAGAAAAACATAATTAAATGCACATATTTCTTTGTTTCAGTGATATCATCATCAGGTATAAATTGCAAAGCAGTCAAAGATAGAAAGATTCAATAAACACTAAAATATTCATAGGTATACTTTTTGTATTAGTGAAATAGGTGTCCCTCAGTTGGAGAATGGGTAAACACATTGTGGCATATTAAGTGTAATGGAATATTACTACCCTGAAGAAACAACAATTAAGAACAATTGAGAGATACATGTAAAAACTCAATGAAATGAAGACTGAAGTAAACAGAACCAAGAAAAGAATAAACATAGTCTGCTGAGAAACATTTTTAAGTGTCTCCTATGTTCTAGGACCTATGGTAAGTCTGAAGGTAAAAAGAAAAGAAAAAAGAACCAAAACCAACGGTCCCTAAACTCAAGGACCTCATAATTTAGAGAGGGATGATGAGAGAGAGGGAGGTAGGGAGGGAGAGAGAGAGGAGAGAGAAGAGAGAGAGAGGAGAGAGAAGAGAGAGAGGAAGAGAGAGAGAGAGAGAAAGAGAGAGAGAGAAAGAGAGAGAGAGAGAGAGAGAGAGAGAGAGAGAGAGAGAGAGAGAAAGAATCTCACATCTCAATCAGCAGGCCATATATTGATGAATTGCCATGTTAACCTCTACTTACACAATACAAATACACGTATATGTATATGTATATCTACATGTACTTATATATGTAAGTGTATACAGAGTGCATGTGTGTGTATGTGTGTGTGTAGAAAGTCACAGATTGTAAAAACATAAATGAAAAGAAAAATAAGAAGAAAAACAGAAGAATGCTTTTAATTGCATTTGCTAAAGAAGGTTGACCCAAGAGAAGGGTTAAGAATACATGTTCCCCTTCCTCTTCTGCAGAACTTGGTAACTATCATTATGTGATATTGTGTATGCTTTTAAATATGTTTTCTGTGTTTGTTGATTTTGCTCAGCCCCTTTCTCATTTGTTCTTTGTTAGAATGGATGGATTTCTAGGAACATTAGTGTGTAGGGATATATTTAGAAATAAAGATGCTATAAAACCAATGATATTCACAAATATATGAAGTATATGTATACATATATAGATACATTATATGAACATACATGTATGTACACATAACTTAAGTATATTTGAGAAGATTAATACACCAAATTCCCAATTTAATGCCTCCTGATTGGAGTATACTAGTTAAAATTACATTTGTTTACATTATAATATGATATTAAATTGCTAGCTAAATTTAAAATGGTCACAACAAGAAACATATACCCATTATTTATGTAGGAAGATGTGATATGATCACGTAGATGCAACATCTATTTCTTTGAAAAAAATTTCTTTGATTTCCACTAAATATCTCAGAAAACCAAAATGTAGTCAAGGGTTTGTTACTAGCATGCTCCAAGTGCAACAATACAAAAGATGTTCTTTGGATGAATTCTGTTAGGAAGCGCATACTCAGCAAGTGCTTTTTGTTGAACTGAAGCTTGATAGTGATGAAAAGTATGAGATGATAAAAAAGGATAAAATATATTTAAAACTGCTTCAAGCAATATGAGAAAGATGCATTATACTGGAAAAGAAGAAAAAGGATTGTCAGGTAATAATCAGAAATGAAATGAGTCCCTTACAAGGATTTCATGTAAAATAAAGAGGTGGATTCATAAACAATAACAAGAAACACTAAGGAAGCCTAGAGTCACAAAGCAAAAGGAACACTTCATAGCTATAGATCCCCTATGAAAAGGTCTTCTGGTGTCACATTTGCCTTTTCCATAGTATCTACATAAATTAATATACAATATTGTCAGCATCTTTGAACATGAAGGATAATTATGATATATGTAACAAAAGACACAAGAGAAATTTTGTAGCTTGACAGACCAACATGTTAAAAAACAGAAAAGTGAAACACCGGTAAAAGCCAAACACTGCCTACTTCATTTAGCCCCTTTTTTCTTCCTCCAGTTCTGTCTGCATGCCTCATCAACCCACTAAGGCCATATCACCTTAGGAGTTTCTTGGGTAGGGTCGCCAAAATGAGTGATGGAGGGGGGATGCTAATTAACAGTCAAGCATTTAACAAATGGCATTTTTTCTAGTCCTGAAGTAGATGGTTAGTTTAGGCAAGGAGTCTTGAATAAGTACCAGGAAAAGAGCAATTAAAAGAGTTGGATGAATTATACTTTATGGTATTCTGCTGGCTTTTGTTGTTTGCCTGCCTTATTTTGGTAAGCATACATCTCCCAGTTTTATGCTTTTCCACATGTTTTGATAAGAAAATTAGGAACACAGTTATTTGTTTTTATACCTATCAAGCAATAATATATTATTTTGAAATATAATTAGAAAACAATTTGTTGGAAAACAGTATAAGACAGTATTTTGCTCTACTGAATCAAACAATTTTTCATAATAGACAAAAAATAGGCACACTGAGTTTTATATTCTCTGTCATTCTCTAGATTGTAATTGTAAAATGAAGGCTATATAGTTCATAATGAGACATTACTTTCAAAGCCTATTTTTTTTTATTAATACCCTCATGAAAGATGCCCTTAATTCTCTTTTGGATCATGCTCATAAAGATTTAGGTTACTAATTATTGTAATTCTCTCCATTGACTTTTCTCACATTACTAACATTCGAGATATTTTCCATATCTTTGATATATATGCTTTTAGTTCCCTGGTAGTATGTGTGTATGTGTATGTGTGTGTGCGCGTGCGTGTGTATAAGCTCCTTTAATTCTCTTTAGTGACACTTTCAATACTTCTCAAAACACATCTGGGACTGCAATGTTAGTGTACAAATGGGTCACGTCTAATTATCTTGAAGGAGTAAATAGTTTTGTTATTGCTTCTCTCATTTTTTTTTATTTTTCTTTTATTTGTTGCTCTCTATTCATTTTCATTCTTTTAACCTTTAGGATGGCTCTGCTTTGTTGGGTATTTTGCCAGCATCTATTTTATCTTTCACTGTTTCTCTCTACTTAAAGATTATAAAGTAGTTGGATTAGGTGAATAATAGTATCTATTTCACAGGCTTGTTGTGAGCAACAAATGAGATAATATTTATAAGGCAGTACATAGTAGACCCTATACAAATGCATTCCTATTTCCTTCCAAAGTCTCTCTTCCCTTAATGAGATGCTACTACTCAAAATTTCCCATCATCTTAGTACAATTTCCAGGAGAGTCTATTTTATCTGTTTTTTGCTTCAGGCAATCATTTGTTGCTGACCAAGGCACTTACAATACTATTTTTTCCTTGTGACTATTAATTTGAATTGGCTACACTTATAAATTAAGGTAGTATAAGTTGGTATCGGTTTTATTTCTATTGTCTGTTTCCACCTTTTTTGTCAGTTATTACTTTAAATAGTTCAGGATTAATTTGTTTCAGTTGCAAACAGTGTTTATTTCTCATTATTTTTTCCCTTGTTTACTTCTTACTTGCTTCCTTCCTTCCTTTTTGCTTTGTTGCCTTCCATCTTTCTTTCTCTCTGAGAAGTTGATATTCTGACTTTATCACAGTTAGCTGATGAGCCTAAATCCTACAGCAATAACAATTCTTTTCCTAACTGTAAGAATATTATCTGTTACATTTTTTATAAGTGTTATCTGGTGCTCATTGTGTCCATGTTATATTCCCAAAGAAAATATTCATAATACAAAAGCATGAGGCTATTATGTAATTTACCAGGAAATATTTCCTCTCGTTCCTTTTTCTTATCCCATGCATTCCTAGGGATTCCATCCTAGAGTTATCTTTTTGCAATCCCCTCTGTCTAAAATCACTAAATTTCAGAGTGATTGATAATTTAATTGGGAAGTTCTTACCTAGTTCTTCATACAATTTTTTCTACTTCTTTCTCAACAAATTATATCAGTGTTTCAACAGCTTAAATTGCTGTACGTATTTTCAAGATAATTATTTCTTCTTTTTTTAATATAAATTTACTTAACTTTTTACATTCATTTTCACAAAATTTTGGGTTCCAAAATTTTCTCCCCATTTG
>CM053773.1:77171829-77202093 GCA_028658325.1 Potorous gilbertii
GATGATGATGATGGTGATGATGATGGTGATGGTGATGGTGATGATGGTGATGATGGTGACGATGATGATGATGATGACGATGATGATGATGATGATGATGGTGATGATGATGATGATGATGATGACGATGATGATGATGATGATGACGATGATGATGATGATGATGAGGACGATGGCATCATGATAATGACGTTAATGATTGTCGGAAATATGTTGAAGTCAGCTTCAAATAGCTTCAGAGAGAGAACTGTTAAATTTTCAGCATGGTCATTTTGCTTCCAAAATAAGCAATCCCTGCAAACCAGAGCTTGATTTATTGTAGGATTCATTGTCCAGACTCAATGAAGCATTATTAACCCAAATTAAATTTAAAAGGACGTACATTTTTTTCAGAGAGCTCCAATCTTACACAGTCACGAGCTCACCTTGACATTACCCTATAGATATTTCTTGAGTTCAACGAGAATACAGCAGAAGACTTAAGAAATGAAATCATCACGGTGATAATGACAGGCATTTATATAGCACTTTATGGTTTGCAAATTGTTCATTTAAGCCTCATAAAACCCTTAATCGTGGTGTTCTTTTCTCATCACAACTTTCCCGGGTTGGAAGTACACAATTATCAACCTATTTTACAGATTAATAAACAATAGCTCTAAAAGCATGTGATTGATCTATAATTAGATACTAAGTAGTGGAACAAGAACTTGAATCAAGGGAATTATCTCAACACTGCTTCGACAACTGCATTGATATAATCGCTATAGCCAAAACAAACATAAAAAGTTACTTCAAATAAAATGAAACCATTAAAATATGTGGATTGATATTTAATCTTCATTTAATTTTAATCAACACATAATCAACACATTAAACAATTATGGATTTTTAAATTGTCTAGATCTATGATTTCATCAATATTTCATTATTCGTGGATTCTCATGAAGAAATTCACTTTAATTAAACAAGCGGTTATTAAGAACCTACTATATATATTAGGCAAGGTACTAGGCCACAAGTCTAAAAGAGTAAATGTAAAAGTCTACCTTCAGTGGAGCTTACGTTCTCCTGAAAAAAGGAAGGGTAGACATGTACTTAGAAAATAAATACAAAATAATTTTTGGTGAGTGGGGACATACCTCAGTGAGGAATCAGAAAAGCTTCCTTATAGGAGTTGGCAATTGAGATTACCCAAGTAGAGTCAAGAAAGAAAAGCATTACGGACATGGGTCTATAATTATAGGCATTATAGATTTTGTCTGTGCCAAGTTACAGAAACTGGAGCTAGATTGTTGAGAATACCAACAAAAATAATTAGCATTCATACGGTTCTTTATGTCTTGCAAAATTCTTTATATTTATTTCATTAGATCTTTACAACAACCCTGTGAGGGTTTACTTTAGTAATGAAGGAACTGAATTTGAGAGAGGATATATGATGTTCCAAGTCATGCAACTTCTGAGTGTCCAAAGCAGGGTTTGAAATCAATTCTCCCTAACTCCATTTACAATCCCAGCATTTCCACAGAGGTCATCTAGTTCAAAATTTGTCTCTTCCCTGGGCCTTCAGGGATAGAAAACAAGTGCCATTTGATCATATACCTCCCCCAGTTGCATGACTGGTCCTGCCCCCTCTGTGGGTGTCTCTCCTCGCTTTTCTAATTTTCTAGCAATATATATGTTGATATTTACTACCCTGAGGGATCTCTGTCCTAAGGCAAAACCCCTAGGAATTTGCTAATCTAAATGACTTTATTTTCAATAACTAATGAATTTCCACTATATCATGTCCTAGTGATGGCAGTGCATCCCAGACATCTGGGCTATCATTATCATAATCAGTTCTTGGTCCTCTACTCCCATTCTCTTATTCTGATACCCTGCAGACCCCTACCCTGATCCACCCCCATCCTGCTTTAAAACTATCCAGCCCTTCCTTTGATCCCTTTGGAATACCTCCATAGGTAGCAAACTTTCGTTCATCTTAAATCCTTTCATTTCCTACTTTTAAATATTATGGCACTCACTGAAACCTGTCTCTCTCAGGAGACATAGCTTCCCTGGTTATCCTTTTCAGAAATGATTTTACATACACTCATACTCCCCAACTGACTGGCTTAGAAGGTGATAGTTGGAATACTCATTGCTTCTCATTATCACCTCCAAGCTCTCTCTTTGCCTCCATATTTACTATATTTCTTGAACAACACTATATCTCCTACCTCTGCTCATATTCAGTGACTTTCCCCATACCTGAAATTTTCTCCCTCATCTCTTTCTCGTGGTTACTCTGGCTTCCCTCAGATCCCAACTAAAATCTCACCTTTTGCAAGAATCCTTTTCAGATTCCTTTAAGTACTAGTACATTCCCTTTGTGATTCTTTACAGTTTAGCCTAGCTATATCTTGTTTATATATAGTTGTTTGCCTATTTTCTCCTCCATTAGGCACTGAGCTCCTTTGTTTTTGTTTGTTTGTTTTCCCTTTCTACGTATCTTTACTGACTAGGTTGATACCTGATTCATTATTAACATTTAATAAATGCTTCTCAAATTAACATTTTGACTTCTCATATCAATCCTGGAGAATAGTTGACTAATATCTTCCTATATGAGCATGACCTCTGATGAAAGGTGAAAAAATATCTGAGTGACTCATCATCATCATGTGTCCATAGGTTGTAATTTTAGATAGTTATCTAGGGTAGTACAAAGTTATGATGACTTGCCCATGACCATACAACTAAAATTTGTCAGAGGCAAGATCTGTACTCTGATCATACTAATTCCAAGGCTAACCCAACTGGACCACTAGCTGCTATAGTACTCTTTCTGTCTACCGTCTACTACACTATGAATCAAATGGATAAGTTTCGAATGCTATGGATAAGCTCACTTACCTTGGTAGTGTACTTTCTAGGAATGTACACATTGCTAATGAGGTTGACACTCACATTGCCAGAACTAGCTCAATGTTTGGGAAGCTCTGAAGGAAAGTATGGGAGAGAAGAGATATTAGATTTACTACCAGACTGAAGGTCTACAGAGCTGTTGTGCTGACCTCATTTTGTATGGCTGTGAAACCTGGATAGTTTACCAGTGTTATGACAGGAAATTGAATTACTTCCATTTGAATTGTCTTAGTAAGATTCTGAAGATAACCTGGCACAAATTTTACATGAACTAAAATGCAAAGAATTCACCCTCTGCTTCAGAGAGTGCAACTCTCATAGACTGGTCACATTGCTTGAATGCAAAATGTATACTTGACAAAAAGATTGTTTTACGGAGAACTCATACAGGACAAATGTTCACATGGTGGTCGGAAGAAGTGATACAAGGATGCTCTCAAGGTCTCATTTAAGAACTTTGGAATTGATTGTGTGATATGGGAGGCACTGGAACAGGACCGCTTAGCATGGTGTACCCACATCAGAGAGGGTGCTGTGCTCTATGGGCAAAGCAGAATTGATACAGATCAAAGGAAAAACACAGGATGAGCAAATTTATAGTATTGACCCAAATGTTCACAGAGACTATTTGTGCCAGATCTGTGGTAAAGCATTTCTGAGCTTGTATTGGTCTGAAGTCACAGTCTCACACATTGAAATTTGACTCTAGTACAGTGATGTCATTTTGTATCTCTTCAAGAACAGAACAATGACCAAGTCTGCTACTCAGAGGTTTAAAAAAATGTACCTCAAAGACTTTGTAATCTAATAGGAGCTGGGAAAAATAATGTGCATAAATGCCTATAATACAAGTTATAGTATAATAAAGTAAATAAAAGAGTTAATAGTGACCTGAGAGATGAAAGAAGGACCTAGTTAGACCATATCAGGAATACAGTATGCAGTTTGGAACACATTTTAGGCAGAACATTGACAAACTGGAGACTATGACAGTAGAAGACAAAGGGATAAAGGGTCATGAATCCATGCTATATGAGGTTTATTTTAATGATCTGGGAACTACATTTTCCTTTTCCATGCTGTCAACTGGACCAGAACTGGCCTCAAACCTGTGGGTGCCTGGAGCCTAACAAAGCAGGCTAAAGACAAGAAAATCAGGAATCAAACAGAAGTTTAATTTCAAAGTGAGGTGGATGGTTTGCAAGTAAGAACACATATGTCAGAGCCCTGCCCCTAGATGGAGGGACCTGTCTTAGTATGTGGAAATCTCTGCAATTATACTCATGTCTGTGCAGTGAGCTGTATCCCTGACTATGAGGGATAAAAGCAACAATGTGAGAAGTTTGTTTCATAGCAGGGCTTCATGACAAGAAAAAATTCTGATATTTTGTTGTGGCTGAGATCATAAGGACTGTTGTTATACCAAACTCAGAGCACAGCCTGCTTTCTGGGTCTTAGCTCTGGGAAACAAGGTGCCTCCTAATGTCTTGACAATGGCTGTCTTCCATGTTTAAAGTGCAATTGCTCCTTACCTCCCCCTGGAGGAATATTTCAGTAATTTCAGGACTCAGCTCAAGGGATTCTTCTATAAAACCTTTCCTGATCTCTCTTTCACAGCCCACCTCTCCTCTTCCAGTGTGCTCCCTTCCCACAAATACCTTGTATTAATCTTGTACATATTTTGTATTTATTTAGTTATAATCATGCTGTCTCGTCTATTAGAATTTGAGTTCATCTATGGCATAAACTGCTCCTTTGTTTTGTCTCTATCCTCAGAGCTTAGCATAGTATCTGGTACAGAGGAAGGAGTTAATAAATACATTATCGGTTGAATAATTTTTATCCTGGAAAAGAGAAAGTTTAGCTGGGGCATAATAGCTGTCTTTAAATATCTGAAAAGTTGTCACATGGAAGAAGAGAGATTAGAAATATTTTCTTTGGCTGCCTAGAATAAAAAAAAATTGAATCAATGAGTTAGAAATTGCAGAGACCTAGATTTAGACTGATGCAAGGAAACATTTCCTAATAATTAACTTTTTCCTAATGTGGAATTATTTGCCTCAGGAGATAATGTGTTTCCCATCACTAATTATATTCAAGTGAAAGCCATGGGGATATCACAGACAAATATCCTATACTAGGCTCAGGTGAATTACCTCGATATCTTGATTTCTTGATATCTCTTCCAATTCTCCAATTCCAATATCCTAATGGATGGGAACACAGAGATTTTATGAAATACATGTGCTGGGTTTTTAAGGAAATAAAGGATTTCAGCAAGCAGACATGGAGAAAAGTCATTTGAAGCCTAGGAACAAAATGTGGCAATGCATAGTGACAAGAGAATGGAGTATAAGTTTAGGTAATATTGAATAGTCCAGTATAGAAGAGAGAAAAAAGGAGAAGTGGTTTGACAAAAGGTGGGCAAGTTGGTTGAAGTCAAATTGTGTAGGACTTTAAACACTGATAAAAGGAGTTTTTGTTTGATTTTTGTGGGCAATCCTATATTTTGTTTTCCTGTGTAGTAGTGTGACTTGGTCAGCTCTATGTAATAAAAAGCTTACTTCATTATGTAAAGATGGGGTCGTATTTAAAAGGTAATTAAAGAAAAGAAAGCAGTTATATATTTTCACACTACACCCAGATAAAATGTAAATGAGTATCTAAACTAGGAAAAATGTGATGTAAAGGAATGTGCAGATACTTTGGAGGGATATTTTGGAGAAATAGCAAGTTGAATGACAGGCTGGAATTAACTGATTATTTAATATTTATGTGCCAACTGACTGCATATGGCATTAAGGAAGAAAAAAGATAACACAAATAGTTAAGCGCTAACATTTATATAATTCTTAACTGGGCTAGGCATTTAATAATCATTATCTCATTTCATTCTCACCATAGCCCTGGGAGGTAGGAGCTATTACTATCCCCACTTGACAGTAGAGTAAACTGAGGTGGACAGAGGTTAAATGCCTTGCTCAGGGTTACAGAGAGTAAGTGTCTATGGCTGGATTTGAAATCAGGTCTTCCTCATTCCCAGCTCAGTAATCTTTTTACTGCACCAACCTACCTATGGATAATGTACAAAACAATGTACCAAAATGTCTTTTTAAATGTAGAGGCTATCTGAGAAAATTATTAACCACACTGTCCTAGGCTGGTCTCTGAATACATATGTGCTGCATTCTCCCTCCCCTTTATTTTCCTTCCCCATCCCTTCACCATCTTCTAGATCTTATAAGCAGTGGCCAAAATGACAGTAGGATAATCTGAAACTCATCTAATAGTTATACAATTTTATTTAACAGATAAAAGAGGAATTCAGTAATTCCTAAGAAAATGGAGAATTCTCAACAAAGAAAGAAATTAAAATTACTTCCTCTAACATGGTCCCTGAGATGAAAAAAAAGATGTGCCCAATAGGACATGAAAAGAGGGCTCTTTCTACTCTTCTGCCCACCATAAGGGAAGAATAGTAGAAAGAGCCCTCTTTTCATGTTCTGCCCACCATAAGGGAAGAACCCAAGTCCTGTGTATCATAGCATCCTTCCTATTCCTTCCAGTCTAGTCCCTTTAAGAAAACTTCTAGAATCTACTGTTCAGCTTTCTCTGATAGTTGTAAACAAAGTCATATTTTCTGCATTTTAAGTGATAAGCCATTTCTGACAGGCATGGAGGCAGGGCAGATAAACTTTCTTTTTTTAATTAATTAATTTATTTTTAGTTTTCATCATTCACTTCCACAAGATTTTCAGTTACAAATTTTCTCCCTATCTCTTCCCTCCCCCACCCCAAAAAACTGAGCATTCTGATTATCCCTTCCCCTCAATCAGCCCTCCTTTCTATTATACCCCTCTTTTCCCTTATCCCTATCTTCTCTCTTTTCTTATAGGGCAAGACTGATTTCCATACACCATTACCTGTATTTCTTATTTCCCAACTGCATGCAAAAACAATTCTCAATATTTGTTCCCAAAATTTTGAGTTTCAACTTCTCCCATCCCTCCCATTCTCCCTTCCCACCCAACCCCACTAAGAAGGCAAGCAATTCAAAATAGGCTATAAATGTGTAGTTTTGCAAAAGTCTTCCAAAATATTCATGGTGTGAAAGATTAACTCTATTGTTTTCCATCCTATCCTGCCTCTCATTTATTCTATTCTCTCTTTTGACCTTGTCCCTCCCCTAAAGTGTTTACTTCCAATTACTCCCTCCTCCCATTTGCCCTCCCTTCTATCTTCCTCCCCACTCCACTTATCCCCTTCTCCCCAACCTTCCTGTAATGTAAGATAGATTTTCATACCAAACTCAGTGTGCATGTTATTCCCCCATCAAGTCAAATGTGATGAGAGTAAGTTTCACTTTTTCTGCTCTCACCTCCCCACTTTTCCTCTCCACTGAAAAAAGCTTTTCTTGCCTCTTTTGTGAGAGATAATTTTCCTCATTCCATTTCTGCCTTTCTCCTCCAAATAGATTCCTCTTTCACCCCTTATTTTTTTTAGACATCATCCCTTTCTATTCAACTCACCCTGTGCCCTCTTTGTATATGTGTGTGTGTATACTCCCTCCAACTACCTAAATATTGAGAAAAGTTTCAAGAATTACAAATATTATCTTTCTATGTAGGAATGTAAACAGTTCAACTTTCATAAGTCCCTTATGATTTCTCTTTTCTGTTTACCTTTTCATACTTCTCTTCATTCTTGTGTTTGAAAGTCAGTTCAGCTCTGGTCTTTTCATCAAGAATACTTAAAAGTCCTCTATTTCATTGAATTACCATGTTTCCCCTGAAGAATTATACTCAGTTTTTCTGGGTAGGTGATTCTTGGTTTTAATTCTAGTACCTTTGACTTCTGGAATAACATATTCCAAGCCCTTTGATCCCTTAATGTAGAAGCTGATAGATTTTGTGTTATACTGATTGTTTTTCCACAATACTCAAATTGTTTCTTTCTGGCTGCTTGCAATATTTTCTCCTTATAATGTGAACTCTGGAATTTAACTACAATATTCCCAGGAGTTTTTCTTTTCAGATCTCTTTCTGGATGTGATCCGTGGATTCTTTCAAAATTTATTTTACCTTCTGGATCTGGAATATCAGGGCAGTTTTCCTTGATAATTTCATGAAAGATGATGTCTGTTCTCTTTTTTGATCATGGCTTTCAGGTAATCCCATAATTTCTAAATTATCTCTCCTGGATCTATTTTCCAGGTCAGTTGTTTTATCAATGAGATATTTCACCACTGTCAACTATTTTTTTTCATTCTTTTGGGGTTTTTTTTGTAATTTCTCTGTTTCTTATAAAGTCATTAGATTCAATCTACCCCATTCTAATTTTTAAAGAACTATTTTCTTCAGTGAGCTTTTGAACCTACTTTTCTACTGGGCTAATTCTGCTTTTTAAAGCATTCTTCTCTTTATTGGCCTTTTGCACCTTGTATTTTCTTCAGCACTTTTTTTGGGGGGGGGTCTCCTTTAAGCAAGCTGTTGACTCACTTTCATGATTTTCTTGAAACACTCTCATTTCTCTTCCCAATTTTTCCTCCACCTCCCTTCCTTGAATTGCAAAATCTTTTTGAGATCTACCATGGCGTGAAATCATTGCATTTTTATTTTGGAGGTTTTGGATGCAAAAGCCCTAACTTTTCTGTCTTCTTCTCATGATATGCATTGTTGTCCCTCATCTGAAAGGATGGAAGAAAATACCTGTTCACCAAGAAAGTAACCTTATGTAGTCTTATTTTTTTCTCTTTTTTGGGCATTTTCCCAGCCAGTTACTTGACTTTTGAGTCCTTTGACAAGAGGAGGATGCATTCTAGGGACCTGTAAGTTCTCAGTTCCTCCAAAGTGGCACAATCTTGGGGGGGAGTTGCTACTCTCTTGATCTATGCTCTGGTCTGGGAGCAACCATAAGCTTTTCTACCCAGGATCTGTGAGCAGAATTCCCATTCCAGAATCTCCACCAGCTGAACCATACCAGAGCTCCTCCTCACCCCAGAACTACCATTCAGGGCTGAGACCCAGATCAACTGCTCAATTCAACCAAGGTCTTTAGCACAAGGGTTCCAAAAACTGGACATTTCTTCTGCTGCTGCCTGGGGCTGGGTTTAGGTCAGGACCATGCTCCCTTTTCACCCAAGTGAAAGAGCTTTCTCACTGACCTTTGAAGCCATCTTTGGCATTTGTGATTTGAGAGATCTTGGAATTGTAACTGCTGCCCAGGATTCTACACCCTGAAGCCTGCTCTAATCCTGTCCATGAGGTGCTGTGTGGCCAGTGCTGGGCTGTGCTCTACTCTTCTCTGAGACTGGTTTGATAGAGCTTTTCTGTTGGCCTATCAGATTGCACTGGGCTGGCAATCTTTTTTACTTTGTCATTTTGTAGTTTCTGCTGCTCTAGAATTTGTTTAGAGTCATTTTTTACAGGTTTATGGACTGAGGTGGTGAACTTTTACAGGTCCATCCTTCTGCTCTTCCATCTTGGCTCTGTCCCCACTCTCCGGGATAAAGTTTCAACCAAGAAAGTATTTGTTAACAACAGAAATTCACTTCCATATTCCAGTCACATGACCTCCTGCAGTCTCATTTTATGAGAAAGATTGTTGTGGTAGGAGGAAAGTTGGGGAGGAACTAGTTACTTATACATTCCATTTCAAATAACTAAAAAGCAATGAGCCTTAAGCCAATACTTATGGCATTGCCAAATATACCTAAGCAGGCAAGTTCCTAATAGAATGATGCTATTGTCAACAGATTAAGAGAAATTAGAAAGAGGGTAAGATTTAAGTACAAAATTCAAAGCATGTTTCTTTGGTATGGAAGATACTTACTGGGCACTAAGCAGCAATGAACATAGGTGTTTTGTTTATCCATGCACATCTTCAATTTAAAGTAATAGTGAGACATCTAGGTAAAGATGGCCAGCAAATAGTTGCAAGTAAAGGACTGGAGATGCCAAGGCAATAGATGTGGATTTGGGAATTAGCTTAATATCAGTGTTAATGTAAGCTTAACAGAGTGAGATTATAAATGGAGGGAAGAGAAGGGAGAAAAGAGGGCAGTGAGAGGAAAAGGACAGGGCCAGGAGGAAAAGTCACTGAAAAATAATTTATCAAATGCTTACTGTGTATGTATGTATGTGCTAAAATCTGCACATACAAAGAAAGATAAATACACAGTACCTGCCTTTAAGAGTTCACATTCTAATTAAGCAGAAGATAGATGAAGAGGGGAGGAGAGATAAGGGGAGAAGAGAGTAAGGCAATGGAAAAGAGAGGAAAGGACTAAGTTTGGGGTTATTTTCCCTACCTTATAGGTTGTGATAAGTAAGAGAAGCTATTGAAACAAAGAAAGAAAGAATTGTACAAGAGTTAGAAAGAATTCAAGATGGGATGCTATCAAAAAATCCAAGAATCTAAAAATACCAAGTAAGGATGCTGGTTGATGATAATTGCTACAGAAATTTCAAGCAAAGTGAAGACCAAAATGAGAGTATTGAATTGATCTCATAAGATGTCATTAGGAGAGAAATATGCCGAGATAAGACCTGAGCATGTTTGTAGGTCAAAGGGAATTGAGTAATTAGAATGGGAAACGATAAAAATGACAAGAGGAGATTGATAGAGAAAATTAAAAGGTAAAAAACACTAGTCAATACTAACCAGCAAACTTTTCCTAATCTAGATAATAGCTAGTACATTTTAAGTATTGTATTGTACTTTACATAAACAAACTGATTTCCAACCTGTTGAAAAGTTGATACTTATAATTTAATGAGTTAAGCAGTCTGAAGCATCAGAAAGCCCAACTACTCCTCAGAGATATTCAGTGTTTATTGTTCATGCACAAGGTCCAATGAAATAAAGCTGAAATTAATGAGAGATGTTTCCTAAACTTTTTCAATTCATGATTCCATCAGCACTTCTTACACTGTGGGTCAGTTATGACTGATAACTGACCCACAGTAGCGCTGACTTAGAGAAATGCTAACTGCTCAGACTACTTAAGTTTCTTACCTATTGTTACAAGTAGAAAGTATCAGAAGTAGGAATTGAATCCAAGTCTACCTGATTCCAAGTCCGGCACACTGTCCACATTCTCTGCTATATAATGCTGTCTGTCACAACTTTAACGACGGGAAAAGAAAAATTGAATTCTGATAACATAAAGATTATCTTAAGGAAATATTAACATTTGAGAACTTTGACTTTCATATGTATTGGTACTACTAAGTCCCAGAGCTTCTCTTTATGCTTACAGTAAATTTCTGACAGAGCTAGTTTATTATTTGTGAGTTATAGCAAAGTATGTATGAGAATAATATATGCATGAGATATATGAAATAGACTAATTTCTTAAACATAGAGATCCCATTGACAGAACTTATGTAATAGAGGAATATTACATTTTCTTTTTGTAATCCATGCTTACTGATGTTTTCAATTTTCTACATTTACAAAATAAAATTAATTTATTCTCTAATTTAAACATTTAACCAAATTTAAATTTAAAGAAACAAAGCAAATCAATATAAAGTGTGCAATAGAAATTCTCTTGTACAGGCAATAACGATCTTTTTATAGTGGAAAAATTTCTGCAGCCCTCTCTGGAGGTATTTCAGTTCTTCCTCTAACACAAGAAATAATTACCACATCTGAACACTGATGAAAAACCCATGTCAGATCATTTATCTCAATTTAACAACAAATTATCATTCATATCTCTTTTTTCCCCTTTAGGTCTAAGATGTGAGTGGCATATCATTGAACATCGCTGATTACCTTTTTTCTCTTTTCTTTATAATTTTAGCTCCATGTGAAGGCAATACATTTTTCTGCCATAGTAATATGTGTATTAATAACACATTGGTCTGCAATGGACTCCAGAACTGTGTGTATCCTTGGGATGAAAATCACTGTAAAGGTAATACTTAGACTTGAGACTCTAGAATTCTTCACCTTTTTCTTACTCATAAAGGAAAGATTATCCCAAGTTTCTGAGCAGCTTAAGAAAATTTTCCTGAATAGATAATACAGGAAATCTTCTTGTCAACTATATATGTTATTGTTAGGCATGTGTGTATGTGTGTGTGTGTGTGTGTGTGTGTGTGTGCTTAGTGAGAATTATATGTTGGCTTTGTTCTATTTCTGTAGTTCTCTACTTTTGCTAATGTCCCATAGGAGTATGGCCATGAAGACACAAAATGAACTCTTTAAATGTAGCCCATTCCTCTTCAGTCTCTTTAATCCATGACTGCATCTCTCATTAATTTCAGTTTGATTTCATTGGACCTTGTACATGAACACTAAAGATTGAATATCTCTCAGGAGAAGTTGGGCTTTCTGATGCTTCAGACTGCTTAACTCATTGAGCAAGCTATTTATCTCCCCTTCTAAAGGAACTGGCTGCCTGATTACCCCCTATTTTGTGTGTGGGCACAGGTTTGCCCTTGGAGGCAGGGAGCTTTGGTTAGGTCCTGAAAGTAGCATGTTTAAGGTTACTCAGAAATGACAGATGAACTGTTTTATCAGGCTCCAACATTAAACAGTTTGCTGAGAAGCACAGGCAAGCAAAGGAAAGCAAGTTAAAACCTTTACATGCTTAAAGTCCTGTACTGTATATTAAAGTGCTTACTTACTGTCAATGGAAACAATGGAAATCCTCAGCCATAGGAAGAGCAGTAATGGCTGCAAGCAGTCCATGAGACCCATATCTGACATGGATTCTTCTGAATAAATGTGCTCTTGAGATAAAAATCCCTGTGAATGCAATTTGCAGTGTGGGTTGCATATATGAAGAAAAGGTACTTTTTGATGTATACCTTCAGAATTAGCATCATCTGCATGAGTTTTTGTTCCATTCACAAACTGCATGAAGGTTTTCTGAGTACTTTCCCTATATCAGCCCTATGGGATGGGTAGCATAAATATGATTATCAGAAGGTTGCAGGTGAGGGCATTGAAACTTCAGCAGATTAAGTGACTTGTCTCACCAACATTCAGATAGTAAAATCTCAAGCCAAGATTTGAACCCAATACTTTCATCTTTATACTGTGTTACCCAACAGTACTTCTCATGGGAAACTGAATCAGTCCACCACTTTTTGTTTGTTTATTTATTTTAATCTACTATGGATATGTTCCTGTAAAGGCTGAATAGACGATTTAGGAAGTAATCAAGAAATTTGCAAACCAGATGGCTTATGAAACATCATGTAATTCTACTGAATCCTACAAAATCCTCTGAAAAGCTAAGGCAGAATGGTGGAAAAAAAAATCCAGAAATTTAAGTAACTCAAAAAGCAGCCATATACTCAAAATAATGTGACATTCTATTCCCAAGTAGCTGAATTAGATGCAGCACAAGTATTTTTCTTTTTTTAAACATATTCATTCTTTAAAGAAAGAAAGCTGCAACCCAGTAGAAGTATGGCTTTTCCATTACCTGAAAGACCAATTTCCCCCATTTTTTCAGTCATACAATAGGGTGAGTAAGTTCAGAGGTCTGAGAAGAGGAAGCAAGATGGTTGTAGCTTTGAGATGTCAGGAACCTAATGATGATCACTTTAATCTTGGGAAACTGACTCAGTGCCCAATTGCTAACTTAATAGAGTCTTTGGAAGATCATCTCTAGGAGAGAAACAAAAATGAAAAATCTAGTGTGTATAGTGATTTCCAAAGATATCAAAGAATCTGAGCGCTCCTGGGTATTAGACATATAGATATATAGAAATATCTTTCCCAGCTACAAACATAACGGACAGAATTGCATAACTGCAAAGTTGCTTAAGTACAGAATGTACTTGTCCTAGTGCAAGGTTTCCTCCAGCGAGCCAATGAATAGTAAAACAAATACTAAGCTTATTAGTGAATTGTTAGATGAACTCACTCCTTTTCTCTCCATTTCTCTCTCCCTCTCCTTCCTTGAATTCTTTAATTTATCCTCTTTTCTCCTTTTTTCCTCTCCATTATATTCCTTCCCTCTGAAAATTCACACTTTTGAATTACATACATTCGAATACAACATAACACAACATAGCACAATGTAATATATAATACAATAAAAAGCAATGAAGATTGTGCCTACAATTGTTATACGGTATACTGTGAATTAGGGATACAAAGACAAAATGAAGGGGCAAAAGCAATCTTGCTCACAAAGTGCTTACATGCTACTGATAAGATAGAAAGAAATAAGTATATATGTAATTCAAAGGGGTAGGAGAGAGTATTAGTAACTAAAGAGATGAAGAGAGTCTTCCTATAGGAGGTGACTCAGAAACTCAAACTTAAAGGAAGCTTGAATTTCTGAGAGATGGAAGTGAACAGATAGAAAACAAAACAACCTCCTTATCATGTATCTCATCCAAACCCTCTCTTGGATCATAATTGAAAGTTAAATGAAAATACAAAGCTTAGAAAATATTTTATAATCCATATGGAATTTTTCCACCCATAAACTTGTAAAAATTTTATAATTTCTAGCTATATCTTAGTTTCAGAGTATTGCGAATAATTTTGAACAGGTATTGTTATTAGTTCAACTATTTAAAAAATTCATTCTTAAATAGCTACAAACTTCTTGATATTTCACGCTTCTTAGTTAACAATAATAGGAGTAAAGGAAGGAAAAAATGAGATATTTGGAAGTATGTAGTTTCATCAATACCCAGACTTCTTGGAAGTATATAGGATGGGAGAGATTTTTTTTTTTAAAAAAATGATGAATTAAAATAATATTCCAAATCCTGAATTTAAAGTCAAAAAGTTGTTCCCTGATCTTTTTGAAGGAAGTGAGGGAAAGGGAAGGAGGAGGAGCTAATAACTGGGAGTAGAACCTTTATGCTGATCAAGTTTGAATCAATATGTGCCACATCAAAATTCTGGAGTATTTGGGTTGGGCTCTTTTGTTTTGTTTTGTTTTGCTTTGTTTGTTTTTTACCTCCTGAACGTATGGGTCATACTAAATTAGGCCTTTGAAAATCATAAAAATGCTTAATTATTATTAGTGTATATCTAATTTTATTTTTTTTAAACTTCTCTCTAACATGCAGAAAAAAGAAAGACCAACCTACTGGACCAGCTTACCAATACCAGTGGGACTGTCATTGGAGTGACTTCCTGTATCGTGATCATCCTCATCATTATTTCTGTCATCGTACAAATCAAACAGCCTCGTAAAAAATTTGTCCAAAGGAAAGCAGAATTTGACCAGACAGTATTCCAGGAGGTATTTGAGCCTCCTCATTATGAGTTATGCACTCTTAGAGGGACAGGGGCTACAGCTGACTTTGCAGATGTGGCTGATGACTTTGAAAATTACCATAAACTGAGGAGGTCATCTTCTAAATGCATTCATGACCATCACTGTGGATCACAACTGTCTAGCACTAAAGGCAGCCGTAGTAACCTCAGCACACGAGATGCTCCTCTCTTGGCAGAAATGCCACCCCAACCTGTCAAGCCCCTCATCCCACCCATGAACAGAAGAAATATTCTTGTCATGAAGCATAACTACTCACAAGATGCTGCAGAGGCGTGTGACATAGATGAAATTGAAGAGGTGCCCACTACGAGTCACAGGCTGTCCAGACATGATAAATCTGTCCAGCGGTCAGTATCAATAGATTTTTTTGATGAAGACTATTCCATGAAGACTTAATTGCTCACAAAATAGTTTGTGTTCTTTTCTTTCATTTCTTTTTCTATTAATAGTTCAGATTGTAGTGTCTTAATTTTCTTTCCTTTACCCTTCTCTTTTCTGTCTCATTCATAATTCCCTTAACATTCATATATGGAATAGCACAGAACAGGTAATATGAAGTGCATATGTGTGTACACATATGCATGCATACATATTGTACATATAATATCCTGCAGATCCATATATTTTTAATAAACCAAAGACAATTTTTAAAGATGAGAGATGTAAAACATATGCCTTTATACTTACTTATACAATGTAAATTTTTATATTCTTATATAGCATCCTCATATTTAAGGGGAGTTTCTATAGATTGCTTACTACGCTAATCAGAAGCAGTGCATTTTTACATATTTTAATAAATATAATAACTGAACATGTTAAACTTATTGATGAAATACCTATATTTCTGACATATTTTTAAATGGAAAGTTATTTATAACTATATTTTTCCAAAACACTGCATCACTATGTTTTGCATTGAAAAGAAACTGTTTTCCTCAGTGCTTGTCCAAAGAAAACATAAAGATAAATATTCAGAGTATAAACCGAATTGCAATGTTGATAGAATGCCAAATACTTACCTATGAAAAATGTAGCAAGAAGAAGCAATAAAATTTGGTGGGTTTTTTAAATGTATAAGCTATTTTTTCTTGTGTTATTACCTTCTAAAATATCGGGAAATAAGAACAAATAAAAGTTTATGAGGGAAAAAAGACATTAATAGCTAGGAAGACATTTTCAAATTCCAAGCACTCTGAATCTTTTGTACATATTTGTGTTTTGTCTTGCATGAGTTATGTAGGTTTATGTTTCTTTATATAATATTCCTATTTCCTCTATGAATTTATACTTTTTTAGTGTCTAAGATATCTTTAGTAATTCTGAAGGATTTTTGCATGCCAACAAAAATCTACTTGTTTAGTTTGATTATATTTTGCAGGGATGTTTTAATTAAGTATATGTATATATGCATATATTTTTTGTGTATGCAAATATTATTTTGTTGAATGAAATAGCCATAACATTCCAGGTTCTGCCTCATTGGGTCTCTAAGCAAACATGAATCTGAATACAACACAACTAGGGTCTAAAAAGAGAACTCAAGGTAAGCAAATATACTCAATAACAAAAAAAATACATTTGTTGTATTTTGTTTCTGTTGTGTTTTGTTTAAGCTGTCTGCTGGTTTAGGGAAATGTATTAGCTATTTATTCCTCCTTGTGATATGTCTGTATTAATGCAACCATGTGGCTATCTGTGATAAAAGAAGACAGCCTTTCTGAAATTCATATGTAACACCAAAACATCAAATTTACAAATAATTTTATCTTGCCACTCTCTTTTTTGAGTGGAGGAGCTAAAATAATTTCTGATTGATAGACTAGATTTTGATTCTTTGTTTTACTGGAAGACATTATCAGCATGCAATGCTCCAAATCATATCTCTCAAATGAAGAGAAAGACAGGGGCCTGGAAAATCCCAAAGTGGCAGAGTATATATTAAATTGTTAACTTGTGCTGCATCATCTTGACAAATAGCCCACTTAGCTTCCATACCCATCATCAGATCAGATCGACAAAATCTGTACAGCCTGGTCAATTAAGAGATAATGAATGTTTTGCATGAATATGTTGTTTGTTTTTATCAAAATAAAATTCAGCATGCCATGCCAAAAATATGATATGGGTATATGAAATCAGGATAATATGGCATTTTTTTTAATAAAGTACCAATTATCCACTTGCATCTTCATTTTGTCATGTAGGACCATGATGGCTTTGAGTTTGGGATTTCAGTGGTCTAATTTTGATTTGTCTACATATGCCATTTAATTTGCTCAACAGATCATTTCATCAAAATCTTTCAACAACCTTTGCCTGAAATAGCTGAATACATGCCAATGCCTGATTAATGTCTTGATTGATGTATATGTTTGTGTTTCTTTATAGGGAGAAAATGTTTTAACTCTGTTTTATTTTCGGAGAAGAACTATTTATACAAACATGAGGACTGTGAAAAGAAAATTCTGTAGTGAATTGTGAAAAGTGGACATGTTTCTAAATTCATTCCACTGCCTTTATCCAAACCTAAGAATTACAGACATTTGTTATTCCTTCGGCAAGACATCCCGCCTGCACAATGATATGTTTATTTTGTAATTTGGTTGCTGGCCACCAAGTGCTCCTTAGTTTTTAAATACACATTTTGAGATTTACTGGAAACTTGAAGAAGAAATTAGTTCCTGATTAAGACTTTCCCTGCTTTGTTTTTCTTGTCATTTTTATTTCTATGTTGTTTTCTGTCTTTGTTAAATACTTGTATATGATGTGATATGTGGAAAACAAAATGATTTAAATGAATCTTGTGTTGTATGTACATTGTTTTCATTATATAGACTGCTTGAAAATAGTGCGTCCCTGGGTGATTTTGAACATGCTACAATGAAATGTGAAAATATCGACCATGGAAACACCAGCTAGAGGTTTTATGGACTTTAACCAGCTATTCTTATATCATGATCAAATGCAGCAAAAAAAGTATTGAGTAAAATAATTAGATTGCAATAAGAAAAACAACAACTGTGGTTTGTTTTGTCATTCCCTACCTCGACTTCCCAGTCCTTCAATTTCTTTTTTTTTAATACAAAAGTAGATTCTAATTTTCAGGAACAGTTTGTTGAAATCAGGTATTTAGCCATTTGTACACAAGTTAATTTAAAAAAAAAAGTTTGTTAGATTAGCACTTAGCAAAATGACTGCATTGACAGTTTGAAAAAAAATTCTTTGCATGTCTATACTGGATATTTGATTTGGTAAATAATCCCTTTTAATGGATACATTGTAAAAAGCATGCATTCGCAATTACTGCTCTTACTGTTCCATTTCCTTGTGTCATATGCTTGCTACTTGTAATTTTTTATATAAAGATACATAAAAATGTATAATAATTTCCTACCTTGAGTTTAAAAAAAAGTTTTCTTTTACTGAAGTAATGCACTCTTACACATATTAATACACAATTTTCAAGAAATCTTTCTACTTTTCTAATCTATAAAGCTTCCTTATTTGAGGCTTAATAAATGCCCCCTCACATTTTTATTTCTTAGGTTTTAATGGATATGAATGTGCTTTGATGGCCTATCTTACTTTCAAAGCTTAATTTTCAATCGGAAAAATCTTTTTTAAAATGTCTTTCTGATAATAAAATCATTCATGATCCTAGATACATAAACCCATATACACAGCTTTATAAGTATTCATTCCAATCCTAACTGAAGCATAAATTATGTCTAGAATGTTCTGGAAAACTGGTCATTCGCTCTCTCCTCAAAAATCTCCAAGCTGTTCATCCTTTTATTCACCACAGTAAAAAAAAAATTAAAGAAAAAATTCCTTCTCACTTAGTACTATGGAATTCCTCCCCCCCACACACACTTTCTATCCCTTACCTACTTGCCTCCACAAAAAAATAAAAAAACAAACAGAAACTAAAACAAAAAAACCCAAAACAACAACTTTAATAGTTGATACTTACATGCTTCAGGTCAAAATGAAACCCAATTAGACTCTTAACAAATAGATGTTTAATTATAAAGAGTATTAAAATATCTAATTTATGTGATGGACATGGGGGAAATATCATAGATAACTTTTTTTCTTGCGAATGAGAGGAGAAAATAAAGTAACTTAAACTATTTTCACCCAAATGTTTACAGCTACAGAATCCTGCATGCTAAGGTAGTCTTTTCCTTTTTATTCAAACCATACAAATTGAAGAAAGACACTACAAAGGAAACAGATGCATTATGGGTCTTTTTCTAGTTTTTTGCTTTAATTTCATGCATGTTAACCAAACAACTAATTAAAATTTTCAGGACAGTAAAATAAGTTATTGAGATAGCTGGAATATATTAATTCTGAGTAAAACTCTTGGGGAAAAGAGGTCATTGACTAAAAATTTTAAAAATACGATTTGATGAAAAATGATATAGTAGAAGAGAGACTGTTACTGCATTTGTCCTTCAGGAAGGACCAAAAATTCATACATAATGCCACATGTTTTATAAATGGTACTTGTGGTAAAAATTTATTTTTCTTATTTGACTTGACTGGCTTCTTTATAACTGGCCTTCCCTTGATGCCCTTGTTTTTAAATGAACATAGCTTGAAGCTGCTTTCCAGGATTGTTAAGATTCTTTTTATTTTCACTTTCTTCATTTAAAAGTTTATAGTGTATCTGTCCTTAAATTAATTTGTTATTAAAAAGTGAAGTGAACACTTTGACTCATATGTGGGAAGTTTTAGGAAGACTATAAAACCCAAATTGATACATCTGATATTGAAGAGGAAAAGAGAGAGTTCTCAGTTTGATTTGATTCAGTTTTTAAGTTAATTTTAGAAAATTAATTTTTGAGTTGAAAAACAGTGAATTTTCATACCCAAGGAACTGAGTAAAACTTTTTAGTTTCACTCAATGAAAAGTTTAAAAAATTAATTTCACTGTTTTTTACCTCACTACATGTTAATTAAATAAAGTTTTTTTCTTTTTCTTTTTTCTCAATAAACTATCTTTGGACTCATTATTTGTTGACTGAGTGGTGCTTTTTTTTTTTTTTTTTTTTTAGTTTCTATGCTTCTTATATTTAGACCTGATTGAAACTTCACTGCCATTTGGAAGATGGCCAAGTTGATAATCCAAACTTCCTACTTCTAAATGGGTAGGCCCATTTAGAAATCTCTTTATTTCTGCAAATGACACTGAAAACACAGACACACACACACACACACATGTACATGAATAATATTTCCCAAAGCTAAAAATAAATTATTTCTCCTTACCCAATATTTTGTACTATTAATTATATGAATAATTAGCATGTGACTACATACATATCTATATAGATATATATATATCTATATAGATACACATATATACACAAAGACATTTGTGCATGTGTATAATATACGTATATGTGTATATATATATACATATATGTGTATACACACAGATGCATACATACACACATACACATATCCAAGATTATCTTTGTAACTTAAGAAATAGCCACAATGTGGAAACATGTTTTTTGCTTAATGTCATTATTTAACTTGTCTTTTAAGTCACTGAAAGAAAATCTTACTCTGAAATACTTAGTGAGTTTAAAGACTCCAAGCTTTGTATGATAGTATTATAGTAAGTTGATAAGTATAAAAGGAAAATTAGTAGTGAGTTTACCTTGTAGTGAGGTCCCTCTAGTGAAACTTAAAAAAAAAAAAAAACCTTGCTAAAATAAACTAGGATTACACCCAGTCTCACTTGGGCCTATTATACAAGGCAGTGGGGAAAATTATTAATGTTCCAGCATATGACTGCATTTTTTACAGAAGATAATTATTTTCAGTTGCTTTTCTATTTATGGATGTGTTAAAATGTTGGCATGGAATGGTTTTGAAGATCTTTTTGGTAACAAAATTGTATTTACTATCACTTTTTTATGAGGCGCACTGTCTCTGTCTGTTTCTCTCTGTCTGTTTCTCTCTCTCTCTCTCTGTTTCTCTCTCTCTCTCTGTTTCTCTCTCTCTCCCCCAACCCCATTGGTTATTTTGACATGGTGAACTGGAGAATTGAACAATTCTTGCAATCATTTTAGACTAATCAGTTTATTGTGGATTTCATTAGCGACACTGCTTTTTCTTCTGTTTGCTTTGTTGCTCTTATAAGAAAAACATTTCCACTCTAGTCATTTTATTTCAGTCAAAATTGCCCAAGTAATTTACTTAGATTTCCATTTAGTCTATGTAGACGTAGATAAATATCAATACTACTAGGTCTGGGATGAAATTGGTGAGAGTACTCCTTCCACCAGTGATTTATATTGCATTTCATCCTGTGGCCTTCTAAGCTCTCAATCCATAAATTCTTTGGTTCATTTTTTTGTCCTCCTCTTCCCCCCAATAAAACCTCTGACAATAGGGGATTTGGATTATGCACTGGACCCCTTTTTCTGTTTTTCCATAAAAGTTTAACTTTAATGATTCATCATGGTTGTGGTAATGACATTTCTGAAAGACTGCACCAGCAAAGCACAAACTCTAACAACTTATACCTAGCTAGAAGAGTTTTGAGTGTAGTTTCAATGTGATCACTGGCCTCTTCTCAAATAAGTAACTTAACTAAAGCTCCTCTCTAAGAAGGGGACTAGATTATGTTTTTGTTTTTTACCATGGTGACCAATTAAAATATATACCACTTCCTATACCTCACCCATAAATTCCTTTTAAAAACCTTAATTGTGCATGCTTATGTACTTCAGGTCAAAATGAAAGTCAACTAGGCTCTTAAATAATTGACTTAACAGATTCCTACCAAAACTAAATCTATGATCCTGCCCTTACTTCTTTTGAAAACTTATTGCCTCATCTGGCCTGGGGGTGGGTGAGTGGAGCAAACTGTAAAAGGTTTTATATGTATTTCCTTTATAAAAATTATTGGAAAGAAAGTCTATATATGAGTTTTATTCATAAAGAAGCTGAGACCCAGAAGTAGAATAATGTGGCAAAGTCATTCAGGAAGTAAAACAAAGTATTCTAACTCGAAATCCATGTCCTTTCCACTGTATCCCATCACTCTTACACTAGTGAATGGAGTGCTCTTGGTAGTCAAACTTACTTGCAAATTTATCATTGATGAAATGTTTTGTTTTACAAAATCAGCCTTATGAATTGATTTCATTTCGAAAGGTGGGAAGATTATAAACATTGGGTACTTGTATTACTACTTGTGGGAAATGATTGTACAATTCAGATGGAAGGGAGACCCACAAGAGAAAGAATAATTTTGGCAAACTAAATTCCATAGCAGAATATTAGTCCATTGTATTATGCAAGATTTCAAAAGACCTATTTCCAGTTCCTTCTGGGAATGGTGCTATTTAGGGAAAATAAACTGTAATGGTTATATGATCTTTTAGGAATTGGATAATGTCTCTTTAAATAGCTGTGTAGTATCTTACTATCAATAGTTCAGATTCAAATAAGTAAGACATAATAAATAGGAGTGATATAGTAAAACAATGAACTGTGGAACAGGTGACCTAGGTTTGAGTCTCATCTGTATTACGGTCTAACTATGGACTAGTCCCTTTTCTCCAGTTTCCTCATCTATAAAGTGAATGAGTTAGATTAGTTGATACTTTCCAACTTTATTTGTCTGAAAATTTATTCTCCTGATATCAATCCTTATAATGGAATAGACATTTTTTATTTACTCCTGGAAACTCTTTGAAACTACCACTCAGAATTCACTTGCCTTGAGATACCTATATGATATAGCTGGTACAGTTATAAAAACCAAAAGGGGGAAAATATTAACAGGGAAAGTGCTATGGCAAGAAAAATAAAGAGAACACCTGAAAGTCATCTTAAAAAAGTTATTCTGAATAGATGCTATTTTCAGTAACATTCAAGCCTGTTGTATGGAAGAATGCTCTGAAAGGTGAAGGTGAAAATATGAAAAAACAAAAATAAGTAAGCAGCTTTATCTACCGTTTAAGAGAAAACAATTGCGTAGGGGAGATGAGATATTTACTGATAAAATATAGAACAAAACTATAAACTTTATGGTGGCAGGGACTATAGAATGAGAAAATTTTAAGTTCACAGAATTTAAAAATAAAAGCATGTGATTAATTTTTCTTACCTGTTTAAATTTCTTCAATTGGTAGCACATGCCTCTCCAAACAAATGATTTTGAAGAAACCATGAATGTCCTGCAGAGAAGAGAAAAGAAATATTCCTTATAGTTCACTGAAATTAGATTAGGAATACTGTGTCCAGATTGGTGGAATGATGAGTAAGATCCCCCAGTCATGATGGAATGGCATTTCCAAAGATGGCTTCTCAGCTACCTTGAGAGACAATAAAATCCCATCTCTGAAGTGTTTCACAGAGGTTCCCTCATTTTCAGAAAGTCCAGAATGGTGACTGGCATAAAAAGTGATCAGCTGCTACCCACGCTTCTATATTTTTGCTCTGTGATTTTTGAGCATAGGGATAGGAGGAAGCATAGGAGGAGGAAGAGAATATGGGAACAGAATGTTCCTTAATTTACCTAAGATTAGCTAATAATGTGAACTTGAAGGTCATCACCAGATGCTAAGCAGTTTGGTCCCAGATGGACACTATCTATAAAACTTGGAGGAGGAGGGGAGACCTTGTGTAATTTTAAGAAAGAAAGAAAGAAACAAAGGATAGTTACTACTTACAGGATACATGACAAATTGTCTTGCAAGTATCTAGAGAATAATTTTGGGTTATTTACTGAGGTTACAAATCAAAGGCCTCTGGAAGTTACTTTTTTTTTTTATTTGAAGTTTTTTTTCTTTTTTTGGACAAAGTGTTAATTATACATGTAACTACATTGGGGGAGGTTTGTAATCTTTCGAATACACAAAAATTCTAAAATAGTTTATTTGTTGATATAGTTTTATATGATTGCATATGGTATGCACAGTGTGTCCCAAAACTCTTAGTTTCTTCTGCTTTAATAACTTAAAATTAACTAAGACTTGTGGAACATTGTATGGGTACAGACACACACACACACACACACACACACACACATATATATATTACAACAAGCAATATTAACTTGCATTTCTCATATTAAAGGGTAGTACTTAGTGTTACAAAATTCTAAACTAGGAACATTATAACCTTGGATATACAATAAGAAGGGATCAACAGACTAGAGGTCAGACATGGAAATCTTTAGAGCAGTTAAAAGGCTTGTTGGCTCAGTCATACTTCATCATTTATAATAATACTCTACACATAGAGTATTGTTACATATGCACAGTATGTTTAATAAATATTTATTAAATTCAGTAAGATTAAATCATGAATTATCACCCAATTCTTCCAGTGATAACATAGCTTTTCCTTATGAATTAGCTTTTAATGAAATAGAAAATAAAGAGTAAAGATATGAAAAATAATCAATACCCTTTCTCTTGTTTTCATTCTTGTGATAGTTTGCATTTACCTCATGCCAGAGCACAGTAAATCTAACCCTAGGCTTCTGAACCTGTAATCTACGAACTTAAAAAAAAATTTGGACGACTATTTCAATGTAATTGGTTTCCTTTGTAATCTTGTTCGTGATGTTTTGTGAATTTGAAAACATTATTCTGAGAACTGGTAGATATCTAGGCTTTCCAAAACTCCCAAAGAGGTCTCTATCACACACAAAATAAAATTAAGAACCCCTCATTTAGACGATGAACTTTATGGTATATATCGCTAAAAAAAAAACATATATTGCTAATATATTTCTGAACAGATTATCACTATAGGTTCATCACTATCCATAAACTGATTTCATTACCTACATAGCCACAACAAATACTCTATATAATGGTCAATGGAAAATACAAGACTCATGTCATGTTTTCTCAAGTGCAGTGAAATATATTCCTTCTCTCACACTACATGTAGTGATTTTCTTTTCAAAATTTTCTTTTGTTTTTGTTGTTTTGCTCTACATTGCTAGAAATCATTCATAGTGTCATACATAATTCTTGCAGAATTGTTGAAAACCTTTATTGGTCAATCAATTGACAAATATCTATTAAGTGTATACTATGGGGCATAAAGTATGCTGGATATCAGTAAACAATACACTTTAAAATCAAGGATCATTTTTAGGATCCAGCCAGAGATCTTGAGATGGACACTAAATAGAAGATCATATACCAGTTAAACAGATAATTATGTATGTAATCATAGCTGGCAAACTGGTTTTGTCACCAAGGACTAATAGAATGATTCTGTCTGTGCCCCTAGAATCTCTCTGGATGTAGGTATCACGGATTTTGTTTTTCTGTATCAGGTCTGAAAAAATCACAAAATCCTATTAAGATACTATAAAAATATCATTCATTGTTTATATTAATATTATTGTAATTATCATCAATATGATGCCACCAAGACTAAAATGATAACAGGAAATAAAATTTGAGGTGTTATAATATTTAGCTGCATGGAGCTAAAAGAGGACATGGCGATAAGCCAGCTAAATGTTGCCTATTTCTTCTTATAAGGATCAGAGAGATTAAATAATATGCCCAAGGTCACACAGCTCTTTAATGGCAGAACTAGAACTCCTAATCTGGTGATTTTATTCCTATTGTGGGGTGGGGGGGAAGTTGTCCTTGTCATTTTATGATCAGAGACTTAGGATATTCAGGAAAGATTCTGGTTTCTTCTTACAGACACCATAAACAACTACTGTCAGTTTACATGTACCTGGATGTGCTAGAGTAGTCTGTAAGGGACAACTAGAAGAGATTTGAGAAATACCATCAACTTAAATTCATTTATTGCAAAGACCTTGCTTTTACAGAGAACACCATTTATAAGTGAGATATCAACAATATTAAACAAAGAAAAAGTATCCAGAGTAACCTGTAATTTCCTTATTGTGGAGAATTCCCATCGCTGATTCAGATCACTGTGTAATGATGGCTTTGAATCCAAGTCTTCCTGACTCCAACCCAAAAACTTGATCCCTTGCAACTTATTGATGATATATGTGTAATTTTAATAGTTGTTAGGAAAAGTCAGATGAATCCAGGTAGAAAATTCAATTTATTTGGACTGACAGATACCATCTGAAGCACTGTATAAAATCTACTAGTAAGTATGATTTGATTATTAAGCAGACCCACTTTTTTCTTTTTTGGTTTTTTTTTTTCTGGCTAACTAAATTGACATGACTACTATGCATATCATGGAGCGGTGAGAGCAACACTGCTTGTATATAAGAGAATAAATTTTAGGGAAATGACTTTGTGTATGCAAGTGAATTCAACATTCAGGATCTGCATGCTCAATCTACTCAATTGCATTTGTGGTGTGGTATTATTGAAGTGACAGCAAAATGACAGAAAGGTATCTAAGTACTCCACTTTCTACTACATGAACTGAAAATGAATACAGTGTTATCGGCTGACAGATGTTTTAAATACGAATTTGACAAAGGATATAAAAAAACTATCTCTGGATAGCACTTGGGTTATACCTAGTGTTTATTTTTTGAGCCGACATATTCTTTGCAGTCTACATTTAAACATGAATGATCAAATGTAAGTGCATCCAATTGATTTTTCTGTTTTTTGTCCAAAATTTGGTTTTAAAACTGCACTCAGAACTTGAAAACCCTATAATAACTTCCATCATATAGTGATTTATTTTCATATGCCTTTACAGCTACCTCAACTTAACTTAATGGGTCTAATTTATAATATATTGCCCCCTAATCCTTTATTGTTAAGGAAATAAAACACATTCCTTTTAAAAGCATGTTCTTTTTGTCCCCAATCATTAAGAAGAAACATTTCTGACTCACTGCATGCTGTGAGGTTTTGTTTTTATTTTGTCTTGAATTTTGTATTTCTTGAAATATGACTACTTAAAATAATATTTCTTTTCTGCTTAAATACAATGCTTTTTTCTTCTAAGTTCCAGCTTTAAGCCTAAAATTCTCTCAAACCTTCATGACACTAGAAGAGGGTCATATATTATAAGAAAACATCATTAATCTCTGTTCATTTGTAAAGTAAAATTTTTTGAACAGTTAAACTAAAGTTTAATTTCATTAAAATCATATTTCAAGAGAAACATTTAACTTAATAAGACTGAAGAATACCTAATAATTTTGAGAATAATCTCAAAACTTCTTTATAATCTCATATGCATGCAAAAAAGTAATTTTCTAAATGTTATTTACTCCCACTAAAGCAGCAAGATTGTCTATTATGTAGAGTTAGGCTTCCTTCTTACTTGTGAAAAGAATTGCTATAATTTTTTGTAAAAAATTGAATTTCAGTTTTAAAATGCAATTTCAATTTTTCATTAATTCAGATAGTATTTTATTACATTATTCCAAATCAGGGAGATTCTATAACCCTTTTATTTAAAAATACTGGATCTGGATATTTCTGAATTTGATACAATTCAAACAATAATGCTGAGGAGGAAAAGATTGTTCAAGAGCACAGATATCAGAAACCACTATTTCAAGGTTAATGAATCTAAAGTTGAGAAATGTTTCTCAAGACATAAGTAGTATACCTGAATCCAAGTAATTTTGTTATCACCTGGAAATAAAGGGAAGTGAAAGAAAGAATCTTAAATTTCATCTTTAAACATAAATGTTTAAACATCTTTTATTTTTTAGCCCAAAATAAATGGTAATCTATTTGTATGTATTTGATCTCTTATAAACCTTTTATGGGATATCTGACATTAAAATTTAAAACTTCCTCAGAAAAAAAACGGTGCTTTAGGAATCCATTCCAGACAATAATTAAGATTTATTTGACTCATTGTTCAGTTTCCCTCTCTCCTATTCCTCAAAATTCTGTACTTAGTTTTGGTAGCTCAGGGGGAGAAAATGAAGAGATTCTCCACATCAATTCCCCCCAAAAAGGAAAGAATAAGAAGGAATTTTCTCTGTTCTTGATACAAAAGCAAACAAAAATATATTATATGTCATAAAATCCTTGTTATTCGTTCAAGTAAGATTATGAAAAGAAGTTACAAATCACATTTTTGCTAACCATAAAAATAAAGGAAATAAAACTGTATGCTAAAAATTGTCCATATTCATGTTAGATTCTAGAGAAGAAAGAAATTTGCTAACTCCTAAAGACAGAATACATTTCATATTACCAGTAACCATAGAAGTTGGAGGAATGTTTATATAAGTTGTCAAAAGACCATACTAGTTTACCTATATAAATTGTGCCTTGTATATAATTGTATATATTTGTTGATGTTTGTACCAATATTAATATATGGTATCTATGTATTGCTTCAAAATTTGTAAAGTGCTTTATATATGTTTTCTCATTTGGTCCTCACACTGCTCCTTTAAGGTATTTGCTGTTATTACCCCCCTTTTACTGATGAACAAAACGATACAGAAAGGGACGAAGTGACTTATCCCAGATCAAACATCTAAAAAGTGTCTAAGGCAAACTCTGAATTTAAGTCCTTACTCCTCATCCACCATTCTCTCCATTATGCCACATAACTTTCTCTTGTAATTACCACATATCAAAGATGTCATGAGAAACGGAGAGAGAATTGATCTCTGAGCCAGGAAGACAAGTTCAAGATTCATTTCTAACATTAGTTGGTTAAGTCAATTGACCTCTTAATGTTGTAGTGCAAAAGTGATAAATTTAGGCTTCTAGGCTGGGGGTGTGGCTCAAACCAGATTAAAATGCAATTGGGAAATATTTAATAAAATAAATAAAAATATGACAGGACATGGATAATTTTAACAAGTGGTTTCCTAAATCAATATGAAATCTATAGGAATCCTTACAGTTTAGTAACCCATTTCTATTTGAATTTGACATCACTGCTCTAAGAAATTATCTAAAACAATAAACTACAAAGAAGGTGTTTGCTTTCAATGACAGGATGTGGGTTTCCTCATTTGGAAGTTTCTTATGCCAATGTAATTACAGGTTTAGTCTCTACCTTTTGTACCATACATGTACATCTTTGTTAGCTATGCATAAAATTTGTTGTTTGTATACGTAAACATTGCTGTTTGTACTTTTTCAATTATCATATAGATTTGTTGGTAGTTATTGTACTTTTCATTTATATTTACTATTATACAAATGTATATGTATATATATATATATATATATATATATATATATATATATATATAGCTATGACATGCATGTGCAGTATTCTTTACATGTAATTTCAAGCTATCATCACTTAAAAAAATATCTAGAATTTGGGACTGTAGATGATAGTCCCAAATACATGTCAGCTGATTTGTTTGGGATAGCAAATATTTTTTTCTGAGGACATAATGCATCCAAATAGTCCTTTGACACCAATGACCTAATCACAGAAAACAAAGTGACTGCAAGGTATCAAAATAACTGTAAAAGATATGGTCTTCTCAGATAATTTCTTAATGAAGTGAAGATGAGTCCCTTGAATGAATCATAATGGAAACAACATGATAGGATAAAGAATGAAAATCATTGCCTTAAAATTACTTTAAACATGACTTCAAGAAATTCAAGAGACATACTCAAAGAGGAACCCAGTTCTAATGGGACCAAAAGAAGTATGGTGCTGGATAAAGGGAATTCGTTGGAAGCCCCACAGACTGAAAGAAAAAGTAAACTCTAAAAATCAGTTTGGAGCAGAAAGAGGAGGAGTGTAGACAGAGGCAGCTATCATAAACAATGGAACTAGGACTTCACTTGGCTCCTTAGCTGATTGGCCTCAAGATGTATCTGGATAAAAGGTATGTTTCTGAAACCATCTCCTCATGTCCTGCAACTACAGTATCAGGGAAATATTCCTGTATCTTCTTTCTCCATCTGAGTAACTGCATGGGAGCCTGAAGTCTTTTGCTCTGGAAATGTGGTCAAAGTAGGCTTATATTTACTTATTTCAGACTTTTACATTATACTTATAATGGTGGTAAACACTGGAAAATGTTAGTCAGGCTATATATATGTATATATATACGTATATATATGTATATATATACGTATATATATACATATATACACGTATATATACGTATATATATATATACG
>CM053773.1:77202593-77225236 GCA_028658325.1 Potorous gilbertii
GCTTATATTTACTTATTTCAGACTTTTACATTATACTTATAATGGTGGTAAACACTGGAAAATGTTAGTCAGGCTATATATATGTATATATATACGTATATATATGTATATATATACGTATATATATACATATATACACGTATATATACGTATATATATATATACGTATATATATACATACATATATATATATATCTATATATAGATATATAGATATATATATATATAGCACTGAGAAGCAACTAAGGGAGAAAAAAAACCAAAGAGGGGAAAAAGAAACTCTGATATTGAAATATTTTTCCAGGAGTATTGTCCTCTGAAGCTGAGGAACTGGAGTTAATGAAAAAGATAAAATGAATTACAGATTCTTCAATATTACTTTTCAGAGTGGAGGAACATTTATTCCGAGAATGTCATCTGACTTTGTCCCTCATTCTAGTCAAATGAGGAGCAAAATAGCAGTGGCTATATAACCCTGATTATAGCGCCATTCCTTTAACATGAGTACATAATGTCCTGATTAGTAACTGCCTCAGCCATATTTCATTTCATTCTCTATTCTGTAGCCTTTTTTTTCATCAACTTATCTCCACAGGTATACCCACCTCACATCTCTGGAAGGTAGGTGTCAAGCTACTTATCTATGGATGCACTCACTTTCTGGCCAAAGTGGCCTTCCTTGTGTATTGTCTCCCTGCATAAAAGAGTAAATTCCTTGTGGGTAAGGACTTTACTTTTCTTGAGTCTTCACGCCTTGGAACAAGGAAAACTCTTGTCATTGTTTTCCTTTAATTTACTAAGAACAACATAAAGGATGACAACTGCAAAAAATGAATAAATAAGTTGTCACTGTTCTTACATTGGATTTCTTTCATTAGAAAATACAACTGATAATAAGCCTTTTTTTTTTAAATGTAATAGTATTGTGAGAACAGGGAAGTGTTTGTAAAAAGACTTTGTAATTTTGAAGTGAAAGTAACAATATTTAATATTGAAATAAGTAGAACTATTTTGGATTTGTTTCAGATGTTTCCTGGGTCTTTCCAAAAGAAGCTATTTATATATTTACTAAATTCTGGCACAGCTTCAGCTTTTCTTATATGTCATGAATATTACAGAAATATTAGTGAGCCTATATCCCTCCAAAAAGCTTAAGAGATAAAAAAAGGAAAAAAATAGTGGAAATGACTATAGTAAGTTTTAAACTTATTCATTGAAGTCATGTATATCATAATGTAACTTCTTAATTATTAGTTACTGTCACAGAAAAATAAGATGGAGTCATAATACATTTCCCAAAATCAGACAATACTACTTCAAACATTTAAGTTTCTACTATATGAAGAGCACCATGCTAAACATGATAGGAAGCACAGCATTCATATGAAAAAATGTTGTCTTCAAGAAGCTTCCTGTCTAGTAGAAAGATAAGGCACTCACAACAATCCAAAATACTACCTAGATGAAGAATTGTAAATCAAAATGCTCTGTGAGTTCTGGAAGGAAAGGTCACTGCCAATTTGCATGAGAAAGGGAAATCACCGAAAACCTTATTAAAGAAACAGTATTTGAGTTGTACTTTAACTGAAGGGTAGGAATTCAACAAGAAGAGGGTGAGAGGAAGGACATTTCTGGCACATAGAATGGCATGGACGAAGATATGATACAGAAGGTGTGCAGTGCGTGTGGGGTTGGGGGAAGCAGAAAGGAAGTCTGTTATATCATGTGCCCTTAAATGTGCAGTATTTAAGTATAAATATCTATAAAATTGTGCTATTTATGTCAGCACATATAATACTAATAGTCTATGTAGTACATATAAAATTGGAATCCAAAACCTGAAAATTAGACAACAACATATTTTTCTTCATTTTCAAATCATGTAGATAATATTCTCTAAATCAGTAATTCCAGGCATAAATAAATTCCCAAATATAAGCACCTAAGAAGGGGGAAATAAGAAGTATCTTCTCTTATTTCTTTATAAGCTGAGGATAAAATTATATTTTGAATAATAAGATTTTTTTCCACAGAAAGATTGGTAAATATATATATATATATATATGTGTGTGTGTGTGTGTGTGTGTGTGTGTGTGTGTGTGTGTGTTTATCTGTGTGCATTATCCCTCAGTGTGAACTTGAACTGAAGTTTCTGAAGCATAATTAGATGGATTCTGATAATTGATCATCTTGTTCAAAGAAATCTGAACTTCTCAGTATGTTTCTTAGGCACTGGAATTGAACTTCAATTAGCTAGTTTCAACTTAGTTGCAAAATATTCAAGAGGAAAAAAGAGAGTTATTTCTTTGGGCAAATTTCCAAATAATTTTAAAGAAGATACACTCAAGCATGACAAATTTGTTTACTTAGCAAATTCAAGTTATCTTGAATTAGCTGGGAACAGCTTTGGAATCATCCTTTGGATGGAAATATCCCTTTGGAATAGAAAAAAGTAAAATTGCTTTCTCCTTTTCTATTTTTTAGATAATAGGGAGGAAAGATGTCACTTTTTATTAGTTAAAAAACTTCTTTCGAAAATTAAACACTTAAAAAGTTCAAAAGATAATTTTCAAGTATTTGAGTTGGTCCAGAAAACAATGTGAAAGTAACAACAGACAACACTTCAGGACACAACAAAAAGAAAACTTTCTTTGACCCTGAAGTTGCTACCATCTATTTTTCAGTATCATAATCCACACTGTCTACCAACCAATCTGATAACTCGGGAGGAATATAATATATATGCCTCTAATACCATATATATTATATACATAATACATGTAACATATTAATGTATTAGTCACTTAATTGAAATAATAATTTAATATATTTCTATTATTTTAATTGATATAAATAAATCAACTATAAATATGGTGCTTGAGAAATATGTATGCCTTTTGTAAATTATATTTCCTTCACTTTATCTACAAACTATAAATCAAGATGTTAGGGCACAATAAATTTAGACTTCAAAAGAAGTTAAGAGGTTAGGGACAGAGAAGCTGTAAATGTAAATGAAAGTCTGTCCGGAAGCAAAGGGATCGCTTAAAGTCTTTTATGGGGGCTAAGATTTAATAGCTCAAATGCACATGAAAAAGTCAGCAAGGGCAATAATCTTGTCCTATAGAATAGACTACCTCTGTTCCCAGCTATTCATTTGCATAAAATATCAGTAGCAGTCTGGAAATTTAATTTGAATTGTCAGCATAAGTATGTGTGAAGTTACTTACTAAAGGAACCAATTCTGAACAAGGAACAATTTTCAAATAAGCAAGGGTAGACTTCTGCTACTCCCTGCCTAAAAGTGAGCAACCTTTTAGGCTCAAGTCACTGACAAGTCATGGAGAGAATCAAAGGGGAGTGGATTCTGCCAATCCTAGGCTAAGCTTAATTATCCTTTTGGAAGGTGCACAATAGTACTCCAGTTGAAAAGTACAATAAAACTCTTGCTCTAAAGAGTGTGGTAACACACAACTGATCCAGAGACTGTAGGTAGTAAGATAGCTGCCGGTAAAAAAATCCAAAGGGATTTTCCAACAGTTTGACTATATCAATAGATATAACATGTCCCGTAAAAGGTCATGTGACTAAGTCTTCTTCCTGGCCCAGTATTGCAACAGCCATGCCCAGTGTCCAGACAACTTACCAAATCTAGCTCAGAAGTAAATCAGCCTGTGCAATGGAGCAACGATATCATTTAGAGAAGAAACTCAGCTTAGCCAAATATAAACTGGAAATGCTATGCTGTGAGGAGGCAGCCTGGAGACTCTAGTGAAATTCAGAAGACTCCAGAGAAAAAGAGGGCATTGAGTTCTGATGCTTCAGAGCTGTTGTTTTCCTTGGTCATGTGCATTTCCTAACTTATTACCTCACTATCATTGTACTTTAAGTTCATGTTCACTCTCCCACACTGCTTGAAACTCTATGTGTATTTGTGACTGCGTGCCACAGATATTTAGGGGGGTGGGGGATGGGAGGGATGATGCTCTGTAACTACTGTTTTTGCCACATCTTTGTAATAAATATATTTTTTTAAAGATACTTGAGTCTACTTGCTGATTTTTATGGGGAACCACCATGGTGATGGTGTATAAGCAAGGACTCCAACATATATAGGAGGGTCTGCGGTTCAGGTTCTTAAATCAGCTTTTCTAAAAGGAAAGCAACTTTTGAAGTATCAGCAATCACTTTACTGAAGCACATATATATCATCTGAGTTTTCATGGCAGGGGAAAGGGGGAGAAGAAGTAGGGAAATGGGGAAAGGGGAGAAATGGGGAAAGGGGAGAAATGGGGAAAGTGAGAAAAACTTAGTGGCTTCCCAGTCTCATTTGGTATATAAACCTTCTTCTAAAAACTAAGCCACAAAGTAAAACTTCCCCTCAGAGTATTTATACACTTTTCAGAGACACAGGGGAACCAGTGCCACATTGTTGTGGTTGTTGTGTTTGTCCTTCCTTTTCAAAGAGGACCATGACATCAAGATGATGACATGACTTGCAGTTGATGTTGATTTGAGTGAGGGGCTCTGCAAGGTCACCAACTTCACTTTCTTCTCCTGAGCCCTATGGATCCAGTGGCCTGATACTCATCAGGATGGATAGAGATGGCCCATGATGCAATGTGAGACCCTGGTCCTTTCTGGCTAAGGTCTTATAGCATTCTCACTTTGAGTGAGATACACCCATTCCTGGGTAAAGAGAAACAAGTCATTAGAAAATTAACAAAAGGTAATTGAGGCCTATTAATAGGCAGGGAAGAGCTAATTAACATCACAGATAGCTTCTGAGATTTAGTTTAGTAGAAGTTATCCAAAAAGGTGATACCCAGTAGTCGAGGTAGCAGCCACCTCTCTGAGGACTCAACTTCCAAGTGCCAACGAATGAGTCCAGAAGAAGTGCTACAGATATATTCATGAATTAACAAAGGAATGGATGAAAGTCATTTAAATATTTTCTAAACACTCTGCTAAACACTAAGTATGGTGCAAACATAAAATCCAGCTTCTCCCTACCCTCAAGGAACTCCAATCCTTATTGGGGAGACATCACAAATGGAGAAAAGTTGCCAGGAGTTCTGTGCTACATAGAATTTATTAAGGAAGTGAGTAGAACAATAGAGATGTCCATTAGCATAAAACCTTTTCTAGAGGCAATGACTTGATAACAGTCCTTACAGGGCAAGGGAAAAAGCTAAGGTGGGAGGAGGGGGACCCTCTTGAGAGTGAAGATGAAAATACATGGTACAAGGGAGTGCAGGGTCCAGTGACTTCTCCAATGTATGACTTTGTTGGTTAGCAGAAAGGAATCAAAAAATGTAAGAGTTACAAGGCATTTCAGAGGTCATCTAGTCCAACTTATACATGAAAGCCACCTCAACTCTCAAATAGTCAACAAGGGGTCACCAGCCTCTGCTTAAAGATCTTAAAGAAGGAGGAACTTACCACTTCTCAAGCTGGTCCATTTCATTCATTATTAGGAAAGGATTGTGCTTTTTTGTTGGTTTTTCTGACATCAGTCCCAAATTTGTCTCTTTGTAACTTTTACTTGTGGTTTTAGGTTTAACCCGTTGGGGCTAAGCAGGAGGTTCATACCTGTCTCATTTAACATTTCTTCAAATGTTTGAATATAGTCATATCGATCAGTTAATAATAATTTATTAAATGTCAACTATGTGCCAGGAACTGGACAAAACACTGAAGACACAAAGAAAGGCAAAAGATAGTGCTTGTTTCCAAAGAGCTCAGCATCTAATGGGGGAGACAACATGGAAGCAACTAAAATTATCCTTTCCACATTATGGGGCTTAGGGATGCAGCACTCCTAAAATCTGGAAAATCCATGTAAAATATTTTGACTCTCCCTTTATACCAGAGAAGTCTGAATTTTTTTTCTTTTTCTTTTTGTGGGGTATTTACAGTATATATTTGAAGCTATAGTAGCGATAGCAAAGTAGAAAGGAAAAGATTGAAAATAACCCCTTTCTAAAACCACAGTGCCCAGAATTGAAGACAATTCCCCAGTTGAAGTCTGAGAAAGATTTCTTCAGTGTTTTGTTCAGTTCCTGGCACATAGCTGGCATTTAATAAGTTATTATTAACTGATCGGTATGATGGCTGTATTCAAACATTTGAAGAAATGTTGAGTGAGACAGGTGTGAGATTCTTGCTTAACCCCAAGGGCTAAACCCAGAACCACAAGTAGAAGCTGAAGAGGCAAATTTTGGGACTGAGGTTGGAAAAACCAACAAAAAAGCACAATCCTTTCTTCATATGAGTGTAATGGATCAAACTGAGAAGTAGTAGATTCCTCTTTCTTTGAGATCTTTAAGGAGAGGCTGGTGACCCATCATTGAGTATGTCAGAGTTGAGATGGCTTTCATGTTGGACTAGATTACCTCTGAAGTGCCTTGTAACTCTTAATGTAGCCCAAGATCTCATTATTTTTTTCACCCGCCACATTATACTACTAACTCATATTGAACTTAGAATTAAGTAAAAACCCAAATCATTTTTTCAGGCCTATTGTTAGCTATTCATGCCTCTTCCATCTTATACTTATGAAGTTGTTATTGTGGTCATTGCAGCTAATGCAAGACTTTACATTTATCCCTACAGATGTATATGTTTTTAGATTCAGCCCCAAATCATAGCCTATCAAAATTCTTCTGAGTCATAAGTCTGTCACTCACTATGTTAACTATCTCTCCAGGTTTGTGTTGTCCGCAAATCTGAAGAACTTACTGTCTATGATTTCATTTAGTCACTGATTAAAAAAAAAATAAAGAAAAGAGACTAACAAATTCCTAGGGTACTCAAATGTGTAATACCTGCTCTATGATATTAAACAATTAAGTCTTTGAGTCCATCCTTCCAATCAGTTTTGAATCTAACTGATTTAATCCCCATCCTCTTCATAAGAATAGTATAAAAAACTTCATTAAAAGTTTTTCTAAAATCTCAGAACCTTAAGTTCCTAGTTACAATCTAAAGTCAGCTTGGTGACATGATGTATAAAGGACTGTTATACATTGAGTCAAGAGGAAAGTCTTGAGTTCAAATCTGACCTGAGAGGTTTTTTAATTGTTGAGTTATTTCAATTGTGTCCAACTTTTCATGATCTCATTTTGGGGTTTCTTAGCAAAGATACTGGAATGGTTTACCATTTCCTTCTCCAGCTCATTTTATGGATGAGGAAATTGAAGCATGTGAGGTTAAATGATTAGTAAGCATCTGAAACTAAATTTGAATTCAGGAAGATTAGTCTACCTCTCTCCAAGCCCAGTATCTTATCCACTGTACCACCTAGCTGCCCAGTGACTTAAACTCTGGACAAATCACTTTAACTTTGTTTGTTTCAGTTTTCTCAACTCTAAAATTGGGATCATAATAGTAACTACCTCCCAGGATTATTTTGAGATCTTTCTAAAATGCTCTTGGAACTTTAAGTCACTATACAACTGCTAGCTATTGTTAGTAGCTTAGTTATCCTGTCCCCCTCCCTCACAAAAAAGGGAAATATTAGTTTGCCAAGCCAAATTCTTAATGAAGCTGTGTCTTTGTCATCATCACTTCCTTTTCTGGATTTTGGCCAAGCATTTTTTTAGCGACATAATTCTCAGGATAATATTTATCCTTCTCCAAGTTTATATAAGTTCTTTTTTTTCTAAGATCATGTCAATATCATTGACATTAAAATAAATGAACAAATGCGTTTGATAGTTCCTTTTTGTGGGGGGAGGGACAGAGCCAAGATGGTGAAGGGAAGCCAGGAAGTTGCCTAATCTCTCCCCATTTTCCCTCAGAAATAACATTAAATAAAGCTTCTAAATAGATTCTGCAGTGATAGAATGCAGAAAAAGACGCAGTGAAACAGTTTTCCAGAGTAAGATGAATTAAAAGGATCTCAAAACCATGTCCAGGAAATTCAGCAAGAGTCTCTTAGTCATAGCACAGATAAGCAACTGAGACTCCTCGGTCCTGACTGAGCAGGCTAGTGGCACAGCAGGCCATCTGTGACACCTGCAGTCCCCATGGATACGTGATTTAGACATAAACAGTGATACATTAGCAAATTAGCAGAGAAAGGAATAATTTACCTGTCAGATATATGGAGAAGAGATGAATTTGTGATCAGATAAGAGACAGAGAACATAATAGAATGAAAATAATAATTTTAATTACATTACATTAATTACATTAAATTTGAAAGGTTTTGCATAAACAAAACCAATGCAAACAATATTAGAAAAAAGGCAGAAAGAAGGGAAACACTGTTTTACAGTCAGTGTTTCTGATAAAGTCCTCATTTCTCAATTATATAGATAATGGAGTCAAATTTGTAAGAATACAGGGAAGGTAGAGTCAAGATGGCAAAAAAAAAAAAAGGCAAGGACATACCAGAGCGTTACCCAACTACCCCTTCCAATATCTTTATAAAATGACTCTAAACAAATTGTAGAGCAGCAGAACACATTTAAAAAGAAAACAGAGTGAAACAAATTTCTAGCCCAGGTCAACTTGGAAGGTTGGCAAGAAAGGCACCAGAGTGAGACAGGAGCATAGTCCAGCACAGGCTGTGCTAGCAAATCCAGAGTAGTCTTTAAGGCTACTGAATTACTGGCATCAGTGGTAATTTCCAGATCTCTAGACCCACAGATAACAAAGACAACTTACAATATCAACAGGAAGTGTCTGCTGTACTTGAGTGAGAGTGGAGCAGAGTCCAGCAGTGGTGGCAACAACAGTGCCTGCTTGCAGGGCTCTCAGATCACGTGGATGGTAAAGGGTCAAAAAACTGGTCATAAGTAGATTTGAAGGGTCTTTTTTGCTAGCTCTGGTGTAGGACTCTGTTGCTTTGCCTACCCCCAGACCCAGGTCACAGTCCTAGATGGCAGTCCCAAGGCAACATAGAGCACTAGCACAGCAGAGCTTACAGCCACAGTGGAGTGGGTCACCACTTTGCATTTCCAGGGCAGAAAAGGGTGCTTGTGACCAGAGTACAGGCCACAAGAGTAGTGAACATCTCTCCTTAGATCAAACCACCTTGGAAGAACTGAAAACTTACAGATCCTTAGCAGCTAAAAACAGCTGCACAAAATTCCTGAAGTTTGGAACAGTGTACACTCCACCTTGGAAGCAGAGCCCTAATTTAACCAAGAGTTAAAAGTTAAATAATGGACTGGAGAAATGAGCAAACAATGGGAAAATCTCTAACTATACAAAATTATGGTGACAAGGAAGATCAAAACACATACTTAGAAAATGAAAACAAAGTCAAATACCCTTGCTATTACTGGATCATCCTTTGGTGTCTGAGTAGGGATAATATGTTGAATAGAAGTCTTGGCTAGTTGATCAGCATGTGTGTTGTATTCCTATTCTAGTATGGTGAGGGCTATGTGAGCATCTACATGAAAAGATGACAAATTAGTAATGAAAGACATGTCCCATGTATCTTCCCATAATTATTTCCCCAGACTTGTATGCTATTAATTTCCTAATTTTCCCACATGAGCATCCATGTAACCAACCCATTAGCTACCACTCATGAATCAGTGAATATATGATATTTTCCTCCTTGTTCTGTTTTGATAGCTTGGTGTACTGCCATAAGTTCAGTATATTGAGTGTTTCCATGTATCACAATATACCTAACACATGGGTTATAGGTTATTGCTTTCTGATATCTTTTGTGGGCCATATATTTTGTTGTCCCATCAGTAAACCATGCATGTCTCTTTTGTTCTTCAGTTAATCCATCATAGGCCTCATTCATTTTACCAAAGACAGTATCAACTATAGATTCATGTAAAGCAGAAACTCCACTTTTGCCTCTTTTAGATCTATTTTGAATATACCATTTCTATTTAATTGTGCTAGGTTCCCAGGCATGTCCAATTCCTATGAGAAGCTGGGGTACTCATTACTGCAATTTAAATGGAAAGATCTTTCTCATTCATTAGTAGGTCCATGTGTTAAATCATCTAGAAGCCTAAGTCATATGTGATGGGAGGAGCTTGCTAATCAGGTAGGACAAGAAGGGTGGAACAGAATGAAGAGGAAGTGGATGAGTGTGGTCAGGGAACAGGAGAGAGGACACAGACAGGCAGGCATGGCAAGGCTCAGGATCATGAGTGTTTGCCTGTGAGAAGGCCCTGGAAGAGGTGGGGAGGCTTGGGAATGACTTTTCCCACTGTGGTGACCATGTTTATTGACTTCTTGGCTACCATGAGAGATTTAATTTTCTGGTTCTGGGATATGGCTTTCTGGTGTCTAAATGAATGTTACTCTTCTGTCTTCTATATGGAGACTCTTTTCTACTTTGTGATTGAGAACTATGCCAGCATATCCATAGGCACCACCAATGCTGTGAATGTTGTCTTGACAATACAATTACCCAGGACATAATTGGAATTCCAGACCTTAATACTACCTCATGGCCTAAAGTCAGCTGTTCAGTCTCTAGCAAAGCCCATATGCAGGTACTAACTGCTTTTCAAAGGGGTATATTGAGCTACAGATGAAGGGAGTTCCCTAGACCAAAATCCTAAGAATACATTTTGGCTTTGTTGTTTTTGCCATAAATTCCAGTTTGCATATTCACCCTGTACAGTCACTTGTAATTCCATGAGGCCACTTCACATAAGCCATGAATCTATGGCCAATTGTATAGCTTCCTTTGCTTCTTCAAAAGCTTTACTCTGCTCAAGTTCCCAATCAAATTCATATTTTTTCCTAGTAATTAAGGGATTCAAAATTTGTCCTAGTTGTGATATGTGATATCACCAATATCCAAATAATCCTATAAAATTTGGGGCCTTTTTCTTATTGGTGGGGATAGGAAAATCCTGAATCTTTTTGTCAGGCTTGTGGGAGAACCTCTAGCAGCCCTTGATTTTATTGAATACCCCAAAATTTTACAGTTTGAGCTGGCCCTTGAATCTTTGCAGATTTAATCTCCCACCCTTTGCTTTTCATATGCTCAGTTAAAAGTGTCAAACTCTTCTCCATTTCTACAGTTTTTCTTTATATCATAATATCATCTATGTAGTGGGCAAGCTATACACGAGGTAGCTCTAATTCATCAAAATGTTCAGCCACAATCTTATGACAAATAGTGGGGCTATGTAGATATCCTTGTGGCAAGCATATAAAAGTATACTGTTGGCCCTGTCAAGTGAAAGCAAATTGATCCCATTGTTTCAAATCTATTGGAATAGTAAAGAAAGCATTGGCTAAATCAATAGTTGCATACCAAGTCCCATCTTATTTCTGAATCTTTTCTATTAAGATAATGGTATCTGGAACAACAGCATCCAAGGGAAGAGTGACCTTATTCAATTGTCCATAATCCACTGTCATCCTCCATATCTCATCTGACTTTAGTACTGACCAGGCAGGACTATCCCATCAACTGGTTGTAGGGATTAACACTCCTCACTCAACATATTACTTTATAGTATTAGTAATTTCATGTCACCAATCTGGCACAGGATAGTGGTTTACGTAATTACTTTAGAAGCTTCAGGTAAAGTGATTGGGTCCATTTTTATTTTACTCACTAAAGCTGTATTAATTCCTATCTTCCTTCCTGCAAATTGGTATCTCCTCTCAGGTAATTTAAGGTCATCTATTCCAATGATGTATTCAGGAATGGGTACAATTACCACAGCATATCTCTGATTTTTGTCATTAGTTTGACTTGTCTGGCTGATGTGTCAGCACCTCCTAGTCTTATGATGGTGATAGGAGTTCCATCTTTAAATTTATCAGGGTTTCCATATCTAAGTGAGGCCTCCTCCCCAACATCTATTAATGCCCTAGTTACATTATTTGATTCATTTTTCCAATCTATGGTCAAATTGATAGGGGGTCTGTAATCCCATCTGTGTATTTCTATTTCTTTAATCTGAGATGAGGCTTGGCCAACTTCCTATTTTCCCTGAAGGTGCAAACTTGGATACAAGAATTCAGTAGAATCTATAGGGGCAGTTCTTACTTCTCTATTTTGTCCAGTATCAAGTTCCTTTTCTCAGTACATTCTGTATAGTTCATTAGTTGGAATATCATCTATGCTTCCAAAATCTACCCCTGCTCTCAAGATAGCAGTAAGCAATTCTTTCCTTGTCAATTTATTCTGATTTTGAATCCTCTGCTGTTTACTCTTCTCTCTCTAGGAAACCTGTCTTTTCCCCAGTTCCCTAAATCACTGAACTGTGAAATCTTATCTAGCACCTCTAAAATAGGATGCCCTATTTCTGAATCTTTAGATTCAAAATTAAGTGCTTATAAGCAGGAGGAGCTGTCTTCACTAATATATTCCTATGGGAAATAACAAAGAGGGTATCATAGCATGTATCTACACTTCAGATCATTGTGGCAGTCTTCATTAACTCCTCCTTTAATTTTCTTATACAGTTTCTAAATGAATACCAGGATCTGTCTCCCCTAGACCACAGAGTCAGTAGGACACTTCCTACTGCATCCTTTTGCAGCCAAAACTAACAGATCAATTGTATTGTTACATCCTTACACATTGTAATCTCTAAAACCTTGCAATATAAAAGAATTCTGACAAATACCTATAAATTTCAGGCAATACACACCCTCTACAGATACTCCTCAGGCTCCTTCATCACTGATTTTCACTATCTAAGATATTAACGATTCTTCCATCCTTTCGGCGAATCAACACAAAATTTCTGTTACCTCTTGCTGAATAAAATCCTTAATTTAGCAATTTAAATTGCTTTCACAGTGATATAAACATGCTCTAAATCACTATTGATTAGAGAAATGACAATTAAAACAATTCTGAGGTACCACCTCATGTTAACTAATATGACAGAAAAGGAAAATGATAAATGTTGGAAATGTGGGAAAATTGAAACACTACTAATGTGTTGTTGGTGGAGTTCTGAATTGATCCAGTGATTCTGGAGAGCAATTTGGAACTATGTCCAAAGGGCTACAAAACTATACATATCTTTTAATCCAGCAATACCAGTACTAGGTCTATATTCCAAAGAAATCACAAGAAGAAGAAAAAGGACCCACATATACAAAAATATGTATAGCAGGTCCTTTAGTAATGGTAAAGAATTGGAAAATGTAGGGATGCCCATCAATTGGGGAATGACTAAATAAATTGTGATATATAAAAATGATGGAATACTATTGTGCTCTAAGCAATGATAAACAGACATATTTCAAAAAATCTGGACTTACCTGAACTGATGATTCTGGGTGAAGTGAGCAGGACTAGAACTTTATATACAGTGACAGCTATGTCATATGATGATCAACTATGATAAACTTAGGTCTTCTCAGCAATGCAATGATCCAAGACAAGTGCAGTGGCCTAGTGAAGGAAAATGCTGTCACCATCCAGAGAAAAATATTTGGAGTCTGAAAGCAGATTGAAGCTTTTTCACTTGATTGTTTTTTTTGTTTGTTTGTTTTTTCTTTCTCTTGGTTTCCCCCTCTTGTTCTGACACTCTTTCACAGCGTGATTAATATGGTAATAAACTTAAGATGAATGCATAACTAGCATCAGATTGCTTTCTGTCCTGGGGACAAGGGAGGAAAGAAAGGAAGAAAATTTGGAACTCAAAATATTGCAAAAATTAATGTTGAAAACTATTTTTTGTATGTAATTGGGAAAAATGCTATTAAGTGGGAAAAAGAAAAAAAAATATTTCAGGATCAAGGAATATGGTTTATCTGGTCCAGGTGACTAAAATTCCTTATAAACTGTCTGGGATTCTCTTCTTATCTATCTTGGCTTCATTAAAGATGTCATGCCCTGGCTACTTCTTAAACAGGCCTATTCAATGAATGAGTGTTACCTCACCCTAAAGGGCCCAAAGTCTCCCAGTGCATCCTGGGTCATCTCAAGTCATCCTGATGAATATCTGGTCACTGGATTCAGATGGCTCTGGAGGAGAAATGAGGCTGGTGACCTGCACCGTCCTCTCTCACTCAAAACAAAGTCAAGAGCAAGTCATGTCATCATTTCTCTGATGGCATGTCTTCTTCAGCAATGAAGGATGAACACAATCTTGGATTTTGACTCCCTGCTGGAAATTTTTTATCATTTCTTTTTCATTCTACTTTATGGAAGGAAAAACAAGTGAAATTAGTTAAGAAGCTCTGCTTTCTCTCTGTTCTAAGTTATCATTATCCCATCCACTGTAGACAAGTCTCTCGCTCCCTCTTTGACCCTCCTTTTTCTTCAACATAAGAAAAAAAAACAACAACAAAAAACCTGGAATAATTCTTAGGACTGGCACTGTAGAAAATAAGCAAAATGAAAGAATTACCTGTTTTTCTTCCTTGGATTACAATTTGGTGAATTGGTAGATTGTAAGAGTTGGAAACTGTTGACATTGAGGTCAAATAGATATCAATTATGGGATTATTCTATCTTTCATTTATTTAAGGGGTTCTTTGTAAAAATGGACATTCCCAATGTTAGAAATTCTGTGATCTATAATTAGTAGCACTCATTATAAATGAATAACTGTACTGTTTGATGCATATCTTGTATTTTCACAAGTGTTCCACATAATGTCTGAGTGATACTTTAATGTTACAATGAGGTCATGATCTCATCCATGTAGTTTTTTTTTCCAGCATGGATGATTGCAAACTATTCACACTTTTTATGCCACTGACTCTTGTCCGTATACTTTCATTAAGTCCTCTGAAGGATATCCTCCGATAAACGGAAGGCATTCCTCCAAGTATTTGAATATTATTTGTATAGCAAGGTAGCACTCAGACTATCCATTTCTTTTCCTCCTCACTTTCTTTAAAAAAAAATGTGTGTCATCTTCCCTAATCATACAATTTTTATGTCATAAAATAAGATCATAGACTTGAAAGAAATCTTTGAAGCCCTCTAGTTCAATACCCTCATTTTGTAGATTGAGAAACTGAAAACAGAGATCAGATATGAGTAACAGGGAGTATCAGATATGAGATTTGAACTCATGTCCTTTGATTCCAGGTAATTTTCAAATATTTGTTGTTAACATGATAGAACCATAAGAATTATGATTTCTCTTTATGGAATTTACAATTTTGATTCTTTGTAGATTGAAATCATATAGCATCATGGAAAGAATGTTGGTATTAAGATGTGCTTTTGGAGAACAACTTGGGGTAATTCAAAGCACATCATAATTTCTCGAATGTAATAAAATGTGTTCTAGTCTTCATATTCAGTGAAGCTGATTAATTATCTGTAGAATTTGTCCAAGATAGATGTTCTGAAGGACCAGTTCATTGTTCTATACATCAAACTACATAGCATGGAATGAACAGTAGGTATTTTCCTTACACTTAATTTTGTCTACAATTTTTCCTATTCTCTATATATATTGTTAGTTCAAACTCAGAAGTTATTTTAGAGACCTTTCAGAATTATCAGGCTTGATGAAAGCAACTTAATATCATTAACAAAAGGAATGAAAGATGTCCTCAAAATTTAAATGTATACTAAAACTTTGTATATTGAAAACCTCAATATCTGTAAGGAATCCTTCTTTCATTTGGATTCTATGACTGATATGTTCAACAATACCAGTAACAAAAATATGTCTCCCTATTTTGTGAATCACTTGATATCACCAAATAGTCAAAATTATCTCTCTTTTACATCTGTGTAGGAATCTAGTTTGATCAGAGCATACACATGAGATGCAACTTGTTAGGTAGAGTGCATCTTCTATATGGTCTTGCTTGTTGTTGCTGTTGCTTAAATCATAGTTAACAAATAAGTGCATTATGGAATCTTAAAGGTTTTCAATATCTAAGTGAAAAAATAACTTTGTTTTTTGTAACTATTTTCTAATCCTTCAGAGAGAGATCTTGAGAACAACTTCTACAATGCTTATTAAATTATATCGTCTGTAACATCATCTTCTTGTTATCCTTTGTATTTATTTCCATTTCTATTTGTTCACAGAACATTTAAAAAAAACTGAGGAGATAGAAAATAAAATGAAAAGTTTCATTTTCATTTATGGAGAAAAGATATTGTTATAGAAATCCTCAGAAGTCTATTTCACCATTTCTTTTCATTTCTCCCCATCCTTTCCCTTCATCTCTAAATACTTTACAGATAAGTGGTCTTAAAAGGGTCTCATGTTCTTCTTTATAAGAACTCTTTATTTCCTCTACTGATCCTTGTTTTAGGAATTAATACTGTTCAAAATCTTCCACCTTTCTCCTTCATTACTTTATATTTTGTCATACTTTTTTGTTTGGAAAGGAAATTGACTGCTGACTGAAATTATTCTAGGCTCTTTTAATTTCTTCATTGTGATATAAACATACATTTTTGTGTATATATCAACATAAGCATGTTTTTATACATACAAGTATGTGTGTGTGTGTGTATATATATATATATATATATATATATGATAAATTTCTTTGGTAAATGCTGGTAGCTTATGCTGATGTATTTTATTTCTTTTTCTCTATCTGATTTTTACTTTTTTTACTTAATAAGATTAGATATTTTATAATTATTAGCAATATCCTTTCACAATCTTTACTAATTTTTCTCACTTGATATTATTTTTGTATTTGTCCTCATAATTAGATGATCTGATTATGTAGCTAAGAAATAATGAAGAAATTCTATTTAAATCAGTCCCACCTATAGAACTAGTTGATCAAAGATTTTCAATTAGAAACTTCTTGGTAATATAATAGTCTTCTCTTCAAAGTACAAATTTATATTCAATAAACCTGCCTCAGCATGTTTCTGACCTCTGGGAATCATTAAATATGGAAGAAAAGAGAATATAAATTGAGACAGCCTTCTGTTGAGAAACAAATGCATTTCATCTAGATTCTCAAGCAGGCAGATAATGTCTGGATTAAATTATTACCTTTATTCCTAACTTTAGATTATGAATTGTGTTCAAATCTAAACCATAGAAATATTATTTAACAACAATCTCATTGATTTAATAGGAAATTCAAATATATGATGATATAAATTTATATGACTAACCAAACTAAGATATTTTAATCACAGACACTATTGAAAAGCAATGTGATTTAGTGGTATGTTTGAACTTAAAAGACTGGGGTTCTGTCATTTACCAGCCACTTAAGTGTCAAGTTACTTAGTCTAACACTTGAGATGGTGAGTGATTTGTAAAATATAATAACACTAGCGACACTACTCTCCTCCTAGAATTCTTTTTAGGAAAGTGGTCTGTAAGTAACCATAGATTAAACCAAGGTGAGCTATAGGAAGTACTTACTTGGAGATGAATGAAGAAAACCACCAATCAAGTTAATTTAAATATTATTTCAATGCCCATGATCTCATCTGGAAGATCTCTTTATTACTTAGTTTGCCATGTCTTTGTAAAAGGCTATTCCCCTGCTTTCCCACCCTTCTATCACTTTTTTCTTTTCTCCTAGTCTGTGTTTTTGTAAATTAAAATTTCAAAATTAGCAGATTGGTGATTGATTTCATTACAAAAAGTGCCAGTAACATTTTAGAAATTCAATCAAATATTATGTTTAACTTAATAGGAAGGATTCTTTAATATAATTTTTTTTTCAGTTTTCAGCATTCACTTCCACAAGAATTTGAATTCAAAATTTTCTCAACATCTCTCCCCACCCTCCCACCCCACAACAGCATGTACCCTATCCACCCCTTCCTCCAGTCTGTCTTCCCTTCTATTACCCCCCTTCTTTTATCCTTCTTTCATCCCCCTCCCCTCTAATTTCCTGTAAGGCAAATAGATTTCTATACCCCATTGCCTGTACATTTTAAGTCCCAGTTGCATGCAAAAACAATTTTTAACATTCATTATTAAAGCTTCGAGTTCCATATTCTCTCCGTCCTACATCCCCACCCACACCCAGAAAAGAATCAATCAATATAGGTCATACATGTTTAACCATGCAAAACACTCCTGTAATAGTTTTGTTGTGAAAGACTAATCACATTTCCCTCTGTTTTGTTCTGTCCTCTATTTATTCCATTCTGTCCCTTGAGCAGTCCTCCCACAATAGTGTTTACTTTTGATTCTCCCTTTCCCCAGTTTGTGGTTCCTTCTATTACCTTCCCTCTCCTATCCCCTTCTGCCTTCCTGAAGGGTAAAATAGGTTTCCATATCCAGTTGATAAATGTTCTTCCTTGACTCTTTTATGTGAGGTGATTTGCTACATTCTACCTCTTCGTTTATCTTACTCTTTGTACATTCCACTCAACAGTAAATTTTGTTTTTAGGTATTCTCCCTTCATATTCAGCTCACTTTGTGCCTTCTGTCTATGTATGTGTGTGTATGTGTGTACATAGACATGTATACATACACACATGTGCCCATGTACCTACAAATATATACTATACACATATATACATATCCATACATATCTCCATATATGTGTGTGTGTGCATGTATGTGTAGATATATACATAAATACATATGTCTATATATATATATATATATATATATATATATATATAATTTATGTGTGTGTATATATAATATTCCTTCTAACTACCCTAATACTGAAAAAGGTCTCATGAGTAATAAATATCATCTTCCTATATAGGAATGTAAACTGTTGAACTCTAATAAGTCCCTTATGGCTTCTCTTTCCTGTTTACCTTTTCATGTTTCTCTTGATTCTTGTATTTGAAAGACAAATTTTCTATTCAGCTCTGGTCTTTTCAACAAGAATACTTGAAAGTCCTCTATTTCATTGAAATTCCATTTCTCCCTCGAAGTATTATATTCAGTTTTTCTGGGTAGGTGATGCTTGGTTTTAATCCTATCTCCTTTTACGTCTGGAATATCATATTCCAAACCCTTCAATTCCTTAGTGTAGAAGTTGCTAAATCCTGTGTTATCCTGAATGTATCTCCACAATACTTGGATTGTTTCTTTCTTGCTGCTTGTAATATTTTCTCCTTGACCTGGGAACTCTGGAATTTGGCTACAATATTCCTAGGAGTTTTCCTTTTGGTGTGTCTTTCAGGAGATGATCAGTGAATTCTTTCCATTTCAATTTTACCCTTTGGTTCTAGAATATTGGGGTAGTTTTCACTGATAATTTCTTGGAAGATGATGTCAAGATTATTTTTTTTATCATGACTTTCAAGTAGACCAATAATTTAAATTATCTCTCCTGGATCTATTTTTCAGATAAACTGTTTTTCCAATAATGTATTTCACACTGTCTTCTATTTTTTCATTCTTTTGGTTTTGTTTTATAGTTTTTTTGATTTCTTATAAAGTCATTAGCTCCAACTACTCCATTCTAATTTTTAAAGAACTATTTTCTTCAGTGAACTTTTGGACCGCCTTTTCCCTTTGGTCAATTCTGCTTCCTAAAGTATCCTTCTCCTCATTTAGTTTTTGGACTCCTTTTACCATTTGGGTTAATCTATTTTTGAAAGTGTTATTTTCTTTAGAATTTTTTGGGTTTCCTTTAGCAAGCTGTTAACTTGTTTTCCATGATATTTTTGCATCACTCTCATTCTCTTCCCATTTTTTCCTCCACCTCTCTTACTTGATTTTCAAAATCCTTTTGAGCTCTTCCATGGCCTGAGACCATTTCATATATTTTTTGAAGGCTTTGGATGTAGGAGCCTTGACCTTGCTATGTTCCTCCAGTTGTGTGCTCTGATCTTCCTCTGATTTTCCTCTGATTATATGCTTTGCTCTTCCTCATCTGAAAGGATGGAAGAAAATACCTTTTCACCAAGAAAGTAACTTTCTATAGTCTATATTTTTTCCCATTGGGGTCATTTTTCCAGCCAATTATTTGAGTTTTGAGTCCTTTGTCAAGCAGTGGCTATATTATCCTAGGCTTCAAACCTTTTGTGCAGCTACTCTCAGAGATATCTCTAGAGCCCTGTAAGTTCTTACTTCCTCCAAAGTGGCATAGTCAAGAAGAGGTGTATACTCCTCTCTGGGCTGCACCCTGGACTGTAAGCAGCCACAAGTACTCTTTTCTTGTCTGAAACTGTGAGTAACATTCCCTCTCCATAGCCACCATTAGCTCTGCCATGCCAGCACTCCTCCTCATTCCAGGACCACCACTTAGAACTGAAACCCAGATTAGTCATTGCAGCTCGATTCTCTCAGGGTCTGTAGTTGGAGGCCTCCAAAAGTGGCCACTGCCATAGTAATGGCTCCTGTTGTCTTCAACTAGGGTTTGGCATACCATGCTCCCCTCTCACCCAGGTGAAAGAGTTTTCTTATTGACCTTTGAAGCTGTCTTAGCATTTGTGAATTGAGAAATCAGCAGTGGCCAGTAGTTCCGTGCCCTGAAGCCAGCTCCTGTCCTGTCTCTGCTGGTCCAGACCATGTTGGGCTGAGCTTCACTCTGAGGCCAGTGTGATAGACTCTTCCTGTTGGCCTTCCAGGTTGTCTTAGGCTGGAAACCTCTTTCACTCTGTCATATTTTTGCTTCTGCTGCTCTTGAATTTGTCAGTTTTCAGTGAATTTTAAAAAGATATTTCTTCAGTGATTTTATCCAGATTCTCAGAATCAGAACTTCATCATACATTGTAATATCCATAATGAACTATTTGATGACAGAATAACAGACCCAGGTGAAAATGAAGAACAAACAAAAGTAGATTCCATAACCTCTAGAGAATAAAGACAATAGACCTAGTAAAGTCATGGATAACCCTTGTGTCTTAATGTGATTTTACTTACTGAAAGGAATACATACATTTCTGCCAATATTTGTCTTTATTCTTACATCCTTATCCTTAGCCTACATTCATTTCTAACAAATTACATCTCTGACTAGATTTTCACATGCATATTACCTTGATTACTTGAATCATCTCTGAGTCACTAAGTGTGAATATTCCCTTTATTCACTAATATTTCATTCCCTTTAAAAATACTCATTCTTGTCCAGGTTTTCCCATGAATTTTCTATGACAATTTTAAGTTCTATACCAGAGATCTTCCTCTGGTTTCTGTGGTATGACAAGATAACAAAACCTTGGTATTCAGATTTTTCTTCTAACATATTTGATTTTCACTATATAATTGGCTCCTCTGCTTTTTTTTCTATCTTATATGTCCCTGTTAATATCTCTTAACTTGCATCTGACAACAAGTAATATTGCATCATGGTGTCATCTATTTATAACCCCCTTATATCTTTCTTTTTTATTTACATTTTCTTTTAGTGAACTGGCATAAATGCAAGCTAGTTGAAAAAGACCAATCTAAAATAGACAAATTGCTGCAAAAAAGGATCCTTTTTAAAAGAATATGATTCTTCTCTAGACTTCAAAGGGAGAAAAAAAACCAGATGAAAGTTATTTGAACTGTACAGTTAGGAGAAGAAAATTCTGAAGTTGACTGGAAGGCATGTGATCTTTGAAAGAAGGACAGATATTGACTTTGAGTGGGAGAAATTTTTTTTTACTATTTTTTACTTTTTTTATTTTTTTAATATAAATTTATTTATTTAACTTTTTATATTCATTTTCACAAAATTTGGGGTTCCAAATTTTCTCCCCCTTTGTCTCCTTCCCTCACCTCAATACACTGAGCATTCTAATTTCCCCTATCACCAATCTGCCCTTTCCTCTATCATCCCTCCCTTCCCTTTTCCCCATCTTCTTTTTTGTCCTGTAGGGTCAGAAAACTTTCTATTCCCCATTATGTATATTTATTTCCTAAAACAGTTGTTCCTAAAACTTTGAGTTCCAACTTCTCCCCATCCCTCCCTCACCACCCATTCCCTTTGGGAAGTCAGGCAATTCAATATAGACCATATCTGTCTAGTTTTGCAAATGACTTCCATAATAGTTGTGTTGTATAAGACTAACTATATTTCCCTCCATCCTATCCTGCCTCCCATTGTTTCCACTCTCTCTTTTGGTTCTATCCCTCCCCAAGAGTGTTGACTTCAAATTGTTCCCTCCTTCCATTGCCCTCCCTTCCATCATCCCCCACACACTGCTTATCCCCTTCTCCCTCAATTTCCTGTATTGTAACATAGGTTTTCATACCAAAATGAGTGTGCATTTTATTCCTTCCTTTAGTTGAATGTGATGAGAATAAACTTCATTGTTTTCTCTCACCTCTCCTCTTTTTCCCTCCACTAAAAAGTCTCCTGTCTGCCTCTTCTTTGAGAGATAATTTGCCCCATTTCAATTTATCCTTTCTCCTCCCAATACATGTCTCTCTCACCATTTACCTTAATTTTTTAAAGATATGATCCCATCCTATTCAATTCACTCTGTGCTCTCTGTTTCTGTGTGTGCATGCATGTGTGTATGTGTGCGCGCATGTGTGTGTGTGTGTGTGTGTGTGTGTGTGTGTGTGTGTGTAATCCCACCAATTACCCAGATACTGAAAAGTTTCAAGAGTTACAAATATTGTCTTTCCATGTAAGAATGTAAACAGTTCAAAATTGGTAAGTCCCTTATGTCTTCTCTTTGCTCTTTACTTTTTCATGCTTCTTCTCATTCTTGTGTTTGAAAGTCAAATTTTCTTTTCAGCTCTGGTCTTTTCATCAAGAATGTTTGAAAATCTTCTATTTCATTGAAAGACCAGTTTTTCCCCTGAAGTACTACATTCAGTTTTGCTGGGTAGGTGATTCTTGGTTTTAGTCCTAGTTC